>CM044441.1:105427525-105440303 GCA_024363595.1 Xenopus borealis
TTATTTCTTTGCCTTTCCTTGTCCACCTGAATGCCATTTTTTGTTTCTAGAGTCAGTGACCAAATAAATGGGTAAAGCACCATTTTAAGTGTAACATATGTGACCTTTATTTTACTTTGTATTGTACCATGTCAGCCATAGATGAAAACCTGAAAATATAAATAGATGGCACCTGTGAGCTCCGCTGCACTTACTCTGCAACAAGGGGTAATTACAGGATACACCTGTGCGAGAGGGAGTCTATGTAGAGTAGGAGGTAGTGGGTTTTATTATATGTGGGGTTGAATTCTCCTTTAAGCACCTTCCTTTTTCTAATCCCCAGTCTAGGATATAGGAATATGGTTGGATGGAACATATTATTATTAACATGTATTGTTAGAGCGCCAACATATTGAGCTGCACTGAATGGCTCATAGTGTTTAGCTGCAATGTGCAGGTACTGCAGAAGGTACAGTTTGGATGTTTTAGAGGCCCTTGCATTTCTAAATATGGAAATGATAAATGGTTATGTAGTTATTTCTGCATAATTGGTCTCTAATCCTTAGGCTGGGTTCTTTTAACTGAATATACAATAAAATATGTCATATTGACTTAATTATAATAAAGGCAGTTTTGTGCCTGAAAACAAAATATAAAGCCAAAAAGAGTAAAGGTTTTATATCCCAAACAGGTTTAGTTACTTTATCTGGCATGCTGAGTCATGTGACTGGTTATAATTTATTGCAGTCAGCAAAACGTTGTACACAGGATAAAAAATATAAAATAATTTTTACAAGTCCAGTGGTAACATCACTGTATGCTTTAAACAGAAGAATGCAAAATGTCCTTTATGTATTTCCTTTCAAGCAATGGTACATGGCTACATGCAATCTTTCGATACCTGAATTAGATTTTTCAAGCTGCAAGTGTAGATTTGGGATTGCTCTTTTTCCCATGGTGATTGATCCACAGTATTTTGCCCATCAATCAGTAATGATACAGAGTAGAAAAGATGGGTGAAGCAGAACAAGCATGTAGTTTGCAACATACTGTTTTTTGTCTCCCTGAAAATGAAATACAGATCAAAAGGTTTATATATTATCATAAAAAGTCACAGTATCAGGTCAATAATGAAAAGATATAACTGATATTATTCAATAATAATATTTTCAAGTGTATTTACAATGAACTAGCAATTGAGGCATTGTTAGTTTTTATAGGAAGAAAGCACAGAAAGCACAAATTATCTGCTTTCTGAAACGCTCTTCATTATTTACTGAAAAGTCCTGGGGCAGCAGATTACTAGCAAACATTAGAAACATTTTAAATAATAATTATGTTAATACATTCAATGATTCCTTCTATTCCAATTTTTCTAAGGCAACACTTCCAACAATGTGGGGGATTTTGGTTACTCTGGCTCTAGGAACAGCTGGCGGGAATTTAAAGCTTCAGACTAAGGTGGCAGCTTATCCTCACTGACTGCATCACCGATTATATCTGAAGGAAAATCACGCAGATATCTTTGAAAATCCTACTGAGCAGGGACCATATTTCCATGCTGATGTGGCCCTCTCCTGATTCCCTATGATCAGGATTGGATCAGCTTTATTTGGCTCTACATGTAGGTGTCCAAATGAGCAGACCTTAATTTAAATCTCGAGAACGAGGCCCAAAAGCTATACAATAAAACTGACTGATCTAATTCAAGTGAAAAAGAGATATTAGACTCAAAAGTCATGTGAGCAGTTACCAATTTGCCATACAGAGACCTTCAACTATGGTCAGGTTTTCCAAGGCTAATAACTGTTGCCAGAATGCTTTCCCATCCATTTTTGGCATACACCTCAGCACAAAAGTGGCACTGCTCTTAAAAAAAGGTTGCAGGAGTGGACCAAGTTGGGAACCTCTTGTGAGCAAGGGGGGTCAGCAGCCATACTGACTAATGAAAAGAGAGGGAGGCAATGAGAAATAAGAAAGTGTGATAAATTACTGCTCTATAGACATGCCTTCCTATGAGGCATTGGTTCACTAGTTACTAGGGCCATCATTCTGGATGGCGGTATTTTTGACCATTTATCCTTAAAAAATCTCTCCAGTTCAGTTCCATTTGATGGCTGCTGAGCATGGACAGTCTGCTTCAAATCATCCCATGGATTTTCGATGATATACAAGTTGGTGGAATGAGACGGCCATTCCAGAATATTGTTCTTCTCCCTCTGCATAAATGTCTTTGTAGATTTTTTTGGAATAGCCAACCCCTATATAAATTCAACTTTGTGACTGAAGCTTGAACATTATCCTGAAGAATATGTTGATATTGGGTTAAATTCAACCAACCCTCGACTTTAACAATGGCCCCAGTCCCTGAACTAGCCACACAGCCCCACAACATGATGGAACCTCCACCAAATTTAGTACCAGGTGTTTGTCTAAGAACGCGGTATTCTTCGGCAGTGCAAATCACGTTTTATTTTTGTCTCATCAGTCCATAGCACATTGTTCCAAAATGACTGTGGTTTGTCTAAATGAGCTTTTTCATACAACAAGCAACTCTGTGGCGCGAAAGTGGAGTAAATTATTATGCAGGTTGAGCGGGGTTACAAAACTTTTTCATATGACTGTAGATTACAAAGAGCTTTCTTCAAATGTTGAATATATAATTTCCTTTATCTGGATCAATTTCTTTCCTCTGGGTCAAGCGCATCTAAAGTTAACCATCCATGTTTAAAATATGTATATTATTAGGAGAGTAACAATGCTGTTCTGAAGTAAGAGTGAGACCAGCCAACCATTTATTTTAGAGTGCCTTCTGCTTCTCCTGAGGTCAGAATATTGAATATACATAAATCTTTAGAGAATACTCCTTTAATCAGATTCAGCACAGAATGAAAATTATTACTTCCAGCAGTGAGCATTGAAAAAACAGATTTAATAGTTTTATATGTAATATACAAACATAAGAAAAAAATGAAACAAGGAGCCATCGCATCCTGATACTGGACCTTAACCCTAGTAAACAATAACACCCCTAGTTCATTCTAGCCAACTCCCAACTTGTATGTCTGAATGATGCGTAAGTTAGGGACAAGTAGGGTCCTGGATGGGGAACAACACTACCTGTCTCCCCACCCTGCCCTTTATGAATACAACAATGCTGAATACAGGCAGAAATATATTCGTCCATACTGGTGCTCCACTTATATATATATATATATATATATATTTATTTATTTATTTATTTTCGTAAGGAAGCGGAGTCAGATATAGAAGTATAGCATTGCCTGTAATTATGCACATTTCCATATTCTATTATGTAGGAGAGAAAAGTAAGGCTGGAAAAATTCCGTTCCACTTTGTGCACGAGTCAATTAAAATATATAACTGATTCAATTGAGTTTACTGAGCAGGGACTTTACGTCTTTCCTTTGCAGCAAGCCAGAATTGTTCTGTAGATGGAAAGAGAAATAATTTAATTTTATCAATAAATCTGCAATCTAAAAGATGTTTTTTTCACCTCTTTACGCGTCATACTTTTCACACTTCAAAGGAGACAGTTATAACTTAGTGCTTTGCTTCCAGCCATAATCATTATTATACCAGTAAAGTTTTGCAGTTTTATTTGCAGATATAAGTGGGGTAGATTAGGGATACATATAAACACGCTCAAAGGCAATGTTTAATTATATAGTTTAAGTCTCAAATTCCAGTTTGAACCAGGTTTCAAGATGATTGCTAGTCTCCTCGGACGGAATTACTACTGTTTCGCTTTAGTTTCAAGAACTTATGGGGTAAGGGTAGCAAAAAAATATTAAGGGGGACTTTCACCTTTATTTATAAGGACTTTCTTTTACAAAGTATATTGCCAGCAAACTCTGTACTATCCATTTCAGTCTCATATCCATTATTTAACAAGTTATTTAGCTTTTAGACACTAATTTCTAAGCACAGTATCTCAGGAGAGGTGAGGATAAATTTCTACTGCAAAGTGGGTTTCTGTTTGTTTGGTTGTGCCTGAGCCCAGTCTTTGCTCTATTTGAGACCACTGTTGGGCAGAATCTGTTTGGGATCAGGGCTGGAACTAGTGGTATGCAGAGGAGGCACATGTCTAGGGTGCAATGGCTGAGGGTGTTGGGCATGTTACTTTTGCCTGCATACCCCTAGTCCAGGCACTTGCATCCCTCCAGAACGGCCGGATCCTCACTGCCCCCCCCCCCCACCAATTTCCTTCATCTCTCTGACCCCCAATCATTGCATATGTGCTCCTGCTGGATGAGGGGTGGTGTGGAGCAAGGTTGCCAGCCGAGTTGCCTGGGGTGCCATGGCCCCGATTGTGATGTAGGGCACAGCTGTCAGGAGGTTAAGGGGGTCAACAACCCCATTCTGTCATTAGCTGCTTGCATCACATCTGTGTTAGAAATCATCTAAGAAAAGACGTGAACAGGGTTGGACTGGGAGGCCAGGGACCCACCTGTGCATGCACAAAAAGTACTGTCATTGTTCTAAATTATTTGTAGGGTCAGGAGAGGGGTCTGACCCAGTGGGGGACCATGACCCCAGGGTTTTTTCCCAGCGTCCCGCCAGGCCAGTGCAACCCTGCATGTGAATATCTGTGTGACCTTATGTTTTTAGTAATTAATTTAAAATGCATAAATGTTCTAAATGATGCTCATAGTGTAAATGATATAAGTTGTGTCAAGGTGAATACTAGAGCCACATCTAGTAACACTGTCTGTAATGGAGCTCACAATACAATACACAATATAGGGGGTGCGCAGGCATTGTCATGATCCATTACTAGAAATTCAGATTTATAGCGGTTCAGTAAGATTTTAAAATCTTTTTACATTTGCAAATGAATAGCTTTAATGTTTGTAAATCTATTGTTTTTTTACAAAGCAAACATCACACTCATCTGTTGAATTACAGCCTAAAGGTTTCCATAAATGGTTGCCAAACGAGCGGATCTTAACCCGATATGCCCACTAAAGGCGAGATCAGCTTAATCAAGCCCTAGGACTGAACAATCAGATTACAACAAAGCAAATACTGTAGGTGCTGACATAATGAGGAACTCATCAACTAGCCAATACAGTGTACGATCGCCAAGAAAAATAAAACCTGCCCAATCGATATATAGTCAATTCTTGGCCTGACGTTGATCAGGGAGACCTGTCTGAATGCCCTATACTTGTGTATGGGCACCCTAAGTGAATAGAGCTGGTTAGTGCACATTGTTTGCAAACAGTGGCTTAAAGGAGAATCCAACCTGTAATGAAAATTTTTTTTACTGATTTTTGGCGCAGTGGTCTGGAAATCTCCTCCAACTATGCATGCGCCAAAACTTCAGAAAAAGACTGAGGAAAGAAGATGGCTGCCATGAACTCCCATGGCCCGAATCTGCAGGAGGGATATGTAAAATATTAGGGGAATTTGTCTGGGGGGGGTCTACACAGGGGAGGGGGGCATTTTCTTTTCATTACAGGTTCAATTCTCCTTTAACTTACCTAAAGTTACGTGGAAATCTCCCCCTCCCAGACAGTCTCCTTATTGAGATCCGGTGGGGAGTGATGAAAACCAGCAGGTAGGTGGGTGGGTTGGAAGTGACTGAATGCACTAGGTCCCTCAAGATTTTTTTTTGCAAACAAAGTCACTAATGACCTTACTTGCCTCATTTACATTTGGGTTTGCCTTTTTATTTATGGATCCTCCGAAACTGAATCATTCAAATATGAGTTAAATTTTTACAATTACAGATACCACCTTCAATTGTTTTTAATTAGCTATGATGCACATGGTAAGCTTGCAATTGTACAGAATTTAAGACCTGAATGGGTTTAACTTAAAGGAACAGTAACATATTGTAAAAATATAATGCAGTGTTGCTCTACACTGGTAAAACTGCTGTGCTTGTTTCAGAAACACTACTATTGTTTATGTAAGTAAGCTGCTGTTTAGCAATAGGGGCAGCCATTGAAAGGAGAAAAGGCTCAGGTTACACAGCAGATAAACTCTGTACAAAATAATGGTGTTATCTGTTATCCACTATTTAACCTGTGCCATTTGGCCTTTTTTCCATTTCCACCATTGCTACACAGCAGCTTGTTTATATGAACTAGAGTAAAGTTTCTTGAAGAACAAGGAAAGTTAAATTAAAGAAGTAAGCTAGAAATGTTGTACATTATGTTTTGTGTTTCTGTACCAGCCCAAGGCAACCACAATCCAGTAGCAGTAAAGATCTGTGCATCGAAATTTGCCCCAGTAGCTCCCCATCTTCTTTTCTCCTGACTCACTGATTCACATGCTCTAAGCTGCTCTCACTTACTGAGCTTAGGGACCGACTCAAAATATACAGTACACATAGAATAGAAATGCCACAGTATAAGGCTGATTAGTAATTCATATGGATAATTACTACATGGCAGCACAGAAACCAGTGCAATTTGCAGCAGAATTTAATAATCAGCCCTATACCATCAGTTTATATTACAGACCAACCTCATTTTCTGCTGGATAATTTGTGACAACTAAGTTTAGCTTCTCAACAGCTGCCCACTGAGCAGACACTTTCTAAGATGGTGACCCCCTGTGACTAGTTTGAAGTCCTGGATCATTTCTGCTATTGACAAGCTGAAACTTTAGGCTGGTGCAATAAGTTCTCCATATAAAATATGGCATTTTTAGTCCTTTTTATTTTTAGTTTCCTTTAAGAAAACAAGTCTGTTTTACCAGTGCATGGCAACAGTACATATTTTTCATTACGATAAAAACTTTAGCAGGGCATAAATTAAAATATGGTTTATAAGTAAAGAACCACTAACCATGAAAATAAAAGGAGGTACATTTTTGTACATACAGTACTGATGCATCTGAGAGCTAACTTTAGCTAGCCCAGCTGGGAAAAATAAATACAAGGCTAGCAAAGCAAATGTTCATTTTACCATATTTGCCATGTGTCTTGCGTTTGATCTTAGAAATGTCAATATATACTCTTTTTTTCAAAGCTGGGTATTATTCTATCTGCATTTTTGATTTACCTTATGCAGTTTCCATACAAAGATTCGGTTAATGATTAGTCAGTTCTTTACAGGCAATGTCTAAAGGTTCACATTAATGCCAGGGTGAATGCAAGAAGCAATGACAGTTCTATGACTCTATAAAAGAGTCATAACGATCTGAGTTGACGAGGTACAGTATTTTAGCAGTTATTTTTTTATTAATATGGAATCTTTAAATGGTACAGAACAAATATTTTAAAAAAAATAGATACAGGTGATGGGAACTTTTCAGTCTCCCTGTGCTTATCTACTCCCCGGCAGGTTTAACAGTGGTTTTGTATCTGGCAATAAATCCCCTCATTCTGTCTAATAACTGTTGGGCTTGACAAGACTGGCAGGCCGTAGTAGCTGAAAAGGGATAGTAAGAGGATTGTTTGGATCCCCAAGAACATGCATAGCATCAGGAGAATCAAGGACTTGTGTTAGAAGTGTGAATACCCCACAAACATAACAACGTGTGTGATACAGTAAAAACAGTTTACAAACATAGTAATGTAAAGCATCATCCAAAAGTACAATGACTAGTAAGTTAGTATTCACTTATATCTGATACAGCCCATTAACGAAGAATTATACTACAGGTATGGGACCTGTTATCCAGAATGCTTGGGGAATGCTGGGTTTTCTGGATAAAATCTTTCTGCAATTTGGATCTTCATAACCTGTCTAATACAGACAAACCTCATTTTCTGCTTGATAATTGGCTTAGCTTCTCAGCAGCTGCTCAGAGCCCACTGAGCATGTGAGTGTCACAGACATTTTCCAAGATAGTGACCTCCTGTGACAAGTTTGAAGTCCTGGATCATTGCTGCTATTGACAAGCTGAAACTTTAGGCTGGTGCAATAAGTTCAATATACAAAACATGGCATTTTTAGCTTATTAATTTTTAGGATTTAGTTCTTTAATGTTGAGGAACTGTGTGATAGTAGTATGAGACCACACAGCTTGCAGACTGAGATGTAACTTTCCCTTTTCTTCAGTGGTTGGCGAGTTAATGTGTGCATCGTCTTAGGGGTTGTACAGTGTCTCGTATATTTTATTGATTGCATCTGCTATGTCCCTAGGGTTTATTTTTGCACATTGCCATCAATTAGTATTAGTTCAGTTCTATGTTGAAGAATTTTATCTGATGGACTAGAGTCATTGATGGGCTGATCTTATGCTCCTGTTCTTTAAAGTTCTATACTTAGTACACAAGGGCAGATTCTGGGAGATTTAGTCGCCTGGCGACTAATCGCCTGTTCTTCTGGGCGACAATCTCCCGAACTGACTTGGCTTGTCTTCCCTTTCTATATAATGAAGAGTTACATGTGCTCGGCACACGCAGTGCTTCATTTTCCGAAGTTGCCTGAGGTTTCCCCGTGAGGCAACTTCAGGCGACTCTGGAAAACGAAGCGCCACGTGTGCTTAGCACAGGCGACTTTTTATTATTGTGGAAGGGAAGACAAGCCAAGGCAGTTCTGGAAGAGTGTCGCCCAGAAGAAAAGGTGAATAGTTGTCAGGCGACTAAATCTCCCCGAATCTGCCAGTGACCTCTAATTACCAAACACGTATTGAAGTAAAATTGATTGACAATAGTTTGAAATTGGTTGACTCTTTAGTTGTGTGCTGCAAATCCATCTCAATAGACTTATCAAACAGTTTTCACTTTCACGAACAAGTGTTCACTCTCTGATAAATATTCCCCAAGTGAAAAAAAAATGTCCCTTTATTGTAGTGAGCTCTATTGTCACCCTTTGAGATATATTTATGCCCCTAAGCCCTATTCCCTGTATATGGACCTGACAATTTGTATGTTGAACTTATGGTAGTTTAATCCTGACAAATGCTCCAATATGAGCCAGAATGTAATAAATGTTTACATTGTGTTTTATCAGTGCTGTTTTTGTTTGTATATATATATTTACACAGTATATATATATATATATATATATATATATATATATATATATTTGTGTGTGTGTGTCATTAAAGCATAAAATAAAGACAACTCTATGTCAAACTGCTTTCTAAATAAAGATGTGAGAAAAGAAACAATGAATATGTTTTGAAGTGCCAAGATCCATGAGCCTTTAATCCGCATCATAGAATTAACAGATCGCTCTTAAAACAAACAAGCTTTTGTACAGCTGGTTTCCAATACATGCACTTCAATGCTGCTGCGCAAGCACTCTCTCTTTCAGATCACAAGCTTGTCCCTGCATCACTGCCTTTTGTTCAGATAAGAGGGTAATCACGAGTGCTGGCCTAAATTAAAAAAAATGTGCTTTGATGTTATATTTTTCGCTGCCGCTTTTTTGCCCTTACATTTTCTGAGTAATTTAAATCAAAGAGATGCCATTTTCACACTCACACAAACAAAATCTCTGTAGGTAAAATACATATTGGGATTATGTTACCCCAACAGTGGATTATAAGGGCATTAGAAGTCACCAAGGAACTCAGTAACAAATGGGCAGGAGTTCTTTAATGTCAATGGCCTACTAGATGATTTTTTAGGGCAGGGAACAAAATGTCCAAAAATAAGTGCCCCCTCTCCTCTTTCATTTGTATAGCAACTGCCTGATCGTCACTGCTGTGTTTCACCATGATAAGTGAGTGCACAAGTTAAAGTTACAGCTTGTCCCCCATCCATTGAAATACATAATGTACAAGCAAAAACATTTGATTTGGAATCACTCTGTGTACAGGTTACTTATATCACCGTAAATATCAAGAAGAAGAGCAGCAGCAATAAAAAAAATCCTTTGCCACTGGCATCTGCTTCCTATTCAGTGGGTTAGCAATCACTCTGTCTAGTGCAGTCATCCCAAGGCAGCAAGAGGTCTTATATGGGTTACTGAATCCTGAGTTAAATAATAATAATATTGTATAAAATATAATTTTTTTTTTTCTGGAATGTTAATACAATGACGCAAACTGCCTGTAAACATTGCACGTGTGTGATTATCCATGTTCATACCTTGGGGCCATAATTGACTTATTGACTATATACAATAATTGGGTATATGCTATGTGTGTTTGTAACCAAATGTGTTTCATGAGACAAGTAGACAACGTTTTTACTAGTAACATCACACTTAATTAAAGCGTAACACATTAAGTTGCATGTTTGTTGTTTTGAAGACTCGATGATTTTACAAATGCTCAGATTACTTTAAGTAACCATTTGGGTAAACTTTTCATACAAATGATTGGATTCTGAGGCAGAGCCAGATTTATATATAGGTCTGTACCCGTGAAGGCAGCTTTACATAAAATGTAAAAAATGCCTCCAGCTGCCGCAGAGACTTACTGCTGAAACATGGTGTTGCAGCCAGTGTCGGAGAGCTTGAACTAAGGGCAAGGCAAGACAGGGAGACTCGGGGGAGATCTGTCGCCTGGCGACTTCTCGCCGCAACGAATCTCCCGCAATAGCTAACTAGCGCTGCTCACCCGCGATTTTAAAAGTCGCTCAAAGTTGCCCCGCCAGGCAATTTAGAGCGACTTTTAAAATCGCGCCGCTGCGTGTGAACAAGCGCAGGCGACTTTTTGCAGAGCGGGTGAGCAGCGCTAGTTAGCTATTCCGGGAGATTTGGTGGAGATTCGTCGCGGCGAGAATTCGCCAGGCGAAAGATCTCCCCCGAATCTCCCCGTCTGGCCTTGCCCTAATGGTTCCGCCCATGGAGGGGGTGCTATATTTTTTGGTGCATAGGGTGGAACCATACCTAAATAAATTCCTATTCTAGGGTGATTTCTTAGAACTTTCTGCTAAAGCACATGGGATCCTGTAAAGTGGAATTGTTTTGCCCCTCTGAGGCAAATTAGAGAAACTTCAGGGGGGGTTTATCCCTCTGGATTAACTAGCAGTTAGACAGGCTCACTAAGGCGGGCCATAGAGGCAAAGATAAAGTTGTATGAATTTTTGTTTCATACGATTTTCTGACTGTGTGTGGATCATCTTTTTCGTCATTTTTCATGCCATGGTGATCGATCATTTAGTCAATTGAACAGGTTAGAAGACTTCTGTTTCTGCCTTCAATAATATCTCTGCATTTATTGCCTATCAGTATCTGTCACTATTATTTGTCGGGCATAACCTTTGTACGATTGCTGTCCGTGAAGTAATGGCCAGAGCATTGTCTGATTCCTTCTTTTTACTACTTTATTTAATCTGAATGGTTAGTGGTAGGTCGGGGGATTGCAACGCATGAGCTTTTAACATAAAGGAACATGACTCTCTTTTAACTTATGCCACTATGTGAAATCAGTGTAAGGGCAGAGACACATGGTCAGGAGATTAATCTCCTCTTCTTCGTGGCGACTAATCTCCCCAAACTGCCTTCCCCTGCCGGGGGAGATTAGTCACCCCGAAGAAGAGAAAATTTGTTGCCAGGCGACTAATCTCCCCGAAACTGACCATGTGCCTCTGCCCTAAGGCTGTAGGTTGGACATGGCATGCCGTGAGGTCATAACACATCAGAACATGCAGCACAGCACAGCTGGAGAAGTGGGAAACATGCCTTATATATTCTAATTGATCTTGGAGGCATATAATTCTTTATGAATGATATCACAACTGTTTTACATTGCTCTCACACGGTTAGAGAAAAGATTATACTGATAGTATTTTAAAGATGAGATCATGGAAAATTGTGAATTATGACAACAGTAACATAATGTAGTGCTCTGGGCGGTGTCACTTTAAATAACAGCTAAAGAAAAAAATGCAAAGCAAAATAAACGAAATGTTCTCATCACAGATTCTGTTATCTTGGGATGAGTTTATGGTACAAAATGTTTTACTGGTTATGTTCTGGTTTATTATCAAGTTCCAATGACACCTGCGGATTAGGAAAATACTGGCTTTATATGCCACTATTTATATAATATTTTCATTAGACAAATAGGAAATGAAAATATAATCTGAAGCAGTCCAATAATCACTCTAATATATATATATATATATATATATATATTTATATAATGCTACAGATAATTTAATTAGCTTTTAGTTTCCCAGGTTTCTATAAGCACCGCTATTTGTATTGTTTTAACAACACAGAAGAAAAATAATAGAAAACAAATAGGTAGAGAAGCAAGAGGGAGATATATGTATTTGTTTATACCATGGAAGTTTCGTGTTTGGTTAATACTTGTTGCACAAGATACATTAGCTAACATATGGGAAGCATATGCTATTCAGGCATACAATGTTATTATAAATGTGAACTCTCTGGGCTTTGGCCAAAATTTTAGTTTTGTTCAAACAAGGGTCATGCAGTAGCTACTGGTGTTGGCAATGGTAATTGTGTTGCATATAAACCCATTGCAATGACATACAAGATGTTTCTTCTATCGGTGGACAACATTCCCACAACCTGCTGCTGATATCTTTACCATTAAATAATTAATGTTTACAAACAAAGGACAAAACATGGCACATTACTATTCATTTTAATGGGTAGTAACACATTAAATGTGCTGTAACTATGAGGTTATTTCCTCTTAAAGGGGTTGTTCACTTTTAGTATGCTCTAGAGCAGGGATCCCCAACCTTTTGAGGCCGTGAGCAACATTCAGAAGAAAAAAGGAGTTGGGGAGCAACACTAGCATGAAAAATGTTCTTGGGGTGGCAAATAAGTGCTGGGATTGGCCATTTGGTAGTTCCTATATGGATTGGCAACCTGTATTGAGGCTCTGCAGTACACCTGGTTCTTATACAACCAAAACCTTCCTCCAAGCCTGGAATTCAAAAATA
>CM044441.1:105459020-105473475 GCA_024363595.1 Xenopus borealis
AATGTCTAGCCCCATGTCAGATATCAAAACTGAATATAAAAAAAATCTGTTTGCTCTTTTTTGAAATGGATTTCAGTGTAGAAGTCTACTGGAGCAGCTCTATTAAAGAGCTACTGACACCTGAAATCAAACACTTTTTTACATCTATTATAATAACTGGCTTTGAAAGCTACTTCTAAATTTGCCATAAAGTATTTGTATGATGCTTTTATATTACCTGTCTGATCCCCCATGTTCCTGTGTGAGGGGGCTGCCATATTTGTGCAGCAGGCATCTGTTATCATTAGTGATGGGTGAATTTATGCGTCAGGGGCGAATTTGCGGTGAATTCCCGCGGTTCGTCGCTGGCTAATAAATTCGCGAAACGCCAGCGAAATTTAGCCTGACGAAAAAAAACAAGTTGCGCGTCGTTTTTGACGCGGCGCGCCGAAAACGACGTGACGAAGTTGACGCGACGCGCGTCAAAAGCGTGCCGCGACTCGTATCGCAAATTTTTCGGGAAATCGAAACTGGGGAGATTCGCCCATCACTAGTTATCATTACAAACTGTAATTAACAGACTGAGATGGGACTGGTAGGTTGGCAAAGTCAGAGTGCCAGAAGGTCAGAGAGTCAGGCTTTGGAAATCCAACTAACAATTATATACAAAAACAAAGCTCTCAGCAAAAAATGATCACCATGACCTATAGGTAACATGTAATGTACATTCATACAATTCATACATTCATACAATTAATTTTTTAGTTTCAGGAAAAAAAAAACGTTTTCCCATGACAGTATGACTTTAAAACGTTTATACCAGTAGTAATAATGGATAATAAACTTGGCTGTAACAAGCAATCACTTTAAAAGGTTCACAGTTGCACACCCTTTATTTTATCAAAATGGAACAGAAGTACAAGGCCCCTGACATATGGCAGCATCACTTCAGTCACTGAGATACAAAAGAAGAGAGGCAATAATGCAATTATACAAGGAAGCTTATCCCCTTATACTGACAGTGTGGAACCACAACATTTTGGGGTATACACTCTGCCTTTGCACTGCAAGTACATTTCAAGTATAGGCCACACCTAGGCATTGGACCAGGGGTCCCTAACCTTTTTACCAGTGAGCCACATTCAAGTGTAAAATAATGTTTGGGAGCAACAAAAAATGCCTTGTGTGCCAAATCGGCGCCGTGATTGGGTATTGGCAGCTCCTATGCGGACATGCAGGCTTAGTTTGGCAGTAGACCTGGTTTTCATGCAACTAACCTTGCCTTTAAAGGGGTTGTTCACCTTCAATGTCCAAATCTCATGAAACCACTAACAATGCTCTCATTGTATTAGAGAATTCATTTTCCATCAAAAAAAGTAAAGAGGTCACTGTAAATGCTAGTTTATATATAGGGTTGCCGCCTTTTGTAAAAATTTTTACCGGCTGGCGGGGTCACAAAGGGGCGGGGTGTGACGTCAAAAGGGGCAGGGCGTGACGGCCCCGGCCTTGGCTGGTGTTTTACCGGCTAGGCCGGGTGGCAACCCTATTTATATAGCATTTAAATCTGTCCTTCTCCTGTCTCTCTGATCAGTTTTCTGAAGGATGGGAGTGGCCTGTTTTATACTTGCACTTCCTATATGCTTACATCGTCACTCCCAGGCTTTGCTCTTACTTGTTTCCTATTGGACATTGATACTGCCCTCCCCTTTTAATTCATTGGTTACTTGTGCACTTGTAAGCAGTCACATAAATTCAAAGGCCATTGGTTCATTTCTCCTAAGGAAACTACAGTTGGGGAATGTCTCCCTTCCATTGGCTGCTATCTTGTGCGTATTAGTTGAGTCTCACATAGGATTAAAGACCCAGCATATCCCAAATCTAACATTTTACTATGCAAATCAGCATATACATTAAGCACATCTTTCTGGCCCCATTTGAAAGTCTCTGTCCCCAAACATAAACATCCCAGCCTTGTGACAAACAAAAACACAGCCATACACATAGGGGTTTCACCTGGCTGCTATTTTACCCACCAGCCAGTAAAAATTATGCATGTTGCCAATGTTATAAAAAGGACAGAAATATAAACATAGGAAGGTCAGTATTTCTTCCAGCTTTGCAATTTCAGCCATTTGGTTGCTAGGGTCCAAATTACCCTAGCAACCATGCATTGATTTGAATAACAGACTGGAATATGGATAGAAGAGCTCTTGAATAGAAAGATGAGCAATATGGTATCAATTACAATAAATGTGTAGCTTTACAGAGCATCTGTTTTTAAGATGAAAAGCTGGAAAGAGTCAGAAGAAGGCATAGAAGTAAAATACTATAAAAATACTATTACAAAAATGCAGACCAAATGAAAAGTTGCTTAGAATTAGCCATTTTATAAACATACTCAGGGCCGGAACTAGGGGTAGGTAGAGTAGGCGGCCGCCTAGGGCGCAGTCATAGGGGGGGGGGCGCACTTTAGAAGGGAAATAATGTTTTTTTTTTTTAATTTCTTTAAGTTTTAACTTTGCCCCTGTCTCCAGCAGCAGCGTTCTGCTCTACTTCAATCCCCACCTCCTGCTGCTCTGGCACAGGCTGGTGACACAGGTACAGACTTGGGGGGCAATGGCTGATACAGACTTGTGGCACAGGTACAGACTTAGGAGGCAATGGCTGGTGGCACAGATACAGATTTGGGGGGCAATGACTGGTGGCACAGGTACAGACTTGGGGGGTCATGGCTGATGGCACAGATAAAGACTTAGGGGACAATGCTGGCAGCACAGGTACAGATTTGGGGCAATATTTTGGCTTTCTGGCACAGGTACAGATTGGGAGCAATATTTTGGGTGCTACTGGCTGGCACAGGTACAGATTGTCAAACCAAAAATTATGTACAAAAAAGGGATTTATACAAGTAGAAACGGCTGAATATTACTCAAATATTTATATCAACATATGTATGAATAAAAAGGCAATGTTTATTAGACAACTGTGCCAGAGAATCACAATACCAATTAAAAACACTTAAACCAAATTAGAGCTGTTAAGTAAAAGAAGGGGCCCCTCCTATTTTAGTTATAGCACTCAATAGAGCTCAACAGGTACAGATTGGGAGCAGTATTTTGGGTGCTGCTGACAGGTACAGATTAGGGGGTGGCTAGGGTTGCCACCCAGCCGGTATTTTACCGGCTTAGCCGGTAAAATACCAGCCAAGGCCGGTATTACAAATTTACCGGCAATGTAGCTGCCGGTAAATTTGTAATACCCCTTAAAAATGGCCCTTGCCTTGCCTAAAATCCAGTGAAAAACTTACCTTTCTAGCGTCTTCATCCGATCGCTCGCGTGGCTCCGCCCCCTTTGACGTCACGTCACGCCCCTTTCGACATCACGCCCCTGCCCCCTTTTGGTCCCGCCCCCGCCGGCCGGTAAAAAAAAATCCAAAAGGTGGCAACCCTAGGGGTGGCTGACACACGTACAGTTTGATTCATTAATGTGTTTCTTTATTCAAGAAAAAGTGAATATGTGGGAAATGGTCATACAGAACGGGGGTGGGGGGCGCTAATTTTACCTCTTGCCTAGGGTGCCAAACTACCTTGGCCCGGCCCTGAACATACTGTAGGGACCTATAGGTTTTACCAGCACCTATAGAGTTAAATCCCTACCTTCCTTAGTTGCCAGGCAAAAGCCTGTGTTGCAATTTCAGTATTTGCATGTCTGTAGTTATTGGCCAGGTGGCGCTGTGACCACATCCTGCCTCACACTGCATAGTGCTGGGAAGGGAGGGGCAGCTTCCTCTGGATGGTGATCCAGCAGGGTGTGCCCAGGGGGTATCTGGTTACAGAAAGGCTTTTGCTCTGAGGTAACCCCAAAGGGACTGGACACCTTTGGTGGGTAAGTCGGGGACCAGGCAACCCCGTGAATGAGGTATAGCTAGCCTAGGGGAGTTTGGTGATAGACTCTCTAGGAAAAGTGAGACAGAAAGTTGTTGTAGCTCCACCGAGGATTGGTAGAAGGAAGTCGCTTACCACAGGTTTTGAAATACCTGAGTGCAGGGACCTCAGAGAAGAGGGACTTTGAGGGTAGAGGCTGCTGTCCTGGAACTCCCTGGAGAAAAGGGAGGACTGTCAAGGCTTCAGGAGGGTGCAACTACTCTGAAGTGCTGTACCTGTCTGTGTGACGTCTGTGCTCCTGCTATATATTCAACTCCTGCGTGAGTAAACCTGGGGATATTTGTCTCTGACATAATAAAGGTTTGTTTGCTTTTGCGCCCATAATTTTTAAAGTTGCATGCACAGTGTCTGGGTGTTGTAGTCGCACTACACCTTAGAGGGAATGCTTCCACTTAGCGAAGGCCCGGGATCCTGAAGAGAGTGTCCAGTGTAACCCATGCTCATACCAATAGTTGGACATTTTAACTATCTGTGGTGTGGATAGCCCAGATTAGCGGTACAATACTAAGAAGTCAGCTTAACAGTGAACCACCCCTTTTAAAACACCAGGGGGCAAATTCACTAAAGCGCGAATCGTCTAACACTAGTGCAAATGCGCCAGCGTGACGTCAAATCGTAACTTCACAAATTCACTAACACCGGCTCTGGCGAATTTACTCTAGAGAAGTAGATAGACTTGCGCAACTTTGCACCCTTACGCCAGGTGAATTTGCGCACTGACGAAGGATCGTAATAACGCAAATTCACTAAGATAAACTTTTTGCTGAACGTTACCACTTACGCTAGACTTCACTTCGCCTGCTCAGACCGGCCGAAGTTCAATAGAAAAGATAGGAGTTGGAAAAAAATTAATTATAAAATTTTTCTAAGTCCCAAAAAAACGCTGTGGCGTGTTTTACCATTGTGGGTGATAGTCTGAAAAAGATAATTTTTTGGGGGGGGGGTTTCCTGGGCTTGTGTAGTGCAACGTAGTGACTATAACATACACTTCTATTATATTTTGTAATTTGCGCCGTATGCAAATTAGGCTTCGCTAGCGTTATTGTGCTATGTCTAGCGAAGTAAAACTAGCGCAACTACGCTACCATTCGCCGACCTGAGTGTAAATTCGCACTCTAGTGAATTTGCGTAGCACTGGCGAAAATTCGCCTGGCGAAGTGCGTCAAACGCTAGCGAAGCCTGTGCTGGCGATTTTTCGGATCTTAGTGAATTTGCATCTACCAGGATGCCCAATATGCATAGATATACAAAAGTATGTGGTTATGTATGGACCCCAAATGAAAATAGTGCATATACCAAAGTACTAAACCTCAATGATATGCTAAACACATAAGGAACAATACAGGGATAAAATTGTGTGATTAGGGGTCAAAATAGTCATCCCATAGTCACGCTGCCATTGTATATAATGGGTAAAGTACATGTGTGCGCATTTTATCCTATCAGAGGGTAATAAAACAGCAAGTGGATCAGATGCATGTGGATATGCATGCTTATTGGGGGTTTTCAGTCTGATTGACTCACATGACACTTTTCACCTTGCCTGCACGCTATAATTAATCCTTATTGGAAGCAAAACCAGCCTATTGGATTTGTTTAATGGTTACATTATTTTCTCGTAGACTTAAGGTATGAAGATCCAAATTATGGAAAGACCAGTTATCCAGAAACCCCCAGGTCCCAAGCATTCTGGATAATAGGTCCCATACCTGTACTCATAAAACAGTAGCTTGTACTTGGGTTTATTTAATGTTTACTAAATTTTCTAGAAGACAAGGTATAAAGATCCAATTTCTATAAAGATCCACTATCTTGAAAACCACAGGTCCTGAGCACTCTGGATAAAAGGTCCCATACCTATACTACAACAAATCTCCATGTGTGCCAGTATTCTGGGAATTCTTCTGCTTTTGGCCCATATGTAATAGTACCCAACTTTTTAAAACCATAAAAAAAATCAGTGTTGCTGGTATTGAGTGTCTTGTGTGTATAAATGAGAGTAGATGCTAATTTTATTTAAAGGAAAAAACATCACAGACTATGGGGACTGATATTTCTTACAGAAAATGGGTCCGTAGTAAGTACTAGCAGCATTGTGTGCATATATGTAATATTCTCTGGTACAAGCAAAGGTAGTTCCCCTTGAACAATCACTGGCGCACACAGGGCATTTATCTTTCTATTAAATCTGACAAACACACACAATTAACTATTGTCCAACAGACAGTTCCTCTGCTAGTTCAATCTCTCTTTACTGCTGTACTGCAAGTTGGAGTGATATCACCCACTCCCTTTCCCCACCAGCAGCCTAAAGCTGGCCATAGACGCAAAGATCCGATCGTAAGATGATTCCAACGATCGGATCTTTGCATCTCCCGACCTGTCACTAACCTTCAGATCAACTAAAGTAGTAAAAAGCACAGACAGCTGACGTTCTGCCCCTGACAAGGATCGTACGAAAGTTGTACAATTAAAAACCTAGTGACGGTCTCCCACTGAAAATCGTACGATCTGCAATAGACGCAAAGATATTATCGCCAGCCGACAGAAATTTTCTAACCTGGCCGATCGACCAAACGACCGATCGGCATGGCACGACAAAAGTCGGAACACTCCACACCTGATCCGAAAATCGTACGAATCGAGGATTCGTACGATCGGATCGTTGCGTCTATGGCCAGCTTAACAATAGGTAACCAGATAACAGCTCCCTAACACAAGATAACAGCTGCCTGGTAGATCTAAGAACAGAACTCAATGGTAAAAACCCATGTCCCACTGTGTTCCATTCAGTTACATTGAGAAGGAAAAGCAACAGCCTGTGAGAAAGCAGTTCCCTCCTAAAGTGCTGGCACAAGTCACATGACCAGGGGCAGATGGGAAATTGACAATATGTCTAGCCCCTTGTCAGATTTCAAAACTGAATATAAAAAAATCTGTTTGCTCTTTTGAGAAATAGGTTTTCAGTGCAGACTATTGACAGATGCATTTTGGAAAAAAAAACATGTTTTCCCATGACAGTATCCCTTTAATACTACTGCTTTATATCCTCATATTTGCACAATTTTCAGAAATCCCTTACTATATGTGAAAAGAAAAAAATACCACTCCAAAGTCCTTTTCTAACTCTGATCAAACAAATATACATATTTTTACACATACACAAGAGTTGAAGATTAATATAAATCCCAGGGATGTCTGGTTTTTACATCATGAGCAATGAAAACTTTAATTGGTGCAGGGTCAGCTGGACTGGCAGGAAACCAGGAAAAAACCCAGTGGGCCCTGACTTTTATGGGCCCCTGCTGGCCAGACCCCCCCCCTTATTTAAAAAAAAAATACATGTTTGCGGCTGCACTGCTTTGAACATGTGCGCTGCGCCGTCCTCACATACGCATGCGAGCATGGGCGCTGCATCAGGGGACCTCGCATTGGGGGGCAGCCGAGGGGGCTCTTGACAGCATTCCAGGTGGGCCCCGGGCCCCCCACTCTGACCCTGAATTGGTGTGTAAAATAAATCCTCTTACCACAGCAAATACTTCTAAAATATAATGTACGTGACACAGGCAGAGTTGTGTGTGTTTGGAAAGGTACAGTGCACGGTCATTTCAGTATAGAATACAGACAAAATAAGAAGACTGTACTAAGGTGATGTGCTTGTATTGCTCATTTATTTGTACAGCTTGTTGTGAAGAACCATTTGAAGTATCATCTGAAAGACACACTTCAGAACCAACATGAACACACCCTCTCAACACTTATTCCTTCTAGAAAATGGCAGCCACTTGCAACTTACCACCCAAACAAAGAAAAATGTCAGCTGAGCCCTGCCTGAAAGTGACTGAGCTCTCCCTCCACACAAGGCTATTCTCCAGCACTCTCCAAGTACAAAAAGGTCAGTTTTCTCCTCACAACTCCCATTATAAGACACACAGATGTCTACCTCCTTACATGTCCCCACAAGTGACAGACCTCCTTCTACCCAGTGCTGACATTACTTTCCCCCACACACAGGCACTCAATGAAGCCCTCCTCCCTCACTGTCAATCACAGACTTGTCCCTTCACAGAACAGCTCCCTCCACCGTCATTCAACCCCACACCCTACTCTCCCCCCTGTGAAAATGACATGCCAGCCTCCCAAAACACACAAAGAACTTAAAGTTAATCTCCATTAAGTCAGCCCCTTCATATAAACATCTGTGTGCATACATGTTGCCACACCAAGTCCTATCGGAGGAGTTCCCCTCACACTGGCCCAGCCCCACCCTACAGAGCAGTGTGTATGCAAATTAACCACACTGACTATGGATCAGAAGCTGACTG
Source organism: Xenopus borealis (assembly GCA_024363595.1). NCBI lineage: Eukaryota > Metazoa > Chordata > Amphibia > Anura > Pipidae > Xenopus > Xenopus borealis. The sequence goes on from CM044441.1 coordinate 105,467,269, forward strand.
ACAGGAGAAGCAGCCAATCAAATTTAAGCTTCAGAAACTGCTGCATTTGTGCTGTTTCTGCCATGTGTATGATGTAAAACAAGTAAGTACAGCAGTCACTGTAGCGTTTTTGGGGGCGGGCGACCCCCCCAACAGGGGGCCCATGATGAAAGGGCCCCATCTGCAAAGGGATATATCCATCTCATCAACTGCACATTTTTTGTTAAACATTTATATGGGAAAGCTTATTTTACATGAACTGTTACATTTTTTAATGTTATATGAAGGTGAACAACCCCTTTAATTTAAAAATAAGCACATGTCACTGGATCACCGTATTAGATGCACTGATGACCAAACTGCATTCTAGGAGGTCCCTTCCCTTCTATTTGGCTTCCTACTGAGCTCCAAGAGTGTTGATGGCACTCAGCAGGCAGTGGAGCCAATCAAAGTTCTTTAGGCAGATTGCCTTGATTCCCTACTCCTGCACAATACTATTGAGTATGTAGGCACCGTGTAATCAGAGCTGCATTAAAAACATTTCTTTGTAAATAAACAAATTAGAAAAAATAATCACTGCATAAATGTCTAACCCTGCTTTTTATCTGTGCCCTCTAGATCAGATCCCAAACCTCGGATGAATACATCTCACCATACTTCCTGCTTTCCAATACCCCCACATGATAGGTATGCCATTCATCACGGTGTATAACTATAGAGATTAGCGAATATATCGAAAGCTACATATCTGTGTTGTTAACCTGTGCCTCTACATATCCAGAAGCTCTTACTAAGCGGATTGCCTTTTTATAGTCTCTCGCCGCTGCCCATTTTGCATTCTGATGTTACAAGAATTGTGACAGAAAACTCTGACAATCATCACACTGCTCAGGGAACACACAAATGTAACTCCCCAGATTTCCAGTACTGGCCACACCTAGGCATTAGACACATTGACGACTGTCTTGCATCCCTGGAACAATTAAAGACCAAACTTAACTGTCAAGAGATACAACTATTTTGTTACTTTCAGTTGAGGAGTGCATTTTATTCTCAATCCTACCAATTTACCAACTCACACCAACACTGCTGGCATGGGAAGCCAGACTATGGGTTCTGGACCCTCCCAAATGACTCAAATCTCAATTATATAGCACAATTCAATCCTCTAATATTCTAACCCGCTCCATTTGACAATGTGCAAAGTCACACTGAGACACTCACCCTGCCAACCAAATATAATTAGCTGCTTATGTGGGGCAATGCATTTAGCCAAATTTTTTCCTGATCCTATCAACATAGTTTTTAAAGAAAAACTATACCCCCTAAATGAATATTTAAGCAGATTGTTATCATATTAAGTGGCATTTTAATGAATCTTCAGAAAAATACCCAACACTCAAAGCCAGTGAAGCGGGGATGCACCCCTGCGTGTTTATTCCAAGTCAGTGATGTAACGTTTCGGGGGCGTGCCCCTTCGTCCGTTCACCAAGCCATTCTTGCTGGAGAGGCTGGGGAAAATAGGTAATTGGTGTCGTGCAGTGATTTTAATGAATCTTACCAAACTGGAATATATGTTTAAGTAAATATTGCTTTTTTACATATTTTCTCCCTCTTAAAGGGCACCTACAGCCCCAAAAATTTTCCCCAAACCAAAGGTGCAGGTTTGGGGTTCTAGTACTTTTAAAAAAAAAATGTCCCCAGCAGGAATTGTATGCGCGTGTGACGTCACACAAATGCGCATACTGAAAATCAGTCACACTGCGCATGCGCTTCCTAAGAGATGGTGGCTCGCACCGGGAGCTCCCTCCCGGTGCGAATAAACCAGCGCCTACTGGGACATTTTTTTTTGGGGGGGCCATAGGTGCCCTTTAATGCAACAGGAAGTAGTATGGGAACAAAAGACAGAACTTTTTCCAATATTTGGCTCATGTGACCTAAAATGTGTTTTTTTTATTTGCACGAGGAATCCCAGGGGGCAGCCTTTAATTCTTAAAATGGCAATTTTCTAGTTAGGCTTAACCAATTGAACATACTCCTAAAATGTATATAATTATGAAAATGGTTTACATGTAACTTGTTATATGCTATATTTTTATAGAGACCTGCATTGTTCGGGGGTATAGATTTCCTTTAATAAACGCTATAAATTCTATCTTTCTCACATGATGTTCTTTTTATTTAGTTTGGCTTCCCCCAGGTATCTTCTATCAAACATTTATTTTTAAAGAAACCCATTTAATACATGTTTTAACTTAGGGGAAAAAACAAGAAGCTAGTGTAGACATCAAGTACATTAGCTTTCTCCAAAGAACTTTTTGACGTGCATATACAGTATAAGTGCTGATTTTAAGATTATATGGATACCATCAAAACTCCCTGTAACTGCACTGGCACCTTTTCATTTTCCTTGCAGTTTTGTTCTCTCTTTCCTTGTCTATTTATCTTTTATAAATAATTTTTATAAAACAAAATTGGTAAAATTGCCACATGGAGTTATGAACTCATGGATCAAGTCACCTCCCACCCCCACACTGAGTTTAGACAGAAAGAATGCATTGATAATAAGGCAGCTGTGTGCAAGTAAAGGTGGTCATACACATTTTAGATCTGCTCTTTGGCGATGTTGCCAAACAAGCAGATGTTTCCTCGAGGTGGGCGATTTCGTGTTGATCTGATCGTGGGCCCTAGGCAGGGCCGCCATTAGAAATCACGGGGCCCCGCACAACAAAATTGTCGGGGCCCCCTGGGCTCCGCCCACCCAGGCATCTAAGCCCCGCCCCAATCCCCGCCGAATCCACATCAAAGTTAAAAAGACCACACAGACATCAGCGCTAAAAAAGTAAACCCCCCCAGGGCTCCATTATAAGTTAAAAAAAAATTTGGTGCAAGGCCCCCCCCATAAAAGCATTTTAAAGCATTGGTGCCAGAGCCCCTCATACAAGTTTAAAAAAATTGGGGCCCCAAAAATAAATTTTTAATAAAACATTGGCGACAGGGCCCCCCCGTACAAGTTTTAAAAAAACATTGGTGGCAGGGCCCCTGTTAACAAGTTAAAAAAAAAAATATTGGAGCCCCATAAAATATTTTTTTTTTTAAATTGGTGACAGGGGCCTTTAGAGTATTAAAAGAAAACATTTGAGGCCAGGGGATTAAAAAAAAAACAAACCCCACACGGGTGTTGGTGGAATTGAACTCGTGGCTTCAGGACTTCAGCATACTTTCTTGACTTCAGGTATTTTCGCCGCTTCAGGACTTCAGTGTCGGCTCCACGTGACTTCGGGTATTTCCGTGACTTCAGGACTTAGGCTGCCTTTGCGTCTTGTTCGGTACTTCCGCATCGGCTCGGCGCTGGTAAGGGGGGCCCGGCTCTTGGGAAAATGCGGCACTGCCGGGCCCCCCTTCAGCCCCGGGACACTTGTCCCCCCAGTCCCCCCCTGATGGCAGCCCTGGCCCTAGGGTCCAATGATTGGATCATAATGCAAGCAATACGGGTGGTCAGATTGCGGGACCGCATCAGCAAACAGATGTGGTCTGCAATCTGATGGGACTTTTAGCCCTGCCCAATCAACATCTGCCTGACTAGGGGAAGCCTATTAGAGGGCCCCATACACGGGCCAATAAGCTGCCAACCTGGTCTGCTCGCAGCTTTTATTGGCCCATGTATGCCCAGCTTTAGTCTCAATTAGCAAACAAGTATTAAAGTTTGGAGACACTCAGTTCTTAATTAAGAACTTTAGTCTATGCTGATCTATAAGATATAGACTACATGATCATTTTTGTACTTAAATTGGATTAGGAACAGCAGTCTCTCCTTTATTATTTTAAAGCTTGCCATCTGCATACTTTGATATGTGTGCAGTTTGTTTATGTTGAAATGGAAAGTTTAGGTGCACAGGGAATTTTCTACAGGAGTATAAATTGCATTTATTTTTCCCCTATCAGTAGAGAGATGGGATGTGTTGAAATTGGCTATTTTGATAAAGTGAGCTCTGTATAACACTGCTTTAGCTCAGCTGAACAAAAACCTGGTTTTAATGATCGCTACAAAAAAATTCAAAATATCATATAGTATTATGATTTGTTTTTTACACTTTAAACAGGGACTAGACGTGCAGTAGCATTTGCTACAGGACAATAAGAATATTTCCTCAAACATAAAACGTAAGATGACATCATACACCCAGAAAAATTAGATCATAAGATAGATAATAAGCATACAAAAATATTTTAGGCTCCTGGAAGATTACAGCTTTTGCAAGCATAGCAAAATTGTAGAGGCCATACAGGTCCCGAGAATAGCCACCTGGCTGGTAAAAATTATGCTTGATACCTATGTAATTAATAGACAAAAAAAAAGATATATATAGGAAAGCTGTTTTTTTTCTGGTCCACCCTATGCTCCTTTTCCCCCATCGTATTTTTTATTATTACACATCTTTTATATTTAAGTACTTAAGTTATTAAATTATGCAAACATGTGAACGTTAAGACATGAAAATGCAGTTTCAGGTGACAGATCCCATTTAATAGCTACCTAGGTATTTCCAGGTATGGGACCTATTATCACGAATGCTTGTGGTCCGTAATTTGCTTCTCCCTACCAGTCTACTAAAAAATTATTTAAAACAATTGTTTTGCCTCCAGTAAAGATACATCATATACTAGTTTAGATCAAGTACAAGGTACTGTTTTATAATTATTATTAATCTTATGCAAAAGGAAATTATTTGTAAACATTTTAATTATTTAATTATTCATATTTAAATTATTTGAATTAAAATGGAGTCTACGAGAGATATGGCCTTCCCATAATTCGGAGCTTTCTGGGTAACAGGTTTCTGGATAATGGATCCCATAATAAGTTGTATTGTGCAGTTTAACCTTATACATTAATCTGCAATATCAATCAAAGACATGTTACATTGGACAATACAATATTTAATAGAGTGTATAGGTAAAATGACACTATTCTGGATGAATATGTAAATAAGGTCAATTCTCATTATGACATCATTATCCTGTAACTAATCATCATTGTGACATGACTGACTGCAGACATTTATCTAATGTTTTAATTAAATAAAATTTTTTACCAATGTCTACTACCCAATTTGACCTTATTTATTATTATTATTTATATTTTAGTAAATGTATTATTAAAATAAACCTTGATTTAATCTGTCCAGGTAAAAACTTGATAAAATTGAAAAATTGAGCAAAAACCAAGTTTTGCCCCAAAAAGCCTGACCAGAGTTTAGAAAAAAGAAATTATGGAGCAAAGCTTTTGTCACAACTGGCAAATCTAAGTTTGAACATATGCAACCGTTTTATCTGTTAAAAACTAAAACATTTCGTGATGAGTGCTGATGGCTCTATTGTGAGTGCAGACAATGAATAACCAGCTGCTACACTAACAATTGTAACTAAGGGCAACCACCATTATGACATCACTGATGAGTAAATAAAGGCAAGGCTCATCCTGTTTGCAGTTATTGTTCGTGCAGATCTCAAGCAGATAACACTACTTTAGCGCTGCTGAACAAACCATGTTTTTAACAAATCTTAACATCTCAGAACTTATAGGTAAGTGACTAATCATTTATGCACATTTGACTTTATTCTCAATAAAATAAATCATGAATTATGATACTAAGTTTAAAATTGAGATATTCAGGGAAAATACATTTGACTGGGTATCTCTGCTTAGTATAGTGTGTATCCATATCAGAATATAATAGGAAATGCTTAATTATCGTATTATAATTACTGGCGTTATTATTACAAATATATATATATATATATATATATATAATGAACAAAACCGGTTTTATCCGGTTGCTACAGAAACAATTGTAACTAAGGGCAACCACCATTATGACATCACTGAGTGCAGACAATGAATAACCAGCTGCTACACTAACAATTGTAACTAAGGGCAACCACCATTATGACATCACTGACGAGTAAATAAAGGCAAGGCTCATACTGCCTGAAGTTATTGTTCGTGCAGATCTCAAGCAGATAACACTACTTTAGCACTGCTGAACAAACCATGTTTTTAACAAATCTTAACATCTCAGAACTTATAGGTAAGTGACTTATCATTTATGCACATTTGAATTTATTCTCAATAAAATAAATCATAAATTATGATACTTATTATGATAAGTTTAAAATTGAGATATTCAGGGAAAATACATTTGACTGGGTATCTCTGCTTAGTAT
>CM044441.1:105473652-105483668 GCA_024363595.1 Xenopus borealis
TAACAAATCTTAACATCTCAGAACTTATAGGTAAGTGACTAATCATTTATGCACATTTGAATTTATTCTCAATAAAATAAATCATAAATTATGATACTAAGTTTAAAATTGAGATATTCAGGGAAAATACATTTGACTGGGTATCTCTGCTTAGTATAGTGTATATCCATATCAGAATATAATACGATAATTAAGCATTTCCTATTATAATTACTGGTGTTATTATTACAAATATATATATAATGAACAAAACCGGTTTTATCCGGTTGGTACAGAAACAATTGTAACTAAGGAATTAGTGTTTGTGTGTCTGAATGTGTGTATGGCTGAGTGTATATGTTGCTGAGTGTGTGTGTGTGTGACAGTGATGTCATAATGGTGACGAGTAACTACTCGTCACCATTATGACATCACTGACGAGTAAATAAAGGCAAGGCTCATACTGCCTGAAGTTATTGTTCGTGCAGATCTCAAGCAGATAACACTACTTTAGAGCTGCTGAACAAACCATGTTTTTAACAATTCTCAATATCTTAGAACTTATAGGTAAGTGACTTATCAATTATGTTTTAAAGAGAATAGACACATTTGACTTTAGTCTTAATTCAATAATACATAAATTATGATACCAAGTTTAAGAATTAGATATCCAGGGATATTACATTTGACTGGGTATCTCTGCTTAGTATAGTGCATCTCCATATAAGAATATAATAGGAAATGCTTAATTATCATCAAGTTATTATAATTGACATTATTATTACAAATATATACACACATATATATATATATATATATATATATATATATATATATATATATATACACATACACTTTAACAAACAAGGGAAAGTTGTGCTCACCACTAATTTTTAAAACCATTAGGGTGCAATGACGACGTGACCACAAAATACATATCAACATCAATACATATCAACATTGAGACATTTTGTGCATACAGCTACTAAAAAATGCCTTACCCTTTAAACAAAACAGGGATTGCTTGTCCATATATTGCAATATATTTAAGCTGGCCAACTACGTCAAAGTCATCCCATATCTGGCCAGTCCTACTCTCAACTTGCATCGGATTCATTAAGAATTCTATTGCTTCATTATACATTTTACAAAGGGACTAAGTTTTACCATTAACTTGCTGCTTTCAAACTTGGTTGCCCTTTTTTAAACATATTGATAATGGTGTGAGTGAAGAGGACCTCTTGTATTTGTCTATATATAAGTCACAACATAACACTGTACAATAATTGGTATACAATGAACATACAAAAAATAAAAGAGTTAAAGAGGGCCCTGGACAAAAGAGCTTACAATCTAACAGGATATAACTAGGGATGCCCCAGATCCTGGATATAGTTAGGAATTCAGTTGAATACTAGTACTTTTTGAAGGATTTGGATTTGGCCTTATAATAAGTATTTCCCCTAACTTAATCTGAAACCTTTGTAAAAGGGCTTTAAAGTTCTTAATAACTGTTAATGCAGGGTTTTTTGTTATTATTATTGGTCTCTGATTTAAAGGAGAATTCAACCCATACCACTCTAAACACCTCCCCCCATAGGTCCCCCGGCCTACCTCCCCCCCCTGCAAATGCCCCTAAGTTGCTACTTAACCCCTCAGCGCAGGTCCTGATCATGGAGTTTGCAGGCACCATCTTCTCCCCAGCCGTCTTCCTGGATTCTTCATCGCTTGGCGGCACATGCGCAGTAGGAGCTCTACTGCGCATGCGGCGAATGTCACAAAGTTCTCCGATTGAAACTTTGTGACTTTTGGCGCATGCACAGTAGAGCTGAACCGGCAAATGCTCTTTCTGTGCATGCGCTGCCAAACGCAGATGGATCCTGGAAGAAGACAGCTGGGGAGAAGATGGTACTGGCAAAAAACACAAATGATTCTGTACATCCCTACTGCATATAAAGATCATCTATACTATGTGATTTGCATGTACTAATTGAAAACAGACAATTCTGCTACTGTATTCTGCAAACAAATACAAGCATGTAACTATATTTATTAGTCTATTAATAACTATTTTTACTTTCATTCTTTCTCCTGCTGCTATAGTCATATTCAACCTTATATGGAGAAGATTCTTTGGAACTGTGAAGTATTTAATCAAACTGCCTTCCTGGATGATCATCTTTGGACTTACCACACTTTTTTGCTTCTGTCCCACATCAGGTAAGTAGAAAAAATATGGATTGAATTATATTGTGCCAATATCTAAGTATTTCTAAGGGCAAGGCCAGACGGGGAGATTCGGGGGAGATCTGTCGCCTGGCGACTTCTCGCCACGACGAATCTCCCCCAAATAGCTAGTCAGCGATGTGCACTCGCTAGGCGTAAAGTCGCCTGCACTTGTTCACACGCAGCGGCGCGATTTTAAAAGTCGCTCAAAATTGCCTCGCCAGGCAACACTTTTAAAATCTCCCCGTCTGGCCTTGACCTTAGATGTATGCTCAAAGCTGTCACAGATTAGACAGGTCTCTTAAAGAAAGGTCTTAATTGTGCTTAGAATGAAAGAATGTCTATACTAGATATAGTTGGCAGTGCCACTTTTTTTATAACCTTGTGACAAACGGGCCAGATTTGTTTTTATTCAAAAGACCGATTTGAGCATATCTTTGTACGGAAATGTGAGTGTGATTTTTGAAGGCAAGATTTTTTCCTAAATATATTATAGTAAAATAACTGTTTTAAAGAGATACTGACACCTGAAATTAAACTCTTTTTTACATCTGTTATAATATTGGCTTTGAAAGCTACATCTAACTTTGCCATAAAGTATTTGCATGATGCTATTGCATTACCTGTCTGATCCCCCATGTTCCTGTATTAGGGGGCTGCCATATTTGTGCAGCAGGAGTCTGTTAGCATTAGAAACTGTAACAAACTTCAACTAACAATTATATACAAAAACAAACCTCTCAGCAAAAAATCAACATGACCTATAGGTAACATTTAGGGGCAGATTTACTAAGAGTTGAATTTCGAATGGCAAAAAAAAAATCGACCAGGGAATAGTGGGGAATTAAAAAAATTCGAATTTAAAATTTTTTAGCGCAATTCGATCGTATTCGATTCGAATTGAATTTTCGAACGATTTTTAAACGATCGATCGAATTTTTCCTATTCGATCTTAGGGAATGATCCCCATTTTGGTAGGTTTAATTTGGCGAAGTAGGTGATCGAATTTAAATTTAAAGGGGAAGTATTCGACCATCGAATTTTTGAATATTCGAATAAAATTAAATTCAAATATTCGAATTCGAATATTCGATGGTCGAATTTGCCTAATTTGCATATTAGAAATTCAGATCTTTTTGAAAATGCGATCGAATCCTTCATATGAATTTAGTAAATCTGCCCCTAAATGTACATTCATATGTTAAAATTCATGTTTTAGTGTCAGTATCACTTTAGGAATTAATATCCTCTGAATTATATAACAACAGAAAAGTGGTTATAAGGGACTGTTGCTTTTAAGAATTTAAACTTATTTCTTCTCTCCTTCAGCTGTGGGAATAACAGGTCTTACACTCTTCACTGATGAACTTGAGTTGAAATTAAATTCCTGGAACCTTGTTCCTTGCCGCTTCTATTCAGACACCCCCATCTTACCTAACCAACTGCATTTGGAATGGGGTAAAACCATAGATGAAGGTAGAACATACATCCCTCTAATCCAGATCTTTGGAAAGACTGTGAAAAAGTCAACGAAGAGGCATCAGGTTTATGTAAATATTATTTCCAATGGAAACTGTTCTTTGGTCATCAATCCTGCCAAGAGCATGGACAGCGGCATTTATGAAGTTCGTCTGACTCTTGATGGGGTGCTGTATAAGCCTATCCCAAAAATCAGAGTTCAACCCTTGACATCAGACACAACAGGTAAGCTCTTGTACAACACATTAGAACACACTGAATTCATGCACTGATAATATGTTATAATACGAGTAAATTACATGTTGTGGATAGCCTGAAAATTTTGCTTTTAAGTCTTTCTTAAGTATCTACTTGCGAATGTATAAGATTTGCCCTATACTCCATGGACAATTTAATGTATAGTTCCCTTAACCATTCACAACACATACCTGGTTTGTAGATAATACTTTAGTTTTTGTGAAATATTTTATCCCCATTCAGTACAACGTAAACATTTTTTGTTTTGCAGTGAGGTTACAGAAGCGAGATGCAACTTTCTTGGAGGAGAAGAGTCAACAGGAATTGAAATACACAGAGACAGAGAAAGAGACTTACATCTTTCTGAAATATGAAAAATATTATATTACTGCAATAGTCATCTTGACACTGTTTACACTATTAGGACCATTGGGATGGTAAGTCACATAACCTTACTAGCTCTTCCTTTAAGCAGGAATCTCACAATTTACAGTTGCAAAGAGAAGCACATAAGCTAGTATGGAAAAATGAAAGAACCATGCTCTTCTTTTGTTTTTTTTTCAGGTACCTATATTTCATGGAGATAAGGAGGTTACAAAAAAAACAACTACTTGGTGAACCTATAAAACTGAATGAAAGGTAAGGAAGTTTTTTTAACTCGCTACAGTAGTATGGTAATATTCTAGACAAGTTTTTCAGCACAGAAAAAAAGATGGTATCTCCCACTCACAAAAATACTACATACCCTTATGATCATAAATTATGTACACTTGTTATCAATTGGATATAGATAAGTAGATTCTGCAGAGGAGGAGTTAAGATATGTTCAGGTGTTTAGGTACAGTTTGTGGCACATTGTAATGAATTTTAAATAGCACCAGAAAGGCATTTCAGCATCTTTACCTTTTATGTGCAGAACCGAGGAAGAGAATATCGAGAAAGGTGCAAAAAATGAAGCAAAGGAAAACCAAAATCCAGGACCACCTACCGAAGAGCCAGACACAATTAAAAAACCGCTGAAGAAGTAGGTCTTACCAAAACTTGTTACTGTACTACCTGTCTATGCTTGCTAACCCTCTTTGTTAATACTTATTGTGTATATTGGCTCACAGCAGACAGATAGTTGTTCTACAGTCTTTTAAACTTTACCTTTTATGTGCAGAACCCAGGAAGAGAATATCCAGAAAGGCGCAAAAAATGAAGCAAAGGAAAACCAAAATCCAGGACCACCTACCAAAGAGCCAGACACAATTAAAAAACCGCTGAAGAAGTAGGTCTTACCAAAACTTGTTACTGTACTACCTGTCTATGCTTGCTAACCCTCTTTGTTAATACTTATTGTGTATATTGGCTCACAGCAGACAGTTGTTCTACAGTCTTTGAATCTTTACCTTTTATGTGCAGAACCCAGGAAGAGAATATCCAGAAAGGCGCAAAAAATGAAGCAAAGGAAAACCAAAATCCAGGACCACCTACCAAAGAGCCAGACACAATTAAAAAAACGCTGAAGAAGTAGGTCTTACCAAAACTTGTTACTGTACTACCTGTCTATGCTTTGCTAACCCTCTTTGTCAATACTTATTGTGTATATTGGCTCACAGCAGACAGATATCAGTCATGAGCATCAGAGCAAAAATGTAAAAAAATTAAATGAATGATATTTTTTTTTTAATTTCTGTCTACTGTATACTAAAAGTTAATATGCACGAGATCTACCACTTTGAGATAACTTTGCTACATATAAAATGCATTATGCACAATATCTGAATGTTTTTTTATGTTTTTACAGGGTAAAGATAAAGCTAAAATCTAAAAAGAAACTGAAGACAGGAAACACATCAGCAAATCCTACTGAGGAAAACTAATATGAGCAATGTCACCCTGCAAGTAGACATCACAAGGATAATAAAATGAATACAGCGTAAGTTTGAGACCTTTTTGCCCTTTAGCATTCACATTTCATGAAACTGGCTCAGTTTAAATCCCGGGAAGGCGAAATTAAATGTTCACGATTTGTGACCACAAATACTCTCAAATAATTTAACAAAATACATTTGCAAAAAAAAGTTTTTCTGATTAGCTTGACTACAAGTCTTGTCCCAAAACCAAATGCCTATTAAAGCTAATCAATATTATACAGTAGCTGTGAACGTTAAAGGTATGCTGAATTATTTTATACAGAACTATCCCCCCCATGGCTTGTTGACCAGTAGTCAGTAGCCCCCCTGCATAGGTCTACCTCGGCCAATTGCATCAATTCAACTCACAAAACTAATGTCAGGAAGCCTGGGAGTGGATGTTGGTGGTAAACAAACCTGCTGCCAACACCACAGAGATCAGTTTTGGGAGTCAGGCTGATGCTGTTGGGGAAAAGAGAGGGGGAACTGTGCAAGGTGCTACTGGTTAGAAAAGCACTGAAGGCAGCAATTTCCCCTTTTAATATTAACCTTGCCTTTCAATGCTCTAGTTCTTTTAAATTGGAAAAACATAGTTACAGTAAATATAGAATGCAATATCCGATTAGACATTTATCAATTCTGTATGTAAATGACAATTTGAATGTATGCGATGCAGCTTGTGAATAAAGAAATGCTTATTTTTCCAGGGATCAGTTAGAAAAACAGAATGAAAAAGGAAGGAAGGACATAACCTGGACATGCCATTTTGTTATTGCCTTATGGTACCATTCAAGGCCCAGAAGACAGGAGCTAGATGGACCTTATCATCATCATAGCTTATTTATTAAACTTTATTAATAAATTAACAAAGTACAAAATGTCATGTGTACAGTCTTCTTATTTTCTATGGAAAATGTACATTACTCTCAAAGAAACTTACATAACTTGTGTATCAATCAGTGACCAAATTATAATACCCGATTTAACCTAAAAAAAAGCTTGATTTAATTTTTTGGGGTAAACACTTGATAAAATCAAGCGAAAACCTTAATTGTAAAATTTCTGCTGAGAAAAGCCGAATCCCAAACTGAATCCTTATCAGTTTACGTGCATCCCTAATTTATATAATATATTCAAATCAGTCCCTGCCCCGGTTGATGGTTTACACTAAACATCTGTGGCCAGATTACAGTAGCTACAACAAGCCATGCCTACATAAAAATGCAAGGATATCAAATGATTGAACCAGATTAACATAAGGTTAATTTATCTGGTCCTTATTGCCATCTACTATCTTTTCTCTGAATGTGTGGCATTTCGGAAGAGTATGAGGCTTTTTATTGAGAGCCTGTCTCTGTTGCTCATCTTTTCAGTTTCCTATGCATGGCAGTCCCTGGATGTTAACTGTGAAAAACCTGTAGGAGGTACATCTGTCTTGTTAAAGGAGAATTCAACCTGTAAGGGGAAAAAACCCTCCCCTGTGTAGGCCCCCCTTCCTCCGGCCTACCTGGCCCCTCGGGCATATGCCCTTAACTTGTTACTTCTCCCTCGTTCCTGGTCCTGTCCAGCAGGGTTCACAGGTGCCATCTTTTCTCTTTAGCTGTTCATCCTGTACGAACCGGCATTTACGGTGCATAGCTACTGCGCATGCACTGAAAGTCATGACATTTCTGATCATTTTATTCTGAAACATCGTGACGTTCGGCGCACACGCAGTAGCTCCGCTCCTACTGCGCATGAGCCAGAAAATGGCGGTCAGTACAGGATGAAGAGCGAAGTTGGTGCCTGTGAACTCCTCTGGACAGGATCTGGAAGGAGGGGTAAGTAACAAGTTAGGGGCATTTGCCCAGGGGGGCCGGTAGTTACTTCTGCATCAGTTACTCTCCAGTAGCAGGCATTTTTCAGTTTGTGGTGAACAATTGATGGGATTTATGCCCTATTAATTAAAAGAAGGACATGAATGACTCTGTATTGCTGTTTTTACTTTATGTGAAACCCTGAGTTTTCCACTTTTCCTATACGACATGTGGTAGCTTACTAGCTTTATTTTATTTTACTATTGGAATAAACCCATCTGTGGGGTCTAAGAATACAAGTCTTTAGGAAGGTATTTAACTTCCTGAGCTTCTGTAGCCTTGGTTGGAAAACTCTGGGAAATCATCAAGCCTTTAAAAAATTCAATTTCTTTGCATTGGCTATAACTCTCCTCAAGTCTTTGAGTCTTTCAGGGCCTTTTTTGGATATTATGTATGGCTGTGTTTCCTGGGAGAAGCTTCTATGGCTAAGTAGTAGTGATGGGCGAATTTATTCGCCTGGGGCGAATTCGCGGCGAATTCCCAATTCGCGAATTTCTCTGGAAATTCGCGAATTTTTCGGCGAAGCGAATCTCAGGAGATTCGCCCATCACTACTAAGTAGTCTGGATAGCTTGGTGTTTGATGTTCTGAATGACTGTAATACCGGTAAATGCTTTTACGCGGACCAAGGTGCTCTAGATGCAATAAAGAACTTGATTGCCACCTTGTGGCTGTCAAATTGTATGTTATTTGTGCAGAAGAACATTGTACTTCTTTAGGGATGCACCGAAGCCAGGATTAGGCCATTTTCAGCAGAATCCCTGTACCTGCCTGAACCTAATCCTTGAAATCATATGACTTTTTGTGTGCGACTCTCTTTTACCCTCCCCCTTATTAATTTGCATATGCAAATTAGGGATTGGATTTGGTTAGGTATTCAGCCGAATCTTTCACAACAAATTAGGGGGTTCGGCCGAGTCGAAAATAGTGGATTTGGTGCATCCCTAAAAGCAGTACCACACTTTTACAGCTTATGCTCTGGTGCTCGAAATAGTGGCCACTGTATGGAACAGCAGATAAGCTTTTCAGACTATATCACTTTTTTTCTGAGGTACCTTGAATTAGAAGCAGCGAGTCAGTGACTGAATCATTATCCTAGGATCTTGCTTGCTGGGAAGCGGTTGTTTCACTGTTCAGTCCACCCTATATGTTATATAGATTGAAAGCTAGCTAAACTCCTTCCTTCATCAGCAAGACTCTAGATTAGTATGCTTCTGGCACGTGTAAAACTAGGAACAGAGAAAATAATAGTACTTACTAAATAATAGTACGTACTAACCCAATACAGTAGAACAGCAATAACTAAGCTGTCAACCCCTCCCAATCCCCCCCATTTTAACTCCTCTGGCCTTCCATCATCTGATGGCATTCTCCCAAGATTTGGGCTTTTCCCATAAATTTGCCCATGTGCACTTGCATTCAGAGTGTCATAGGAGCTTTTGCTCTGACACTTCTAGTCCACAATGATACAACTTTTAGTGATGTCACTGGACTATAAAAAATTTGTAGAGCACCACATGCTCTTTCCCAAAAGTTGTACTCCCTCCAGGTTGACAGGTATGTAATACAAGTACATTGAATACTGTGAAATCCACACTGAAACAACATCATGTTTAATTGCATTTAAAGATAGCGACATCTGTATTAAAGCTAAAAGCCTACACAAAATACCAAATAAGAGTAGCATAGCCTTGCATCATACAACAAAGTTACTAAACAGAAGAATAACCAGCTATGTGAATAAACCAGTGCTGGAGATTAAAATGGCATACCAGCGATGCTACCGAGGGCCACCATCACCGTTCAACAACATTTTGTGGGACCTGGCCCCCCAAAGGATTAATTAGCTTGTCAGAGTAGGCTCTTTAAAGGGGATGTTCAACTTTAAAGGACAAGGAAAGTCAGAATTGACTTGGGGGTGCCTTACATTTGGTACCCCCAAGTCAATTCTCCTTTAAATTAATTTTTAGTATGTACAAAGTGATATTCTGAGACAATCTGCAATTGGCATTTAAATTGGCATTAAAACATTTAAATGTTTTATTTGTTGTTTTTTTCAGTTATTTAGCTTTTTATTCAGCAGCTCTCCAGTTTGCAATTTTAGCAATATGGTTGTTAGGGTCCAAATTACAATAGCAACCATGCACTCATTTGAAGAATAGACTGGAATTTTAATGGAAGAGGCCTGAATAGAAAGAGAAGTAATAAAAAGTAACAATAACAATAAATTTGTAGCCTTACAGAGCATTTGTTTATAGATGGGGTCAGTGATCCCCATTTGAAAGCAGGAAAGAATCAGAACAAGAAGATAAATAATTAAAGAAACTATCATAAAGAAGACC
>CM044441.1:105487691-105503559 GCA_024363595.1 Xenopus borealis
CCCCTCATTTGTAGTTCCAAGGCCCATGCAAGGTCCTGAGCTCTGATGCATGCTAGTTCTGTCACTGTCCTTGCAAACTCAACAAAAATCCAGCCTATTTATTTTATGTCAGGCTCATTTAGGGGTGTTACATGTTATTCCTGATTGCTTTATTCTCTCTACTACTGATCTTCCATAGACCATTATAACTTCCTAACTAATGCCTAGTTGCTCAGTTAATTATGCCCAGGCAACCAGATAGTAGCTGTAATTGCAAGCCAAGAGCAGACCAAACAATAATTGTAATGTGTCTTAGAATACTGCTTTCAGTATCATGCTAAAAGTTCGTTTGAAGGTGATCTACAACTTCAAGATAATCTTGTTGCATATAAAATGCATATTGGGCAATACCTAAATGCTTTCTATTGCTTTTGCAGGTGTGAGTAGCAAACAAAAAAAAAAGTAATATTAGATGTTACCGCATAGACAACACAAGGATAATACATAAATATAGAGAAGAGAACACACAAGTGTGCAAAGTGTCACTTACTATGCAATTCTACATTTTTTTTTTTACAAGAAATGCATTTTTTTCACACAATTCCAGTGAAATTGCATAAGGAATGGCATCTGATGCAATAGTGCTCTGCGTGTCAAAACGTCCAGAGCTGCACCTGTATGTTTTGACAAACTGGCTTTACTTGTAAAGTAACCCTCTGATCTTTTAGCCCTCAAGTGTCTGCAGTTTAGAACAATAGTTAAAGCTGACCATAGATGGACAGATTTGCTCTTTGTTTTTCATACCAATACTCAGTGGGAAAATTTGGCAAACAGAGCAGCCACTTGGGGTATAGAGTTAATGGTAGAAACTCATGGAGAGTTTTCTGCTGTCTACAATACAGCTATGGGACCTGTTAACCAAAATCATCATTTAAACATAAAAACATTTAAATATTAAATAAACCTAATAGACTGGTTTAGCTTCCAATTAATTATAGCTTAGTTTGGATCTAGTAAAAGGTTATGTTTTATTATAGAGAAAAAGATAGTGATTTTTAAAACTTCTGAAAAAAAATTACATATCTACATAGATAGATATGTGCAAAGAGAAAGCAGTACAAAGGTAGTAGAACAGAAGAAAAGAAGGTAAAACTGGACCATAAGTTACCCCTTCATGGCAAACCTGTCAACCCTCTGCTGTATTGGTGGGATACTGGTACTGTGTGGTGCCTCCACCCTTGGATTTTTACTATTGAGTGCTATTCAACTCACATTGGAAGTCCCACATTATTCAGATTATGCTGGATCACCATAAAGTGATTTTTATGCTTCGATCCAATTCAAGAGCGTATTTGGGACCGGCACCACTGCGAGTCGATCAATGGACCCCACTAACTTAACCCACCACCTATGCTACCAGATTTAGTAGGGAAGCATCTGGCAGCAGGGGAAGTAGTTTTTTTTTTTTTCTGCAGTCCTAGGCACAGGCCTTTGAGTGCCTTTGTGGTAACTAGGCCCCTGATCCATATATTTTTAAAATAGAACAATCTTTGAGAGGCGCTACAGAAGTAATAATTTGCCACAGCATAAAATATCCCAGTGTGTCATACTTCACTATATTCTACATAGTGTATCCGTTATGTGATATGTACATGTGCCCTTTTGCACTATTCAGCTTGAATGGCTGTCCCTATTGTACAGCAGTTTATTCATTTAAACCCCTATAGTAACAGAATGGCCAGGTATTTGATTGTACAGCATTAAATGGCCTATAGTCACAAAGGCAAATTAAATATTGTAAACACATGTACTGTAAATGCCAATTTAAATGGATATATTTAAAATAATTATGTTATATCTATACTTTGATAATGGAATAGTTCTGGCAATTGAAAATTAACCAAATTGCAGTAGAGTTACCAAATCCTAAACAGGTATGCATTGCCCCAATCGATATCAGGCCAAAAATCGGCCAGATATTGATCAGGCAGCTTTGGTTTTTCATGGTGGTGCCCATTTTCTTCTTTGTAATCTGATTAACCATAGTTTGCCCTGTCTTTGGCGGACTTATCGGGTTAAGGTAGCCAAATGAGCATCTTATCGTTTAAGGCCACCTTATGACTAGTAAAATTTCCTTTTAACATTAATTAGACCCAATTGGATTGTTTTTACCTTCAGAAAGGTGTAATTATATCTTAGTTTGGATCAAGTATGACGAGTTACTGTTTGCAACACAAAAAAAAGAAATAATGGAGTCTACAAGATGTGTCTTCCCTTTCTGGATAATGGGTGTCCGGTTAACAGATCCCATACTTGCACTATAAATGACTGTACTGGTAAGTACAACCCCAACTCTGAATTTCTTGAACTGAGTAGAATACCAGCTCTAGTGAGGACAATGCAACTTTTGTTGGATTTTATCGATCAGCTATACACAGCTAGCTGGAGCAATTATTTATATTTATGCTTTAATACTAATACACAAACAAGTTGTCTGTGCGGTTCCATCACAGCAATGGCGTAGCCTTATCCACCCAGCGGTGACGTTATGGACTTGTTTTGCAACGTATACCTGTGACCTCTTTAACTTGAGGTGATTTACAGTGCAATTTGTACAAGTGTGAGAGAGTAAATGGGTGAACAAATATATGTTGCTATGGGTGGTGTGTTGTCACTGTCACACTCCACATTCTGGTCTCCCGGTTCCCCTCCTTCCTATCACAGGCTGCATCCTACACTGGCTCCACTCAGCATCGCTCTCACAGACTCCTTCGGACCCAATGGTAAGAGATGAGACCAGCGCAGCTCCGCCAATCATAAAAGAGGCGTGAGTGCGGCCCGCAACTCTCATTGGCTGCTGAGACTTGGGAGAGTCGAAACGGGCGGCATTCACAAATAGACTTTGCCGGACTGAGGTAGGAGAGAGCGGCTTGTAAGGAGGCGGCAGGGAGGAGATTAGTCAGTCAAATCCTCTGTCATTTTTCTATTTATCCGCACGCACTCAGGCAGGCCGCTTCCTCTCTCCATAACCTCTATTATCATTATAGAATCGGGTGTTCTTCCTGTTAGGAGCTGTAGTCTGTTTGTGGAACTGACCGGCGCTTAATGCCAGTATGCCAAGCCAGGTGAGAGGCAAAGAACAAGATGGGACCGGGGCAGAAGATGCCACCTACCCGCCTCCAGCTCTTCTTCAGCGTCGGGCGCACGTCCCAGACTTCAGCACATACACAGAGATGTACAACCGATCAGTGCACAACCCACAAGGTACACGGTCCCTTTCAATCGTGTGTGTGGGTATCTGGCCCAGTGGCAGTGGGGATGAGCTACCACCAGGTGCAAACATGTAGTACAAGCACCCTACTCTTCCTTCTGCTCCAATAACACTAATAAAGGAACATGTCTGGTTTGCATGTTGTATAAATGAGTCCCAAGGTATTATTTGCTAAGAGAGACATTATTGGAGCACTGGCATTGCTATTTAGCTCTGTCCCAAAGTTATCAGTTTTCGCTTCTGTTGCTCTGAAATGCCAGCGTGTTGTGAAATGCAGTTGCATTGGCACAGTCATTGTGTAAACGCTGAAGCAGGTGCCAAGCACAGGTCTCTACTGTGCATTGAGGGGGTAAGCCAAGTCCAGACGTCCACAAACTGAATGACCCTGCTCATGCCCTGCCTTTATGGCTGATCCGAACTAACGCAGCTGAGACATGCATGCAAAAATACAGAATTGTGGGTAAAACATGGGGATTCTCCCCATTATGTGCACATTCCATGGCTGAGCTCTGATCTAATATTATTATTATCTTTTCCAGCATCCTTTTATGCCACTGCAAGTATAGGAAGCTTTGGCAGAACCCAGGGTAGATGGGACTCCACCTAGCTTCTGCAAAGCGGAGTCCAAAGACCCCAAACCCCCCCGGGGGGTGGGGAAGGATGATTCAGTATCATCTGTTATCCAGAAATCCGTTACCCTGAAAGATTGGAATTACAGAAAGGCCACCTCCCATAGACTCCTTTCTAATCAAATAATTTAAAAAAATGGAATTTCCTTTTCTCTGTAGTAATGACATAGTATCTTGTTCTTGATCCCAGCTAAGATATAATACGACTGCAAAACAATCCTATTGGGTTTAATTAATGTTTAAATGAATTTTAAGGTATGCAGAAACATTACAGAAACATCCCTTATCTGGAAAACCCCAGGTACCGAGCACTCAGGATAACAAGTCTCACACCTGTTTAAGGGTTTTGACATGTCTGTTGCTTAAAAGGTGGCAACAGCGCTACAAAATATGTTGGCGCCATAGAAATACATGTTAATAATAATAATAATACCGGTAGTCACTAATTTGCAAACTATATTTCCATTCCCAGCAACCCTCCACCTCTCATTTAAAGGCCAAAGGGGCTTCAATCAATTGTAAATGTTTAAATACACAGCTGGTTTTAGTACATTCTGTATTTATATTATCACACCGATTTCTGCTTACTTCTGCTTGTCTCACTGCAGAGTTCTGGTTGGAAGCTGCCTCTGAATTCTCCTGGAAAACATCCCCTTCGGGAACAGTTCTGGACTATAATTTTGACATAAACAAAGGCAAGATTTTTGTGGAGTTTATGAAAGGGGCCAAAACCAATGTCTGTTACAATGTCCTGGACAGGAATGTCATGGAGAAAAACCTGGGAGACAAGACTGCGTTCTTCTGGTAATGTAATATATTCATCCCTTGTCAACCTGACACTCACTCTGACCTATATATTTGCCTGCTGCACACAACCAACCAGCCTGGGCTGTCCATAAACTAGTCTGAGAACTTATACCACTGCTTTGTGGGATTACATAGATAGTAGGATTTCAGCTTTCATCCTCTGTAAGATTTTAGTGTGGCAGACTACTGCTCAGATGTGCTGCTTGACAAGTGTTGTTGGAGTAATAGGCAAGACCATACTATTTCCTGGGCAATAACAAGGGTATATAATCTCTGCAGTGTGGTCTGGGTTTATCCTGGGATCTCTGTAAGTGTTACATACTTAAACCAGCTTCAGTGGAAGTCTCTTGGGACATATTCAAAAGGTGCCCAAACCACATCAGCTAGTTTCTCTCAGTTTGACAGAATTGCAGCACTAATCTGAGGCACTCTCATATCACCAACCATTAATATGTATTAAATAATGGTACAGACCTGGGACATGGGGGTTTCCAGATAAAGGTTTTTCATTCATTTTGAGAAAAATACATTGCCTTTTAAAAAACAATTAAATATTAAATAAACACAAAAGGATTATTTTGCAAGGAATATGGATTCATTGCAGATTAGTTAGCCTTGAGTCAAGGTACTGTTTTAGCATCAGAGAAGAAAAGGTAAATCATTATTAAAAGTTAGAATTATTTGCTTAAAAAGAAATCTGTGGGAGGTGGCCTTCCCCAAATTCAGGTTTCTGGATCAGGGATCCCACACTGTGCTGTGTTGTATATAAACTGTATATCACACTTTTAAATGCAGCAGTTTTCTGAACATATACCTGTGGACCATAGTTCACTGAAGTGAAAGTATCTGCATGAAGAGTATGAAGTATGAAAAGTGCTTTAAAGAACAAGTAAACCTTTTTTTTTTCTATCTGTAAATTTGCTCTAAACAGCCCCCCAGATTAATGTACCTTAGTCCCTGCTGCAAGTCTGCTCTGGTTTCTGTGTTATCAGCAGCTTGTTTCCCCTTCTTCCTGGTGCAGAGTGAAGCCCCGCCCCTTAGCTTACTGAGCTGACCTTATCTCTTGGACTAGTCCTGGAGATCATTTGCATACTATGACATAGCAGAGACCAGTGTGTTTAGCACCTTTTGCTTGGGGAAACTAGCTTACTAATGCACACACTGGCTCCCTCTTCCTCTATTGTGGAACAGCAGCAAATGGACTGCTCAGTAAACTAAGGGGCTGGGCTTCACTCTGCACCAGGAAGAAGGGGAAACAAGCTGCTGATAACACAGAAACCAGAGCAGACTTGCAGCAGGGACTAGGGTACATTAATCTGGGGGGCTGTTTAGAGCAAATTTACAGAAAGAAAAAGAAAAACATTTACTTTTCCTTTAAAGATAAATTATAGTTTTGTGTCACTTTTGCCCCTTTTTTCCCTTTACTTTGCCTTTTATGTTTTTTATCAGTGGGGAAAACTTGCAGAACCAAGAAGAATGAGAAAAGAAACCATGGTGACAACTGCAGTAAACTGAAAAAAAAAGCCTTGCAGTGTGACTCTTCAGGCATCCTTAGGATTGTAACAAGATCAGCCTTTCCCTTCCTAAGCCCTTTAATCCAGGGATAGGCAGCCTCCAATAAACCAGTTGTTATAAAACTACAACCTGGAGCATCGGGGGCCTTTTGCCTATGCTTTACACTTACTATCACTTCTAAATATAGAGACATACTGTCAAAATTAATTGTCAGGCTTGTGATGCACTACAAGTAGGACAAAGAGCAATGCCTGTCTATCAAGTTGTCTCTTTCTTTTACTGAATATTTAGTTCCTCTGCCTTACAATTAGCCTTTCCCACTTTTATGTCTGACTTTTTCCCCAGGACTGTCATACTTTGACAGTTCTATTATTGCCATACTTAAATTGTAGTAGGGATGCAACTAATCCAGAATTAGGTTCGGGATTTGGCCAGGATTCGGCCTTTTTCAGCAGGATTCGGATTCGGTCAAATCCTTCTTTCAGACCGAACTGAATCCGAATCCTAATATTCATATGCAAATTAGGGGCGGGGAGGGAAATCACATAACTTTTTTTTACAAAATAAGGATGTAAAAAAAGTTTCCCCTTCCCACACCTAATTTGCATATGCAAATTAGGATTTGTGCGGTATTCGGCCGAATCTTTTGCAAAGGATTCGGGGGTTCAGCCGAATCCAAAATAGTGAATTCGGTGCATCCCTAAATTGTAGTACTTTGAGCATTGCTCTAGGATACTTCTCTATGGAATAATATTTGCACCATCTGATTATTAAGATTAGAGGATGTTTAATTGTGTTATTGATTTGTTTTCTGGTTGTTAACATTTATTAATAGTAGCCTTATAATGCCCATGAATCACTCTTGCATATGTTTTTATTACTCCTGTAAATGAATAGTGTTATGCCAACAATATGATTGTTATTCTTTCCTTTGTAAATTCAATATTTATACTGCAAACACAAAATAACATCCTTTAAGAGCTATGTTAACCCTCTCAGCATCTGTAGGTGTTCTCATGTTGCATTATAAGGCAGAGAATGTCAGACAATAGGATTTAGAACAATACAGGTGTATGAAGAAAGGTTGATATGGACAGGACTAAATTATATGACAGTGCAGTTGGAAATGGCATCACTAGCTCCTTAAGGGAGAAATGATTGAGGGAAATATTAAAGAGAAGTAGGGTTGCTTTGACAGATTGGCCTGCTTTTTGTTTGTTAAACTTCGCTTAACTTTGATAAACTTTTTAAACTTATGAACAAAAATAAATTGCTTAGAATTGACGTTGCTATTATACATAATGTTGCTTGAGCATCAATAACAATATGCAGTTTCCAGTCACTGGGCAGTGAATAGCTTATAGACATATATACGTATGTCATATAACAAAGGAAAGCTATCTCATCTGGCTAACAGTTTACATTTTGAAAGACGTTCAGTGACATCATTTCTTTCTTGTTGCAGCAGTGCTCTGTCTGATTATATTTGTTCAAAGATCATGATTTATCATGAATAGATATACCTTTACACATGGATGGTGTCATCAGCATATATGTAGCTAACTGCCTGGGCCCAGACTTCTGCGAAGTGTTTTAAATTAACACTTGCTGGCTAGTGCAGCCTGGGCAGTTTGACATCTGACTGGTCAGTCAATTAAACAAAAAAAATCAGTATATATATATATAGTAAATAATATAAGGATTTACAAGTCCCCAATGATTTCCATGACTCTATAAAGGGGCTGGGTGCTTTTATACAGGTCATATAACTTTGAGGTGACATATTTTACAACCAGGAGAACTTAATTTATTACAACAAGTTTCAGTGAGCCATAAGACAGAAATTATTTCACTAAGCAATAGTCATAATTGATGGCCATTATTGTTTGTAAGGATATAATTTACAGGACATTGATGGATCTTGTGGAATATATATATATATTGTATATTTATAGACATATATGATCAATACAATTTCTTAGACTTTCTTAAAACACCCATGTGCACTATCCATAAAGCTGAACACTTATCTCTCATTATCCAAGTAGCAAAAAGGAAGGGCCCATTTCTAATGATTATACAGCTTTTTTTATTGCCTCGAAAGAAAGATAAAGTCAGCTGGTCGGGCCCACTTCAAAAATAGCTTCATCTTACAGTATATGTCTGATGTCTCATCCATGCCTTGACTGATTATAGGATGTTTCTAATTGTCTCTTGCTAGGTGCGGTAGAATCAGGGTGTGAATGAGGAGTCTATAAGATATTTGTGTGTGCTGAGACTCCAGCAGCCATGTTTATTATCAACTTGTTTATTATGGACCATAGCATGTTGTTTGCGTTAGTCAGTCGAGTACATCCTGGCCACGTCACTAAGGCACAGCAAGCACTGTTTACATTTCATTTCTAAGGGATCTATTGTTAATGCTTATAAAAGAAACATTCCAATCATTAGTAAATCTCCAGGGTGTTTTTAACTGCCCCATTCCAAGAAAATATTAAAGTATTCCATTACTCCAGAAGTTCCTAAACTGTTAAGGTTGATGGGGGAGCGGTTGCCTGAAAATCACATAGGTTGACATTTGGAGTAAATGTTTTTCTCTTTTTATAGTTATACAGGTATGGGACCTGTTATCCAGAATGCTCGAGACCTGGGGTTTTCTGGATAATTGAACTTTCCATAATTTGGATCTTTATACCTTAAGTCTACTAGAAAATCTTGTAAACATTAAATAAACCCAATAGGCTGGTTTTGCTTCCAATGAGGATTAATTCTATCTTAATTTGGGTCAAGTACAAGCTACTGTTTTTTTTATTACAGAGAAAAATGAAATAATTTTTAAACATTTGGATAGTCTATGGAATATGGCCTTTCCGTAATTCGGAGCTTTCTGGATAAGGGATCCCATGCCTGTACTGCTTCTAATACGTTATATCCATAGTGTCTGAATTAAGCAAAAACTTTTTTTTAACTGATGTACTTTTTCTCTGCAATAGCCATTACCTTATTGTGAATGATTACTAAGGTAGTGTAAATCCATGCCAAAAGAAAAACAATCTTGTAGTATTTTTGTTTTTTTGACAAATATGGGATCACTAATAGCAGGAGGTTCTTTTGATACCAACAGTGGTGATTTTTTTTCAAATCTGAATATAACAATAGTACTTTCAGAAGAGTTCACTAGTTAAAGAGGATGCAAAACCCAAAACACCTTTTTTGGACCACCAGTATAGCCACTTAACTGGAATTATTTGCTTTTTATTTGCAGGGAGGGCAATTCGCCAGCCAACTCTTCTGTCATCTCATACTGGGATCTACTGAAACAAGTCTGCAAGTTTGCAAATGTTTTAATCAAATTAGGTATGTTATATATTGTTACACCTTGTACTGACTACCAAGTTTGTCAAAATGCTTTTAGTGCTGGGAACCAGTAAAGTATAAATTCCAATTTCTGAATGATAAAATGTCCATACTAGATGGCAAGTAAAGCTCAGGCTTAATATGGCTTACATGTTTTCTCAGTCTTTTGTCAAATTATACTATTCATAATCACCCAGCCCACCACTACTCAGCTTCACTGCAAAATTAAAGTCACAGGTGTCTGTGTACATAATTGCTTACGTTGTCTCCATACTCCATACTAAAAACTCATAAGCAGAACAAATAAAATGCATTGAAGTGACCTTTAGTTGTTATAGGCATGACATCAATGTAGCATCAGCTAGTGTCATGTATAAGACTTTTGAGTTACAGTGTCCAACGGAAACAACATACCTGTGGCACAACTGATGCAACTGAATCAGTGAAAGGTGTTTATTAGCTCAAAAACAAGTGTAACATTTTTGGCCTCTACAGGGCCTTTTGTCAAGTATAATGGCGTATTACATGTGACATAATAATAATGAAAAGGAGTTGGACCCCACCTTTCACCTAGGGTTGCCACCTTTTCCTGAAAAAAATACCGGCCTTCCCATATATTTACCTTTTTTCCCTATTAAATTGGGATGAACCATCAAAAATACTGGCCAGGTCGCTAAAATACCGGTCAGGTGGCAACCTTACTCTCACCCGAACCCTGCAGGGCAAAGTAAACAGAGTCTTTTTAATTAGCCAAAAGTCCATAGTAATAAAGTTCATAAAGTGTCCAAATTTGTAGCAGTGGATTCAGGTGGCTGGTCGCAGGGTATCAAAATATCCAGTGAAAGCATAATGATTGTGTTATAATAAAATAACAATAAAGTAGCACAAAAATAATACCTTTTAATATATGGATTTGACAACATACTGCAATTGATATATGCATGCCTGACACATCTTATGGTACCCATGTAACATACAGTACTCCAAACTTTAACTGAGCTCATGGATGTCTAATCTGCAGCCTCCCAGCTGCTGTTGAACTGCATCCCCCAGAACCAAAGGCAAACAGCAAAGGACTGGGCACTGTAATTCATCAACAGATGGAGGTCTTCAGTTTGGTTATGCTGATTACATGCCATACTTGTCAATTGTCCCAAATTTGTCAGGATAGTCCTGGGCAGTGGGTTCAAAAGGCCCTGAGATGGGTGGTGTTTAGGGCTGATGAAATGCATATCTTGGTTGCTTGGTGGGGTTACTCATACAGCCAATCAGAACTTTTCTTCCATTAGTGTTACTAATGGCTAACAGGCTGCAGAATTAAAAATTGTTACAAATCCAGATTAAAGTGAGTCCAGTGAATTATCTCTGTAAATTGGTAGTTAAAGATTAACTATGGGTGTGGGAATGACCTGTCATATGCAGTACTTGGGTTAGTTCTGCGCATAATTTAATGACTGGTGTGTTTGTAAAGCTTCTTCTAGATACATTTTATTATACCACTGCCCTTCATTGCAGAATAATGTCATCATCGAGATGATGATTATACCTCTTCACACATCAGATATCACATGGTTGCTAAAAATATACATATTGTGGTATATTCTAGGATCGCTGACCTGACAACAGTTTATGATTGTTTAATAATTTCTATAAAATTAGATGTTGAAGGTTAGGTATTTCAACCTTCAAAGTGCGACCTACATAGTAACAGTGCGACCTGTACCTTGTCTTGTTTGTCATAGTTTTCCTTTCGTATTCGAGTATAATAGATGGGAAAACTTGATAAAGGGAGGTATCCCGAAACATATTGTGATCCACACAATAAAGGTGTTTTGCAGGTTGATTGCCACACATTGCCAGCAGTTTTTTCATATATTATACTTGAGTATTCCAAACTTCATAAATGATTTGCTACTTATTATATTTTCTGTCAGTCATTCACTGATAATTTTGCAGGTAATGAGCTGTTGAGTCAGCCATTTTTACAAGGCAATCAAAATTGTATTGCAGGTCCAAGAATTTCCTGGTTGTTTCAGTGTGATAAAAATATTCATTTAGAATAGAAGCAATGACATAGATCACTATAGTTTGAAAATATGGCTGCCTTTAACAGAACATGCACATGAAGATGTGAGTCAGGGCAACTCATAACTTGGCATAGATCAGGGAACTGTCCATAAATGCCTCTTTTGGGATTATTGGGATGCCATAGATAATACAAACACCCCTATTAGTGGTTTGAATTCTAAGTTAGCATAAAGGCAGTTACCACAGGTATGTGCAAATGCCAATTTACAGAGAAGTAATGGTCTAAGAACTTGTGAATGACAAGTAAATTAGATGATCACTGCTGTCTGAAAACAAAATGTATACTTTTACCTATGAAATTGCGAGTAAAGTAGTATAGTTTTGGAAACAAATACAATTAGGTTTAGATCCCAACTACAGAGGGGTTTCACCATATATATAGAGGCAAGCCCAAGTGGAGCCACAAGAAAAGTGTGGCCCATTTTGGCCTCAAAGGTGGTGGGCCAAAAGACTCCAAAAATATTGAATTTCAACAAAGACCTGTGCAATGCCATTTGGAGAGGATTGGTTCAACGGCTCATTGCATGTAACACATGTATAGCTGTCTTAAGTTGCAACATTGTACTTGTTTGTCCTTTGGTCCTTTGAAAATGACAAGTGGGCCATGAAATATGATGAGGAAGGTTGTGGCTACTGCTGGGTAGGTCACTAAGACCTTGTCCAGTGCTAGAGAAAATAATTTAAGAGAGCATAATTGTTCATTCATCTTTTGCAATTTCCATTGAGGAAATACAAAAATAATAAATTAAATTAATTCTCAAAATGTTTGCATGTCTATACAGGAGAATAATAATAAGGTTATCTGTCCCTCCAACAGTGAAATTTAGATCTTCCAGGATAAGTTGGGCCAACTAATAATAATTACTGCAAGACCTATTAACTGCATCTTGTCTGTGCTTCAAATGCAAAAAGGCCAATGCACACACACCTCATTTATCTGAATATATGATCAATTGTCTACTTATTTTAACTGAACCCCATCTATAGGTTTTATCCTTACAATTTATATCTGGGGGCGCTAATTGAAACATTACAGTGACTTTTGTAATCATTTACAATGTCTGGTTTAGATATTTTTAACATTTTCAGTTTGGATCTGTTGATTTGAACTTACAAATAAAGCATTTTAAAATTAAACTATTTAATATTTTTTTTATTTTTATAGGGGTAAAGAAAGGGGACAGAGTGGCCATTTACTTGCCAATGATTCCTGAATTGGTATATGCCATGTTGGCATGTGCCCGAATTGGAGCTGTTCACTCAATAGTAGTAAGTATATGTGATATATTTTCACCATACTAGTAAATTTCACCATACTAGCAATGTTCACCATACTAGAAAAAGAGCATATATATATATATAAGCTTTTTACTAGTATGGTGAAAATTGCAGATTTGAGAAGTAAATTGTTATTTTTTTCATTTTGTTATGTAATGTTTTTCCCATGTTTTAGTAGTAGACAGACCCAAAATAGCATGCAAGTCTGCTTGTAAGATCAACAGCAACACAATTTAGTATCTGCTTTGAACACTTATAAACAATCTTCCATATGTAGACAAAAGGGGTCCTTAATGTCTACATATGGAAAAAGTGCACCCCTTAGTGCTCATACACGTTTGACATGCAGCAGGGGTTGTGCCACTTTGCACCTTGTGGGATGCAGAGCAGACACCCGGCAGTCCTTTCTTTGCTTCCATGTAAATTCATACATGTAAATGTGTATGCGGAAGCTGAATAGTTCTTTTTTAAGTTTGCAGGTTTTTCCTCGGAATCCCTGTGCGAAAGAATATTGGACTCTCAGTGTGTTGTCCTTGTTACTGCAGGTACCATTTGCTTACTTATCAATAACTCTAGCACAAAGCAGATGCCATTAGGGATCTCCACCTACACCTTTGTAACATACCTTTTTCTTCATGCTGTTTGTTGCAGATGGGGTCTTCCGAGGAGAAAAACCGATTAACTTGAAACAAATCGCAGACGAGGCACTTCAAAAATGCAAAGAAAAGTATGTTTTTCTTTTATTTAGAAATATTTTGTACTCATTCATGCAGCATTCTGATACTTGTGAACAGCTCTGAACCCTTACATCCCACCTAATAGCTGAGCTGTGTTCTGCCTCTATGTGAAGGCAAATTTGACTTGTTTTTTTAATTTTACCTAATGTATTTGAAATTCAATAAGTTAACTCCAGGGCATATGTTAGTTCGTGCTAGAAGTTAGGTTGTCATTACAGTAGTACTTCACTTTATTTTGGCCTACGTCATTGTTGGCTGAGATTGATAAAAGAAAGCAAGTCACATTTTTATTCTGTTAGTGAAAATCTGTGTAATCCATGGACTATATTTGTATATATAACATTTGTGTTTTAAAGAATGCACCATGTGAAAAACTGTGTTGTGGTGAAGCACCTCAGTGGAAGGCTGAACAATCAAAATGAAGGAAAATTTCAGGTAATTTATATATGGTTAAATATTTCCATTTGTTTCACAGCAAATAACCTAATTCTTTATGTATTCCTTGTAACAGATTTAAAAGAGAAGGAAAAGTAGGATCACTGTGGGGGTGGCAAGTGGTTAGGTATTGATTCTGGTTACTTACCTTCTACCCCAGACTGGCACTGCAGCCTGAGGCATATTACTTGTGAGTGCTGGGATGCCATTTTCTTCAGTGGCACCTTCCACTTATTCTACCTTTTCCTTCTACTTATGGTGGAACTCTATGTAAGTGACTGGGGCTTGATTTGTTTTCTAACTTGACAGATAGATGAAAAACAAGTACCCTCCAGTTTGTGTCTTGGATGGCCAGGGATACTACCAGATATAGTCCAATAACAGAGTGCTACATTTTTTTCACTAAGTGGTTCATTTCTTGGACAAAATAAAAGGAAAAATGATAAAACGGATAAATATCAACTACAATAAGTAATAATTAGTGAATACAACATTAAAGAGGTTGTTCACCTTTGAGTTAAATTTGATTATGATGTAGAAAGGGATATTCAATTCGCAACAGGTTTTCCCTTTCTATTATTTGTAGTTTTTTAGTTATTTCGTTTTTATTTAGCAGCTCTCCAGCAATTTTAGCAAAATGATTGCCAGGGTCCAAATTATCCTAGAAACCATGCGCTGATTTGAATTAGAGCCTGGGATAAAATAGAAGAGGGTTTAAACAGAAATAGGAGTAATCAAAATTGGCAGTAACAATACATTTATAGCTTTACAGAGCATTTGTTTTTTAGATGGGGTCAGTGACCCCTATTTGAAAGTTGGAAAGTTTCAGGAGAAGAAGGCTAATATTCTAATAATATATAATGAAGACCAACTGAAAAGTTGCTAAGAATAATCCATTCTATAACATACTAAAAGCTAACTTAATTTAAAGGTGAACCACCCCTTTACTCATGAAATATGTTTTGTGTGAATATGTGCATCTCAACTTCCTAAGTAAAAGGAAAGAGGTTTTTTTTAACCAGCATGATTCTCCCTAAGAAGTCCATGATTGAAATGTTCAGTGTGTGATGGGCATTAAAATGAAACTGCCCCGTATCGTAGTAGTACTATGTATTTAGTAAAGTGGAAGATACTTTTCCTTTCAGCAGAATTTACAGTATGCTTAATAAACTGGCAGGCATTTTCCTCACAGCCAAGTGGATGTATATGAAATCACTGTGTGCTTTTCCTCCCGTCGCACTCGCAGTGTCTGTAAAGCGGTTGTCAGGGCACTAATTCTCATAGCTGAAAAGATTATTGTTGCATCATTTTATGTTGTTCTGCAGACAGCCTGGAATGCAGATGTAGACCGATGGTTGGATGAACTGATGGCAGATGCCAGTGAGGAGTGTGAACCAGAATGGCTGGATGCTGAAGACCCACTATTCATACTGTATACAAGCGGCTCTACTGGAAAGCCAAAGGTAGAGACACGGGGTGGAATCAAACATAGGAGCCAGGGCCAGACTGGGAGGAGAAAGCAGCCCTGGCAAAAGTATAGAAGCAGCCCATGTATTCCTGTGCATGCAAAGCATGTTGTATATTTCCAACCCCAAGGTTAACTAACACTAGTATTTATCAATATATACTTCCATTACCATATATATCCCCAACAATATTATGCACCCTATATGCTGGAACTGGCACTTGCAACAAATATCTCACCCTAGTGTCTATCACAACTATTCTGTCTGATCAATTAGTGACCCTATACTTACAGTATATTCAAAATT
>CM044441.1:105508633-105524830 GCA_024363595.1 Xenopus borealis
ATCACAACCCTGTTGCCAATGATTTTAGTATTTCCAGCCCATAAATTCTCACAAGCATACCTTTTACTTATTTGCATGGGTCATTTCAAGGATTTTCCATCTGGATGTGATTTAGATGTATTAAAGTTAAACACATCTCTTTGTTTTCTTTCTTAAGGGTGGCCATGTGGTAACTCCCTTGCCTGCTGCTACCCCTCTGAAACCTGGATCAGCTGTAAGTACTGCAATTAGTTGTAGAATAGAGAGAAGAATCACTTTATTTAGTACTTTTTCCTTGAGGCCTAATAGGCATTTCAACTATGCATTTGTGCAAGTAACAACTAACAATTAAAATGATTAATTTATCTTGACCTATAAGTTAATGCTATTCTGTACGTATAAATAAAGTTTGCTTTGATGCAGAAGACCTGTATATTTGGCTGCTGTCTTCTGCCATTTTTTCCTGTTGTCCAATCAAAGTCGGATCCAATCTGTTGTAGCCTTCCAAACAATAACAGTTTTTATAGTACTTAATTTCTGCTGATCTAAAAAAGCTTGCACTCTTAGACACTTTTCAGCTGTTGGTGGGTTTCTGAAAGTTCACAGTAATATAATAGATTGCTAATAGATTGATATTAGTTTACATATATATACACACACATATATACATAGTGTAAAGCTATAGTGGGTGCATTGCCTATATACTATAATCTAAAACTCCACAAAAGTCGATAAAGAGGGGTTACTTGAGTTTTGTAGTTTTTTTTAAAAGATTGTTTTTTATTGGTTTTGTAAACATAGGAGAAAGGTGAGAGAAGGAGGAAAGCTAGAAAAAAGAGTGGGCATTCCCTTTAAGTTATATGTTATGATATATAGTAGAAAAAGGCTGGCTTGAGGTTCCTACTATTTCAGAGTCTTATTTCGTAGTATAGGTTTACGTTTCTGTAAGCCACCTGAGTTTTGTAGTTTTAAACACCAGTATGCCTTCATTTTTAATTTCCCTCCTTTAAAGATTTTGTGCAGCTACTACAGATTCTGTCTGCAGTAATAAAGAATTTAAGGGATACTGTAGTTGGGAAAACATGTTTTTATTCAAAGCACATCAGTTAATAGCAACTTTCTTAACACAAGTTAACAGCTGCCTGGTAGATCTAAGAACAGCACTCAATAGTAAAAGCCAAGTCCCATTAAGACTGCTAGTTCCCTCCTAAAGTGCTGGCATAAGTCATGACTGGGGCAGCTGGGAAACTGACAATTTGACTAACCTCACATCAGATTTCAAAATTGAATATAAAAAAATCTATTTTCTCTTTTGAGAAATGGATTTCAGTGCAGAAGTCTAACAGCAAACAGATTTTTATATTTAATTTCGAAATTTGGCATGGGGCTAGACATATTGTCAGTTTCCCAGGTGCCCTCAGGTTATGTGACTTATGCTCTGAGAAACTTCAGCAGGCCTGGACTGGCAAACTGTGGGTTCTGGCAAATGCCCTATGGGCTGCCATAAGATGCCATAAAACGGCAATATTTAGTGGGCTGGTGGTGAGCTGATTGGGCCTCTCTTTAATTAGAATGTCGCCTATTTTAACTGCCAGTCAAGGCCTGAACTTCAATCACTCTTTACTGCTACACTGCAAGCTTGAGTGATGTCACCCCCTCCCTTCCCTCCCCAGCAGGCCATTGCCAGCATATGACTAGAACAATTGGCAGATAGCAGCTACCTGACACCTCTGCTGAGGGATTTGTTTGCATTGCCAATACCCTGCTTTTTCCAGCTTGGGTGCTATTCTCATGTCTACCACTAGGTGTGGCTACTTTTAGCAATGCAAACACAACCTAGGCAGGGTCTTGGTTTAATACAATAGCAGTTCCATCCTGAAGTGCTGGCTCTTTCTCAAAGCCCAGAATCAGGCACAGTGCACAGAGATGGCTGCCTTCACACCACTATTTCAGCAAAAAAAATACATTTGTTGGTTCAAGAATAAAATTTTAAATGGTAGAGTGAATTATTTGCAATGTAGGTAGTGTAACTTAGAAATAAATAGAAAACTATAAGAATAATAACAGAATCCCTTTCAGTAGAGATGCACCAAATCCAGGATTTGGTTCAGGATTCGGCTAAGATTCTGCCTTTTTCAGCAGGATTCAGATTCAAAAGAATAACATGACTTTTCATCACTCAAACAAGGAAGTAAATAATTGTTTAACTGTGTGTGCAGTGCACTGATCACTTCCCCCCCCCATTTTCCTAATTTACATATGCAGATAATTGTTCTGATTCGTTTCAGTATTCGACTGAATCTTTCACAAAGGATTTGTCTGATTCCTAAAATAGTTGATTTGGTGCATCCTTAGTATTATGGCCACGTCATCCTATTTCTCTTGTCTCAGCATCACTGTGACACCGGCATTGGCCTGGTAGTGCACAGACTGGGTGGATTTTAGCACAGAAAGTGTTTTCGTTCAGAAATCTACCCCATGTGATACCGCATCACAAACCCTGACCTTTTATGGGATTATGAACTAAAAATTATCCTGTGGGTGGTGACAAGGAACTTGTGGCCAGTCATAAAAAGAACTACAGGCTGAGCTAGGGTTGCCACCTGGCCGGTATTTTTGTTGGTTGATCCCAATGTTATTAGGGAAAAAACTTAAATATATAGGAAGTTCTGTATTTTTTTCTAGAAAAGGTTGCAACCCTAGGCTGAGCCAGTGATACCTTCACAGAAGCTTGGGGAAAATAAAGCATTAACAGAATAAACATTCAGTTCTTAATATTTACATTGGTCAGATCCTACATGAATAACTAATAAATAATATAAATAAATACAAATATCAGTGTTTAGTATCCTGGTAACATTGTCTTAAAGCCAGATTTTCTTTTAGTTGCTTGGTTTCTCGTGCTCTTTCTTTTTCTTTTTTTTTCCGCTTTTCTGACCATGGGTTTCATTTCTGCTTTTTACAGACCTTTCCTTTTTTCGGAGTTGTCCCTGCTGTTCTGAATGAACATGGAAAGGAGTTAGAAGGAGAAGCTGAGGGCTACTTGGTAAGCAGATTCCAAGGGGTGTCAAAAAGTGGAGTCAGAGATAACCACAGTCCACTAGAGTGAAATTCCACCTCTCTCCATTAATTTCTATGGAATTTGTAAAGGTGTATTTATCAAAGAGTGAACTTTCATTTTCTCCCATTGATAAATACACCTTTAAAAATCCCATCAAAATGAATGGACAGAGGCGGAATTTCATTCTAGCGGACTGTGGTGATCTCTGACTTCACGTTTTGATAAATATACCCCCAAAAGAAGATCCTTGGTAACACTTGGGCTAATGCCAAACAAGGTTGTTTCTTTGCATGTAAACGCAGATGGAGAAAGGTCCTGATATGGCATTAGCTTTAGATCAGTGGTGCCCAAAAGGTAGATCGGATCTACCAGTAGAGCTTTAGCTGGTGATCAGTAGATCTCAAGGCACTGTCAATAAACAGCTTGTCTAAATCTCCTCCTGTTTCATTCAGTTATTTATTATATTGAGGTTTGGAGACTGGCGTAATTTCACTCTAGCGGACGGTGGTGATCTTTAACTTCACTTGATAAATATACCCCATGGAGTATAGTATGCATTTTTTAGCCAAAATCCACTTTTTTGTATGGATAAGGCCTATGCCATGCCATGGAGCAGAGGCCAGCCGATTCACTGATTCCCGTATGTAGCCTAATTCATAGTAAAATAAATGTAAATAAATAAACATATATATAGCTATGTCTAATATGACTGTTTTCTATTTTTGTCATTTCTGTATTTTGTTTCCTTTATCACTCCAATTTTCTCTGTTACAAATGGAGTCTTTCATTCTCTATTTTCCTGGTAATAACTAACACACAGGGAAAATGATTCTAAATAAATCGTGGTATAATACATTTACATCACACAGATGTATTTCTCTGTGTTTTTGTTGAAAGATGGAAAGAGGTTTATCAGACAATCTGTGACTTTGGTGGCTTGGGATATGATTTGGTCAGACAGAGCCAGTGCATCTTACTTCAAGCGCACAGATTCCTCACAGCATCAGAGTAGGCTGCAGCTACCAGAACATTTTCCCACTTAGAATTATTTTTCCATCTTTATTAAATCACATTCACGTCTTATTTCTAGAGAAGGTGTGATTTATCTTTGGAAAATGATGTGTATAGTTGCGAAGTTGCATGGGTTTAGTCAATCCCTGTGGGCTGATGGGCCAAAGTCTGTAGATTAAATGAAGTATATATTGATATATACTATCATGAATACTATATATATATTTAAATATGTATGTTGGCACTCTAAAAATACATGTAAATAATAACATAGTACAGGTATGGGACCTGTTATCCAGAATAACCGGACCTGGGGCTTTTCTGGATAGAGTATCTTTCTGTAATTTGGATCTTCATACCTTAAGTCTACTATAAAATCAAGTAATCATTACATAAACCCAATAGGCTGGTTTTGCATCCAAAATGATTAATTATATCTTAGATTGGATCAAGTACAAGCTAAAAAATGTGGATAAAATGGAGTCTATGGGAGATGGCCATTCCGTAATGCTGAGCTTTCTGGATAACGGGTTTCCAGATAATGGATCCCATATATATATATATATAGACAAATACAAAAGGACCTCTGCACTCAACCCATTATCAATATATTTAAGACATTGAGACATTTTGTGCATACAGCTACTAAAAAATGCCTTACCCTTTAAACAACAGGGATTGTTTGTCCATATATTGCAATATATTTAAGCTGGCCAACTACGTCAAAGTCATCCCATATCTGGCCAGTCCTACTCTCAAAATTGCATCTGATTCATTAAGAATTCTATTGCTTCATTATACATTTTACAAAGGGACTAAGTTTTACCTGCAACTCACTAGCTGCTTTCAAAGTTTTCCCTTGTTTGTTTGTTATGTACATATATATATATAATAGATAGTTTACCATTTTGAAACAGCTAAAAACTAGACAAAGTAAAAAAATCAGCAAATCAAACAAGAGCATAAATAAGCCTTATGGTAAATTAACTATTAATGGGTAAAGGGTCTCATTGTGATTCCAAATTAATTATGAGGTTATGTAGGACATATCTGTATTGTAAACTTTTATTTACTCTGATATAACACATACTTTGATTTACACTTTATGTTCTTAATTGTAGGATAAACTGTTTCAGATATTAATGTTGGAAACATTTGTAATGCAGGTATTCAAGCAGCCATGGCCATCAATAATGAGAACTCTGTATGGAAACCATGAACGCTATGAAAATACCTACTTCAAAAAATTCCCTGGTTATTACGTTGCAGGCGATGGTAAGAACTTCCCTGCAGAAAGGGTTTTTCTTGGTTCTTAAATTATGATTAAATGGTTTCGGGCATTATATGAGGTGATTGAGCAACACAGTTCTATGCTTCAGTGCATTATTTGTGCATCTGAATTGTATTTCCAGGTGAGTGGTCCCTGCTTCTGTATAGGCATGGGATCTTTCATCCAGTATGCTTGAAGATTTCCAGAAGAGGGGCTTGTGATCTGGAGTATCATGCCTTAAAGTGGCCATGCACAGGCTGATAAAAGCTGCTGACAAACCGAGTTGGCAGCTTACTGGCCCGTGTATGGGGCCCTCTGATGGGCTGCCCCAATTGATATATACGGCCAAAAGTCGGCCAGATGTCGATCGGGCAGGATTAAAAATCCTGTTGGATCGAGGCTGCATCTGTTCGTTGATGCAGTCCCGCAATCCAACCGTCCGCTTACCTTTGTTGTGATTAGGGTTGCCACCCAGCCGGTATTTTACCGGCCTAGCCGGTAAAACACCAGCCAAGGCCGGGGCCGGTATTACAAATTTACCGGCAATGTAGCTGCCCATAAATTTGAAATACCCCTTAAAAATGGCCCTTGCCTTGCCTAAATCAAATACAAATTTACCTTTCTCGCGTCTTCTGCCGATCCTTCGCGTGGCTCCGCCCCCTTTGACGTCACGTCACACCCATTTTGCCATCACGCCACGCCCCCTTTTGGCCCTGCCCCCGCCGGCCAGTATAAAAATTTTAAAAAGGTGGCAACCCTAGTTGTGATCTGATCGTTGGGCCCTAGGGCCCATTATCAGATCAGCCCAATATTGCCCACTTCAATGTGGGCATATTAGGGAGAGATCCGCTTGTTTTGCAACATTGCCAAAACCCCGCTTCCGCTCCTCTTCAGAAAAGTCGATCCATCGTGCGGTGCTCGATTTCTGTTCCCTGCCTTCCTTATAGGAGATAGCCAGGGAGGAGAAATCGAGCGCCAAACGATGGATCGTCGCCCTGCTGCCTTTTCTGAAGAGGACTGGAAGCAGAGTTTCAATAAGTTATTATTTAATAAAGGCTTTGCAATTTAAAAGTTTTATTTGTCTTGGTGTTTTTTTTCTATGTATAGTAACGAATTTAAAAAAAAAATAATGTTACTTAACTTAGCAATAACTGAGCCTCAGCATGTTCCCTATGAGCAATAGAGTTCAGGAGATTGACAGCAACCTACAGGGAGAGCGATGATAATCCATGTATGATGAATCAAGCTGTGGTCTTTGTGTGATCACAGACACGTGTCATAATTACTTCATGCTCTATCCTTTATGTATCAGGCTGCAGAAGGGATAAAGACGGTTACATTTGGATTACAGGACGGATTGATGACATGCTTAATGTTTCAGGTATAGTAAAAGAAACACTCT
Source organism: Xenopus borealis (assembly GCA_024363595.1). Taxonomy (NCBI): domain Eukaryota; kingdom Metazoa; phylum Chordata; class Amphibia; order Anura; family Pipidae; genus Xenopus; species Xenopus borealis. The sequence continues at coordinate 105,515,357 of CM044441.1, forward strand.
GATGCTCAATGCTACAGTGCTGTGTTTAACCCTTTCCCTGTCAATGATGTAAATTCTAGATAGTCAACAAGTAAAATGTCAGCCTGTCGATGATCTACAATACACAACTTATATGCATTAAAACCAATTGTGGAGTTCAAGGTATACTTATTCCCCTAATATTATGTCTCCCCTCTTCTCATTCTGTAACTTTTTTCGTGTTTCCGATGTTCTTCAAAAATGCAGAAGAGAAAAAAACTATTGAGATATTCCTTCATTTCTGCTCTCTTGTTATAGTTTTAAGAGTCCTATTATGTAATACAGGAATGGGATCCGTTATCCAGAATACTCGGGACCTGGGGCTTTCCGGATAACGGATCTTACTGTAATTTGGGTCTTCATACCTTAATATCATTTAAACATTGAATAAACACAATAGGTTGGTTTTGCCTCCAATAAAGATAAATTATCTTATTAATTATCTTATTTTGCATCAAGTTCAAGGTTCTGTTCTATTATCACAGATATAAAGGAAATATTTTTTAAAAATTAGGATTATTTGGATAAAATGGAGTCTATGGGCGATGACCTTTCTGTAATTCTGAACTTTCTGGATAACCGGTCCCAAACCTGTATGTGCCTTTATTATTGCTTCCCTTCTCTTCTGACTTGTTATTTCTTGTGCATTGTGTATTTATTTAAAAATTCAGTGACAGAGCTGGGGTTACATGCCAAACATCTAGAACAAAGAGGTGTACTTGGTATGTTTGGGTGAGATACCTTCTGTTCCCCACAATGTTTCCAAAGTGGAGTAACTACCAGGGGAGCAGGGGTTGCAGTTGCACCAGGGCCCGCCGGAGAGTAAAGGAGAACTCCTCTGTGCAATTCATAAGGGGAGAGCCCGATAGGGGGCCCCGGGTGCCAATCCTGCACCAGGGCCCAGCAGCAAGTAGTTACGCCACTGAGCGGGTAGCTACTAGGATTCCTTAATCCGTCAACCCAGAATAAATGGATTGAATGATCTGACGCCATATATATTCCACACAGTCAAACCAAAATAAATCTTTATTTTGGAGGACCTTTATTTTGATAACACTCAACAAGCAAGATAACAAGAAAAGAAAAGAAAGAACAGGGAAAAGTGCAGTTCATTTTAATATAATAACACCAGTGATATTGGTGCTACATTTTATTGTTAAGCAAAGTCAATATAGTGATACAATTGTGATCCACACTTCAATTTTTATATTCACATTTGCACAAAATTGGGCTTATAAATGTTTTTCATGCACCAGACCTGTACATGTACATATTAGATATTTGCTTTTAAACGTGTCTCGTAAATGCTGCTTTTTGATTGGCTATAGGCGATGAGAATTTTAACAAATGTTTTACCTTAGATTACATAACCCTCGTAGTATCTGAGAGTTACTAAACAAAGCAGCCTGGTAACTATAAATCTAGCTCTGCAACTACATACTGTACATAGTGATAGTAATAAATATGAAATAGCATTTTTGCCACATTGTTATAAAAGATTCATCTTGAATTGTACATTCATTTACTTTGCAGGACACCTGTTAAGCACAGCAGAGGTTGAAGCAGCCCTGACCGAGCACCCAGCAGTGGCAGAGGCTGCTGTTGTGAGTCGCCCGCACCAGGTAAAGGGAGAATGCCTCTACTGCTTCATCATTTTAAAAGATGGCATGAAATATACAGAACGGATTGCCGAGGAGGTGAAGAAGCAAGGTGGGCATTTAAGAAACTTTTGCCATTTCAAATTTCAGTTGTACATGTATGGTGTGATTGTAAGCTCTACAGTTTAGGACCTTAGGGGATGTTATTATGGGACAGAACTACAAGCTGTCTGCAGTTCTTTAATAAATGCATACTAGGAACTCATGTTTTCACCCATAATTAAATTTTTTTGTCTCAATATTCCAACATCATTGTGGCCAAGTTGCATCCACCAGATGCACCAAAACAAATGTAATTGTGTGTGTGCAGTTTGAAAACCAGCTGCAAGTTCCGGTTAATAGTTTCAGAGTCAGGATTGTGCATCTGGATTCCTTTAGTGCAAGTCTGTTCCAGGTATTCATGCTACTCACTGTGGGAATCTGCAGTAGCCACCATATTTAGATTGTTGGTAACTCCAGGGTTCCCCAAATTCAGAAGAGCTTAGCTCCACTATTTAAAAGTGCAGTGAGTATTGTTGAATGTGGTAGTCATGAATGACATCATTATGTGCAACATTGCATCCAGTTTACTCAACCTCACTTGAACTTGAAAAGGATGCTGTCCATTTTATGGAATTTTTTTTTGGAAATTCAAACTTTTGAGTCTTGTATCACAAATAATATCTTGATATTCAGAAAGTATGTTGACAGTAATATAACTCCATCTTCATATTGTTCACTTGCAGTACGTGAAAAGATTGGACCCATCGCAACACCAGATTTCATCCAGAATGCTCCTGGATTGCCAAAAACCCGATCAGGTACAGATTATAGTACAAACTAATTTATTTAAAGCTACCACTGTGTATTTGTATAGCATTGTGGGGTTAGCAGTCAATCATTTATTAGCATATTGGGCCAGATTCAGTTCAGTGAGTATCTCATTGTTTATCAAGTGAAAAGTCATGAACGAGATGCAGTTCAAGGAGAAAAATTTTTTCTCCAAATTCAGTTCCACCTCTTACATGCTGTCAATTTAGGTTATAATCTAATAGCCTTAAAAATAACATGTGGGTTCTGAGAGAAAACGGAAGCCAGGGATCAACAGGTGATCAAAGGCAAATGTAATGAACAGGTTCTTACTGCACCTTGTGTATTAGTCACATTTAGTGGGTGTCAGGTGCTACAACACTGATGCCACTTTTTGGTCCAGTACTTCTTCTGCTGTTAGTAAATGAGACAATATATATATCATCTATAGCTGGGATTTATGTATGGGCTTTCTTTGTCAATATATGTTTCCATGATCATTATTTAAACATGTACCTATCATTGTTCCCCATATCTGATACTACACTACTGTAAGTGCTTAATAATATAATTTGCTATAGACATAGAAAAGGGTCTCAATGTGTAATTCTGTGCTGGGCTCTTGTCAATCTGGGCTACAGGCGAGTGGCTTGCTGGTAGGAGCCTATGTGCTCCATAGCATTGGTAAAGTGGGTGTTTGGCTGGGAACATGCTGTTAAGTTGGTGATTTTATTAAAGAAAGACGGAACAGCAGGGTCATTGTAAGGTATCAGAAGATACTGTAAACAAGTCCTTAGGCCTTACCAGGCCAGTGGTCGTAGGCAGGCGGCAAACAGACAAGTCCGTAATAAAGGAAGAGGTCTGGGCTGGCAACAAACACGGAGAGTCTAACAAACAGGCAGAGGTCTGGGCAGGCTAAAGACAAGGAGGAATCTAAAGAACAGGCCAATGTCAAACCTGAAGATCCACACAAAGCAAGGCAGAGAACTGGACAAGGTCTAGCAAAAAGACAAGGTTTCAGGAAGGAAGATCAGGCTAGGGAACTCATTGATGAAGCAACATGTGTGACAAGAAGCAGGCTCATATAGGTCATTGAAGATTACCTACACGTGACCAGTCCTGGACTGGCAATCTGTGGGTTTGGGCAAATGCCCGATGGGCTGCTTGCTTTAAAATGTAAATGGGCTGCTCACCTAAAAATGCAAATTAGATATGTCTTTAATATGTAAATTAACCAATCACTTTAGAAATGTAAATGAGCTGTCCATAATAGCCAGCCACAGCTAAGCTGATGCCTGCATTTGTTAGTACTCATGTCAGTAATGGCATATGGGAGAAACCAGGAATTGCTTGCTATCTACCCAATCAGGCCCAGAGTGGCCATTTGTGGGTTAGGGCAAATGCCAGAGGGGCTGCTTTAAGGTCCCATAGAAAGTCAGTGTTTAGTGGGCTGGTGGGGGCTGTTTGGGCCTCTATGTGGGCTGATGGGCCTCTTGTGTACCTGAAATGCCAGGGTCTATTTTAATTCTCAGTCCAGTCCTGTACCCAATCCTTTATGCTTATGATGGGTATGTTGGGAACAGGAGGATCCATGCTCAGAACAGTCACTTCAGCCTGTATATGGAACACTGTGATATGTAGCATTAATTGCATGAGACAGCCTAGTCTCTTCAAGTATACCACTCTTTGGAAATGTTTTCTTATGAGATGCATGGTTTAGCTGGGGGCACACAAAGGAAAATTTAGAATATACTGTAAGTATAGGGCCACTAATCCATCTGTTAGAATAGTTGTGATAGAAACTAGGGTGAGATATTTGTTGCAAGACCAGTTCCAGCACATAATGTGTATGATATTGCTGTGGATCATATGGTTATGTTCTCTTAAAATATCTATTAATAAACACTAGTTCTAGTTAATCTTGGGGTTGGAAATATATATCATGCTTTGCATGCACGTGAATACATGGGCTTGTTTTTTGCCAGGGAGAATAGCAGGGACATAACCGATCTACCTTGCCAAGACTACTCTTGACAGCCCCCAGCAGCTCAGGAGGATAATACAGGTGGTGTTCAGCACATAGTCCTGAGTTTGATTCTGGGTGATTCCTGTCAGTTCCTACAGAGTCTGAAACTGGGCTCCAAAACATAGGAGCAAGCAGGGCAACAGTAATGTGCCTATTGCATCTCTATTTTGCATATTTACATTGTTAGAAAAATCAATTCAGTCCAAGTGATTCTTCTTTAAAACCATTTGTCCCAGCTGAATGTGCAAAGAGTTGCTGGCTGGCTCATTCCTGTGCAGTGGCCATTTAGGTCTATCAGGTTGTGACTTTCATGCACTGATAGAAGGCGAACATGTGACTAATACATTTTTCAACTAAATAAAGTGATTTTTATTCATCATGACTTGTTAAAGAAGTCCGTTTTGGTTTAATCATTTAGGTTTACCATATTATTATAGTGCCAGGTATCACACTAAATATATCTCTTGGTTTTTGTCTTCCCAGGAAAAATAATGAGACGAGTTCTCAGGCAAATCGCTCGAAATGAGAAGGATTTGGGAGACATATCAACTCTGGCAGACCCAAGTATTGTTGAAGTCTTGTTCAATCAAAGATGTGAGGCAGCAGCGTGAAGTTCTCAAATGTGCACATAAACACGGTAGCCTGAACTGGACAACATCATGAATTTCAGGGATATTTCCCAGATTCCTCATTTTAAGGAAGATTACTTACATACAACTACATACCTGTCCATGCGGTTCAATGCAAACACACTGGGATGCCATTGCTATAACTTGATACACCAAAACAATTATTTCTCTTTTGGAAACCTGAGGATTCTCAGTGCTGAAGGGAAAAGCATTGATATTTTTTTTTTTTAAAGTGGAAACTCCTGCCAATGATTGTCTTTGTTATTTTTGTGTCTCTAAATACCTGCTCCCAGCACACAGCATCATCATGACTGCTACTTTTCTTCTCTCCTTTTCATTCATTCGGTCTTTCTTTTACTGCAAGTGCAAATCTTACTTAATTTTTCCCAAGATTAGATTGTAGGTTAATGCCTACAATAATGAGATTTCTAGTTTTGGCAACAAAATACCTAGATTTGCACCAAACAAAGATTATGAGGGAACATGGTGGCTTGTCTCTGCATATATATATATCCCTATCATATTGCTCTTGATATACTAACATGGGGTCATAATTGTATGAGGGCTGTAACTCATAGCAACTAGACATATGCATTCAGCCTAACAGGATGAGCCCCCACAACACTATTTTGGTTGTTGTGTTACCACACTAGTATGGAAACTTCTCCTATTTATTGCAAGTAACATAAACCTAAGCCAAGAAAAATATTGCCTAATGTCAATATGTATTGGTTTCACTTCAACCCCAAATATAGTGGAGTGAAATTTATAAGGAAATCATTCATCTGTATTTGTGACTTGGAAGCACATATTTAAATCACATTTATATGTACATTACCTAGTTTTGTTGCCACACCTTACATTTAAAAACTCGGTTATATTTCCTTGAATATTGCCTGGTTGATTTTAAGGGTGAGTAAAGAATGTGCAGCTCAGCAACAGGTTGAATGTACAATGCTACATGTTTCTTTCAAAGTGCAATATTTTAATGGAAAGTGAGTGCAGTTGCTTTGTAAGAATGGATTAGTTGGTGCGGCTGCTCATGGTAAGGAGCATTGTGATGCCATTTGGGCAGAGAATTTGCCACAACCAGTGAGACAGTTATGTTACTGAAACCAATGAATTATGCTAATATGGGTTTGTTAATTGTTATTGTCGTCATTGTAAAAATGAAATACCTCTTGCATTCAATACCACTTTGCTCTTGAATATGTGGAAAACAGTCCTATGAAAAGTTGCCTTGGGGTACTACAGGTATAGCTTTCACCACTAGGAGGCAGGACTCTAGACACAAAAGACTCCTCCCTCTGCAGATAAACTCCCTAGAATAAACTAGAAACAGCACTACTTCTAGTTATGTGTATATGTCCTCCAGGTGCATAGGCCAAGCCTGCAACAAAATGATTTCAGTGGTTCAGTTTTAGCCTGGATACAAGGCGGATTGTTCTGGGATAAATTATACTGTGTTATACATTACTTGATGCCCTCTCTGTATGCTTTTAAAATCAGAAATCCTTGGCTTTACTGTAGGACAGGAATATCCACCCTGAGGCCCAGTGGGGATACTGGAATTTCTAACTCAGCAACTGAGCTTTGCTAGAAAACCTGCCAAACACACATTTTCTCTTCAGTTTACTCAGGATATGAAGAGCACAGCTTGTGTTTATGTCCATGAATATAAACCTCTTTTAGCCTCCTGCAATGAAGGCGTCATAGCATCCTCTAGGAATGTTCACTGAGACTGAGAGTATCAAATTGTGCAACTGAGTGAGATATCCATACAACTGTGAGAATGTGTATGAACTGGTAATATACACAAGATGGGCACAAATGAGTACTTGAAGGCAGGGCCACCATTAGAAATCACGGGCCCGGCACAACAAAATTTTCTGGGACCCGCCCACCCAGGCACCCAAGCCCCACCCCTGATCCTGCCCACTCCACATCAAAGTTAAAAGACCACACACATCAGCGCTAAAAAAGTAACCCCCCCCACACACACATATTGATGGTCAGGGCTCCCTTATAAGTTAAAAAAAACATTGGCACCAGGGCCCCCATAAAAGTTTTTTTTTTTTTTTTAAAGCATTGGTGCCAGGACCCCTCTTACAAGTTAAAAAAAATTAGGGCCCCACAAAAATTATTTTTAAAAAACATTGGTGCCAGGGCCCCCTTACAAGTTAAAAGAAAGAAATTTGGGGCCCCAAAAATTGATGGCAGGGACCTTAAGAGTATTAAAATAAAACATTGGTGGCCAGGAGATTAAAAAAAAACCCCACATCGGTGTCAGTAGAATTGAACTCGTGGCTTCAAGACTTAAGTGTCAGCTTCTTTCGTGACATTGAGTATTTTCGCGGCTTCAGGACTTCAACGTTCCTTCTCTTTTGATTGAATTTGTGGATTGGTGCTGGGCAGCCATCATGGTTGGTAGTGAGATAAGAACTGTTTGAGATTCATAGGGCCCCAAAAAACAATATTTACTACTTTGAAGAAAGTATAAGAACCTATCACCTGCCCAAACATTCTTCCATCAGCTTAGCACACTGTATCTGGCTTTGTTGTAGTGCTGCATACAGTATATTACATTTCTGTATGTTATGAGTCAAATGGCAAACCAGGCTGTGTAAAAACATAGGCAGAGAAAAGCAGATTGTTAGCAGGAGGGCAAACAGCCTGGTTACCATTGAGCAGTGTTACCAGTATAATAGCCTCTATAGAATGCATCGATAGGGTTTGCACCAGTACTTAGGGATACTGTCATGGGAAAACTTGTGCCTGCACTTTAGGATGGAACTATTTTCTGGCTGGCTGTTATTTCTCCTGCTTAATGTAACTAAATCAGTCTCAGTGGGACTTGGCTTTTACTATTGAGTTTTGTTCTTAGATCTACCAGGCAGCTGTTATCTTGTGTTAGAGAGCTGTTATCTGGTTACCTTCCCATTGTTCTGTTGTTAGGCTGCTGGGGGCTTGATATCACTCCAACTTGCAGTACAGCAGTAAAGAATGACTGCAGTTTATCAGAGCACAAGTCACATGACTGGAAGCAGCTGGGAAACAGACAATATATCTAGCCCCATGTCAGATTTCAAAATTGAATATAAAAAAAATCTGTTTTGGAAAATGGATTTCAGTGCAGAAGTCTACTGGAGCAGCACTATTAACTAACGTGTTTTGAAAATAACATGTTTCCCATGACAGGATCCCTTTGACTATGCAGCCAGCAGAAATTGTATAATTCTAGGTACAGGTATGGGACCTGTAATACAGAATGCTTGGGACCTTGGATTTTATGTACTTTGGATCTCAATACCTTAAGTCTACAAAAATCATTTAAAACGTTAATTAAATATAATAGGCTGGTTTTGTCTCCAGTAAGGATTCATTATATTTTAGTTTGGATCATGCGCAAGACACTGTTTTATTATTACAGTTTAAATGGAGATCATTTTTACGATGTTCAATATTTTAATTTAATTGGGGAGATGTTCTTCCGGTAATTTGGAGTTTTCTGGATAACGGGTTTTTGGATAATGTATTAAAATGTTAGGGAACTAGCAAAAAGGGAAAAGCTGACAACACTTTATCTTATTGTATACTGTAAGTCCCACATTGCAGTCTTCTTGTGGGGGGATCTCAACATACACTGCACCCAATGTCAGAATGACTTGGAAGGTTCACCGGTAAAGGAATCCATATCCCTAAGTGATATTATGTGTATCATGTACAGAATGGTGAAACTATACTTATTTACAAACACATGATCTCTATGGAACGTACAAAGTGTATCTCTGGGACAGGCCATTCAGTAGTAAGACTTGAGCTTATCACAGAGACGAGTAGCTTGTTCATGTTCCCCAGCATGGTTGGTGGCCTGTATAAGCCAATTATATGCAGGATAATGCAACTGGGCTAACTCTATTCGCCACACACAAAAGTGTAAATAATGGTGTAAATCAAACCTTTTTATTAATTGTCTTGGTATTTTCAGTTATTTCAAATGATATAGAGCTCCTGGACTACATTTTTATATCAAATGTCCTACTGGAGATTTTTAAGGAATTGCATAATTCGGTTTGTGTTAAAAGTGTTTCAAATTCTGTTTATTGTTAATAAATGCAAAACACCCAGCCCATTGTCTTAAGAGTTTTAATGTCACTGACTTTCCAGCACAGATGTATTTTATATATTCCGATTTGTTATTAGACCAGACCAATGGCAGTGAAAATGACTGAATTCTTAATCGCTCCTGGTTAATCAATACAAGGACTTTTACATATTTAGTGCAGAGATCTCTGCAAAGATGGCTGCCATGAACTCCGATCCCTGAATCTGTATGGAGGGGTAAGTAAAAAGT
>CM044441.1:105528219-105584913 GCA_024363595.1 Xenopus borealis
ACCAGATTTACATAACTGATACACAATGGCTATTTAATCGTACTGTAATCATAACTAAGCTCTTTCAGTCTGGCTATAACTCCGTATTTTAAATAATGGCAGCCCTTTGACAACCTGGCCTTGCTAATGCTGCTGCTGCTTCTATGGGGAGTGACGGCCTGACATGGAATCCTCCAGTGCAAGATATTTATAGAGGTGATTATCCTGGGAGTGTGCCGAAGCAGAAGGCAAATGCAGCATCTCAGCTTGGAATCTAATTGCTCACGGTGCAAGATCAGTGTATCTAGTGGAAAATCCAGCAGCGTACATTGCAAAACTCTGACTGAGCATGTAGAAATGCTGGAAAAATAATCATTAATATTACTGCAGGAACTATTAAGTTTCCTCCATGGAAAAGTGCAATATTTACTGGAGTGATGGGTGGGCCAGGACTCAACCCGCACTTGTGCCTAACCCACAAAATGTTTCTATTGTACGACCAGCACCCAACCAATTCCCGAATCTTCTCATTCTCTACACTATTTCCCAGTCACACTTTTCCCCTTAAAAGGGATTCAGATGTTGTGAACTACATTTTGTGGGCTCATTTATAAACACTGGGCAAATCTGCACCTAGGATTACCACCCGGCAGGCTAGGCCGGTATAACAAATTTACCAGCAATGTAGCTTGTGGCAAATCTGTAATACCCCTATCAAAAGCCCTTGGCCTGCCCCCAATCTGCTCAAAACTTACCTTTTTTCGCCAGCTGCAGGTTGAACAGTGAAAGCAATCATCTGATTGGTTGCATTGGTTTACTGGCCAGGTGCAAATTGCCCAGTGTTTATAAATAAGCCCCAGTTACTATTAGGGTTGCCACCTTTTCTATTATTTTTTACCGGCCTGCAGCGGGCGGGGACCAAAAAGGGGTGGGCCTATGACATTTTGGAGGCGGGCCTATGACATTTGGGGCGGGCCTATGACGTTTTGGGGGCGTGTCCACGACGCTGCGCGTTCAACAAGGGGAGGAAAGGTAAGTATACAGGGGATTGGGGGCTGGCCGATGGGTCATTTTAAGTGTATTACAAATTTACCGGCAGCTACATTGCCGGTAAATTTGTAATACCTGCCCCGGCCTTGGTGGGTGTTTTACCGGCTAGGCCGGTAAAATACCGGCTGGGTGGCAACCCTAGTTACTATGTTTCTTTCCCAGAATGCAACAGTCGCCAGAACCCATTTGCAGCAAAAGATACAAGGGCAAGGTGTCTGGCCAATGAGAAGCCAGCCTGCATGCCCCCTCCAGCCAATCATGATCACTCCTGAGTAGAGTGAAAAAGGACTGCAGGGAAGTGTGAGCAGCATTTTCTGTATGACATAGGCAGTAATCAAGGAAGAGAATTGCAAAACAAGCATACAAACTGATGCAATATATAATTCAATAACATTTTGCAATGCATTATAAAATAATGTATAATACTGTATCATGCTATTCTAGCTGTTGGGGATTTTACATCCCACTGTCATTATGGGGTTCACATTCTAACAGACTCAGTGCACTTACATACAGGAATTTGTCTTCAGCTGTCGGATTTGCATAAATCAGTTCAGCATAAAAAGGGATTAGGTCAGATAAGACATGCTAAATAAGATCTCAAACTCCAGACAATGGAAAGTGTTTTATGTAAATGAAGAGCAGTAATGTAATTATATTAACAGGCTTACTGCTCCCACTGAATAGTCACTTGCATTCAAAAACATCCAGAAACCTTCATTCTTACATATGCAGGAATGGGATCCATTATCTGGAAACGGTTATCCAGAAAGTTCTGAATTACGGGAAGGCCATCTCCCATAGACTCAATTTTAATCAAATAATTCAATTGTTTAAAAAAAAAATGTATTTTTTCTCTATAATAATAAAACAGTAGCTTGTACTTTATCCAAACTAAGATATAATTAATCCTTATTGGAGGCAAAACAATCCTGGTACAATTAATTCATGAGTGAATAATTTTTAGTAGACATAAGGTCTGGAGATAAGCGTTCTGGATAACAGGTCCCATATCTGTAATAACGTACAGTCATGGTTGGAAGCATATGTAAACAGCCCATAAACAGAACTGATCAGCGAAAAAGGAGATTACGGAGAGTTGGTGACGCAGTTTATGGGGACAGTATATCTGACAAATATTTGATAAACAATCCTGCGCTCATAATAGGTGAACTGCATCTCCCACTGAGCTTCAGGAATGTAGACTCTGCAAAACAAGGGATTGCTATAGTGGCTCCTATTTATAACACAATGTAGTTAATAAAGCACACGTGTGCACATTTCACCTTTTTGCAAACATTCAGCTTTAATAGAAATATTTCATTTTGATTCAAGTCCAATGCAACTTCCACTTTTGCTGACTTTACCCTCACTTCTTCATTTTTATCACAGAATAACGTTTCCTAACATTCCGAGCTCTCTCCTTTCCCGGCAGTTGCCAGTTTATGATCATTTATAATTCAGTTACTGATATGACCTACAATGTATGCCCTGAGTGCCGACTCCAGACTCCACCTACAAGGACGTATCTCAGTAGTGAACTGATTGTGGGATAAATCTTTTTGTGTGTCTCAAGTATGTGGGAAATCATTAGATAGGGTTGTAGGGTTGCCACCTGGCCGGTATTTTATCGGCCTGGCCAGTAAAAATGATGGTTGATCCCAATGTTATTAATAGGGAAAAAAATTGAATATATAGGAAAGCCGGTATTTTTTTCCAGAAAAGGTGGCAACCCTAGTTACATGGGATGTGAATTTGGTTATCAATTCTTTCTCTAATCCAGTATTTCAACTTTCTATAAACAGGTATGGGATCCATTATCCTGAAATCTGTTATCCAGAAAGCTCCAAATTACTGAATGGCTCCTGTTGACACCATTTTATCCAAATAACCCAAATTACTAAAAATAATTTCCTTTTTTCCTCTGTAATAATAAAACAGTAGCTTGTTCTTGATCCCAACTAATATGTAATTAATTCTTATTGAAAGCAAAACCAGCCTATTGGGTTTATTTAATGTTTACATCATTTTCTAGTAGAATTAAGGCAGGGATCCCAAACCTTTTGAACCTGTAAGCAACATTCAGAAGAAAAAAGGAGTTGGGGAGCAACACAAGCAGGAAAATTTTCTTGGGGTGCCAAATGAGTGATGTGATTGGCTATTGGTAGCCCCTATGTGGACTGGGAGCCTACAGGAGACTCTGTTTGGCAGTAAACCTGGTTCTTATACCAGTGATTTTCAACCTTGTGCCTCCAGCTGTTAAGGAACTACAAGTCCCACAATGCAATGAAGGAGTGTGACAGCCACAGTCAGGCAAATGCATTGTGGGACTTGTAGTTTCTTAACAGCTGGAGGCACAAGGTTGAAAATCACTGCTTATACAACCAAAAACTTGCCTCTAAGCCTGGAATTCAAAAATAAGCACCTGCTTTGAGGCCACTGGGAGCAACATCCAAGGGTTTGAAGAGCAAGTTGGGGATCACTGACTTAAAGTATGAAGACAATACACACCCAATGTAGCATGCAAATCCACAGTCCAGAACTCAGTGGTGGTTAAAAAGTAGCTTTATTACCCCTTCTCCTGACATGTTTCGTGCAGGGTTGGACTGGGGGGCCGGAGGCCCACAGGGACTTCTGCCTCAGGGACCCCCTCCGGACCCGAGGGCTGCCGCCTCCCCCCCCATGCGCATGTGCCTGGCTGGTAAAAATGTTGCATGATTGCAATGTTAAGTATAGGGGAAAACCATAAAAATATAGTAAGGCCTGTATTTTTTTCTAGAAAAGGTGGCAACCCTACTATGATTACATGTGACACGAAGCGCATCAGGAGAATAATAAAGCAACTTTTTAACCACCACTGAGTTCTGGTCTGTGGATGTGCACGCTACATTGGAAGTGTATTGTCGGTCAGGTCTCCCTAAGCTGCGGGTTCGGGGTGTTGCACCTGGGCCAGGGAACGCAATTGTTTTAATGAATGGTCCTGGGCATTTGCACCTGGACCCACCCAGTAACAGGGTTAGCGATTGTATGAATAAGTGGATCTTTGTTGCTTCAAATTTAAAATAGAGGATAACAAGTTTGAGCACATCCAATTTTCTTTTGCTAATATATATGAATGTTACGCGGCATGACATGGTTTAGCGCTGTGTTGCTATGGGTAACATGCACTGGGTAATCGCAAGGCAAGACTAGTGGGCGTTTCAGCTTGTACTGACAGCACCGCTTACTCCAAACTCTAGGTTCACGCCCACTGCCAGCTAATCCCCGACGGGAGGTTTGACACGCCTACTGGATGCAGACTTCCGTGCGGTCGTATACATTGCTGCTTTTGTTTTGGATAGATCCGTGGCTGGGGTAAGTTTGTGAGGAGGTCTGTACACGGGCTGTTTGTATATGGGGGTGGTGATCCTCTAATGCTTTAGTTCTTTGTACTATATCCCCTTATGCCCCGGCGCCGGTTGCCTAGCAACCATTATTGGCGCTAAAGTTTGAATATAAGCGTGTATGTCTGACACTATTCTGTTTCCCTGATGAAAGTTCCGCTTTGGAACTGAAACGTCAGATCGAATAAACCACTTTTTTGCTTTATCTTGCTGATTTATTGGAAGTCCTTGGAGTGCTGTCGCCTGTGCAGTCTCTAATATATATTAAGGTATGAAGATCCAAATGACAGAAAGAGCCATTATCCGGAAAGCCCCAGGTCCTGAGTGTTCTGGATAACAGGTCCCATACATATACATGCTATTTATGGATGGTTTACATGACAACTTTACTATAACTCTCCTCCATTCTTCTATTGCTAAAGAGGATTCATGACTAAGCTACAAGAAAGGTCAGAAGAAGGCAGCCTAGTTTAGATTATGAAAGGGGTAATTCATTTTTTTTGTACCGTTTTTTCATAATTTGCTTTCTTCTTCTCTTTCCAGCTTTCAACTGGGGGTTTCTACCCCATCAAAAAAAACAAAAAAAAAACCAAAGGCTCTGTAAGGCTACAAATAATCGGCACTTTATATTTCTCATCTTTCTATTCAGAATCCAGCAGATACATTTCTGCAATATGAACAGGAGTCATATTCCAGTCTTTTATTCAATTGCCAGAGATGGAACTCCTGGATTTATGGTACACCCGTAAAACAATCTCAGTCCAAGCTTTCAGGCTAGAATAATGCAGATGTAACATACTGTACTCACAAATGTTCACAACAGGAATCGACTGAAGACAATCCCATAGATGTCATAGTATTTGTAGATGTCCAGGTATGACAGTAGCTCAACAGGCTGTGTAGAGACGTCAATTAGTCAGTAATATTATAGTATCAGCTTAGAACCTTCATGTCTAGAAAACCTGCTTTCCGGCAGAACCAGGAGATAGCTACTACTATGTATGACAATTATTCGAGAGCTCCAAACCCTTCTGGTGGATCCTCAATTTCCCCCTCCCAACATGTTGCTCACCAAACCCTTAGACGTTGCTCCCAGTGGTCCACATAGGAGCTACCAATAGCCAATTACAGCACTTATTTGGCACCCAGGGGAACCTTTTCCCTCCTTGTTTTGCTCCCCAACTCTTTTTACACCTAAATGCTGCTCACAGGTATAAAAGGTTGGGGACCCCTGATCTAGCAGATTCTTAACTGTAGGAGTATTAACAGTCTACATTTCATCTCATATCAGCATTAGCCCTTCCCAAACCCGTTGGTTATTCGATGACAATTAGAATAACTTCAAACCAAGAAGTCATGAAATGCTAAGTATTTTATTTTCATTCCAAGCCTTGTACATACAGTATCAGACGGTATCCATTACATTTCATTTTGCCCTGGCATGTCCATGAAACTTCACAGAGAATTGTACATACATAGCTGGTGAAAAGTAAGTTAAAAGTCATTTCCCGTGTAGTCAGTGCAAGAAACCTAACGATAAAATTACAGTACATAAAAACACAACAATATTACAGTAAAACTCTGCTTCATTCTGATGAACAATGGTTCATTACATTATGTACATGCACTAAAGTGCTGAGATCAGCTATCAAGTGACATTTTTCTTTTTTTTTTTTTGCATACAGCCAACTTGATAAAATTTTTTTTTCTTAAGTACAATTCTATCCAGCTCGCAGGATGGTTTCTCCTATAATGCAAGCTTCAGATGATATAAAGGATCTAAAAAAAATAATGTCTCTGTATTTTTCTAACACCGAAAGTAATAAAAAGACAAAAAAAATTGCCAAAAGACATAAACAACAGATAATATTAATTAAAAAAGGACGAAAACAGTGCAAAAATAATAAAAAGGCAGTCAGCACTGAGAGTTAAGAGAGCATTCATTTATAGGTGTTACGTTTCAAATTCACTGTACATTTCGTGAAATAAGCGGCGATGGGGACATAAACACAGTTATCTCATACAGGCACAACAGATGTTCCAATTTATGACCACGGTTTGGACATTCAGTGATTGCGCATTGCATTTCCTCATGTTTAAAAACACAAACATGAAGGAGCATTATGAGTCCGGCATGAAACGCACTGGGTTGCATGGTTGATTTTACATGCAAGGTGGTGTCAGCTGTGTTTGCTTCTCATCATCCTCGTGTGTCTTGGATTCCCTGTTCGTTGCATGATGTTAGATCACCAGTAGAGGGAGCTCTGGAGGCAGATGGTGAATACGAAGCCCATCGGGAAGGCGGCCGTCGATTCGCTGGTCTCTCTGGTCTGGAGAAACTGGGCTCTAACGTTGGAGCTAACGCAGGACTTGGCAGCTCCTTTTCATCCAAGAAGAGGGGAAAATTAATGTAAAGTTATTATATGTAATAGAATCCTGGCATTTTGTTTCTTAAATGGATACTCTCATGGGAAAACATGTTTTTTTCAAAATGCATCAGTTAATAGCGCTGCTCCAGTAGAATTCTGCACTGAAATCCATTTCTCAAAAGAGCAAACAGATTTTTTTATATTCAGTTTTGTAATTTCACATGGGGCTAGACATTTTGTCATTTTCCCAGCTGCCCCTGGTCATGTGACTTGTGCCAGCACTTTAGGAGAGAACTGCTTTCTGGCAGGCTGTTTTTTATGTAACTGAAGGAGTCACAGTGGGACATGAGATTTTACTGTTGATTGCTGTTCTTAGATCTACTAGGCTTGGGTGGGGGAAAGGCTGGGGGTGATATCACTCCAACTTGCAGTACAGCAGTAAAGAGTGATTGAAGTTTATCAGAGCCCAAGTCACATGACTTGGGGAAGCTGGAAAATTGACAAAATGTCTAGCCCCATGTCAGATTTCAAAATGAAATATAAAAAAATCTGTTTGCTCTTTTGAGAAATGGATTTCAGTGCAGAAGTCTACTGGAGCAGCACTATTAACTGATGCATTTTGAAAAAAACTTTTTTTTCCCATGAAAGTATCCCTTTAAAGGATCAGTAACACCAAAAAATGTTATTGTTTTAAAGTAATAAAAATACTTTATAATGCAGTGTTGCCTTGCAGTAGTAAAACTACTGTGTTTGCTTCCGAAACACTACTATAGTTTATATAAATAAGCTGCTGTGTAGCAATGGAGACAGCCATTCAAAGGAGAAAAGGCTCAGATTACACAGCAGTTAAGCTCTATAGAACATAATGGTTATCAACAATTTCCACTATTGCTACACAGCAGCTTGTTTATATGAACAGTAGTGTTTCTGTAGCAAACAGATCAGTGCAGGGCAACAGTACATGATATTTTCATTACATTAAAATACTTTTTTCTGTGTCTCCGTTCCTTTAAATGGCAACACAATGAGCATGAATAATGTTAAAACAAACAACATCAGTCTATATCTCACATGATATAATGAAATGTCAATAATGCATACACATCAACAACAATACTAAGATCATGACACACATTCCTAATCGGCTACTATGTAACGTACGCCCCATCATAGTAGCCGGGAGCATGCAACGGGATGACGGAACCTAGTTAGAATATATCTGAGCGCACTATGAACAAATCCACTGAATAGACAGAAGATTATAGATCAAGAAGATGATGTTAATATGGAGGGTTTGACAGCTTGCAGTTCTCTCTCTCTCTCTGAAAAAGAACAACCTGCAAACTTAATGGGAAACACTATGCATTGATCATGTTAGACATCTGATTGTCATGTCATGGTTTGGAATGCCCAGCACAAGCCACATACACTGATACATTGCTACTGAAACAACAGGATTTTGGTTTAGCATTAGGTTAATAAGCCCAGTAAATAAACACTGAAGTGATGAGACAGAAAAAGCTGAGAGGAAACAGTAATCATGCACATATCCACTGGGGCGAGACATGAAGTAGAACAGTCTGACTATGGCATTCAGTTTCAGGGAACACAACTTAGATGAAAAGAAAAACAACCATCTGGGTCAGGGTTGTCCAACTGGAGGCCCATGGGCAGGATGTGGCCCTCCAAAGGATTTTTATGGCCCTCTGACTTCACTGTATGACATCACCATTTTAATTCATTCCGGCCCTCCAACATGTATGACTTACAATTGGCCCACTATAAAGTAGGTAATAAATTGGACAGCACTGACCTGGGTGAATCCTACGGGTTAATATTGTACGGCAATACAATAGGGACATTGAAATTTTAGGTTGATAATTGTTGGAATACAAACACCTTCTTTGCTGATAATAAGAGCTGCTGTTGGACTGGTTCTGGCCATTAAATGAATGTATTTTTTAAAACTTCATTGTTCCCAGGAAAATAAGAAATGACTGCATATTAACTAAGGGGCAAATTTACTATTATTCCCCAAAATTCCCTCGATCCTACTCGAAATTCAATAAGCATTCGACCATCGAATGCTTATCGAATTGTTCTAGGCTATCATTTTGCTCGATATCCGATTTCTCGATGAATTCGTACGATTGGATACCGATCGTTCAATTTCACAAAATAAATCGTGAAATTTACTTCGAGCGTCTGAAAAATTCGAACGATCGAACGCTCCGATCGTACGAATGGTATTCGGGCAGGACTTAGTCTCTGAAGCTTATGGGGAGCTTCCCATAGGCAATTCGGTAGATTCAATCTGGCGAAGTAGGCAGTCGAATAACTTTAAAATTTTAATTCCTATGATCATAGAATGATCGAATATCCAATCATTCGATCTATTCGATAGGCGATGATCGAATAGGCCAAATTTCAATTTACGATTTCACGAAAAATTTGTACGATCGTTATTCGATCGAACTTCGATCATTTCACGTGAATTTCGTAAATCGGCCTCTTAGTGTGTCGAAAGCCTCGAGACAAAGAAAATCTATGCTTCTAAGGTTGCTGGAGGGGATAGCAGGCAGAAGAACTCAACCCGACCTGCAAGAGGATCAGCATGGCTCATCACTGCTCACTGTATTTGCTTCTGTGGGTGATTACTGCTTATCTCACCACAAGGGGGCAACCGAGAGATGTGTTTCAAAAGAGAAGTATTTCCAGGTATTGGTACAGATCACAGCCGTTGGCACTGCAACTGGTGCAGCATATCTGCTTGCGTCCTGTCCTTTATGGGGAGAAAAATGAACTGCTTTCTTTTATTTTTTATAATTGTACTCAAAAGTCCTTAGGGGGACCTCTACCCAAAAGCCACTTTTGTATAGTATGAGACAATGCTTTCCAATAGATATGCATTATACATTTTGTTAAAATAAAACAATTGCAGCAGAAAGCAAGTTTTTTGCTTATTCCTTCTTTTTCTCTCGGATCGTAACAGGAGTCCAATCAGATCGGTTGGTAATATTGTTCCAGGAGACAGAGCTTTCAATAACAATACTGTTTACATTAAATTGACTGAAAAGTCATGTACATTAGAGAGTTGATCAGGATTATATTTTATTTCTCTTCTTTGGGTGGAGAACCCTTTTTATTGATTTCCAAATGCTTTAAAACGTCCCCACAATGTAGACATAGAGATGGAAGGAAGACAATACAATAAAAGACAAGGTGTTTTTTGCATTCAGATTGACAAGTAACACATTCAAGCAGAGCTACTGGTTGGTTATGAAATGCATGCACACCCCAGCTGACCCGGAATTCAGTGAATGCATGCTCAGGATGGATGCACATGGATTCTGCTTGTTCGTTCAACTTTGGGCACTCCAGTTTTGACTCACAAAACACACAAATACTTGTACAAAAATGGATTTTGGGGAGATTAGACTGTAAGCCCCAAATGTAAAAGATTAAACAAAAATGTAAATATGCTAGTGCAATAAATATAAAGCATATAATAACCAACTGGTATCTGCATAGAATGGTGCCATGAATGTGGATCAAGTCTTTTCAACATAAAATGTTTCAGTAAAAGGCATATTAGAGGCAATATGTAAAGTACAAACACAAAGACAACACAAAACACATTGGCACATGTTAGACACATTGCCTCGTGGCTCTGAATCACTGCAATATTAACAGGCAAACACAGGTCTGGACTGAGAATCAAAATAGGCCCTGGCATTTTAGCTACACAGAGACCCAATCAGCCCACACAGAGGCCCAAACAGCCCCCACCAGCCCACTAAATACTGACTTTCTATGGCACATTATAGCAGCCCCTCTGGCATTTGCCCTAACCTACAGATTGCCAGTCCGGGCCTGGGCAAACATTAAATATAATTATTGTAAGAGAGTAGGGTTTATACCTCCCACCAGCTCCCCATTAGGCCAAATAAAGCAGGGACGTGCAACACATAAGTCCAAATTTTACAATATGCTTATTGGTCAGACACAGTATAATGACTTTTAGATGAAAAAACTTGTTTCTATACAGTGAAAGATAATCTAATTCTAAGCAACTTTCCAATCTACATAATTTGTAAATGTCATTGAAAATGAAAGTAGTATTTGTTTCTCCCTTTCTGTTCTCTGCACTTACTCCTGCTTCTGAGTTTTGAGACAGTATTGCAGTTGTTACTTCTCCTCCAGGCCTATTTATCAGCTACTGCTACACTGCTTCAGGAGTCAGAACAAGACGTTCAGAGAATATAAATCGTGAGTGTATCGAATCTCTGTACTTTGTCAGAGAATATAAAAAGCCACCGTTTTCAATTGCAATTACAAACAACTTTAAAGCCAATATTTCAGTGCATATGTATATTGGAAAGTCACTTTGAATCATATTGGTTTTCCATCATCTCCTAATGGAAGAAATGTATTAGTGGTTGCAATGGCCTGCTGCACTGTTGCAAAGTTCTATATGTGCTCATGAATATCTGCCTCGCATTTCAGGGAAGCATAACAGAGAAGCAGTGGTGTAATTAAATGCTACTGAGCCCCACAGAAAATTTAATGCAGGGTATTGCATATATTGGCATGTTGAAGTTTTGTAGGAAAAATTTACTGAAATTGATCTTTAGTGATGGCCTCAATGGGACCCCTACACTCCTGGGCTCCCCCAAAAAGCCCAGTGGAACTGCTTTAAATCTGCATTTATGTTATCTGCAATGTAATCCAGTGACTGAGAGCAAAGAGGCAACTTCACAGGGAAAGAGTTAATAGAGTTAAAATCCAGTGAATGAATGCACATTGTAGACACAAAGAACAGAAATGTGATTTGTTATTAGCAAGTCTGAACGAAGCATAAACAGTGCAGAATGCTGGAGCGATTCTAGAAAGTTTGTGAGAGCAGTGGGAAATTGACTGTGGACATATCAGATGTGCTGAACGTTAGTAGGGGTTAGTGAGAGAACAATGGGCACAGCAAGTGAAAGCTGAACTGTCACTTATAAACAATATGCATGTTAAATGGGATCCATGCTTAGACCAATTCTTAAAGGGATCCTGTCATGGGAAAAAATGTTTGCATCAGTTAATAAATAGTGCTGTAACAGAAGAATTCTGCACTGAAATCCATTTCTCAAAAGAGCAAACATATTTTTTTATATTTAATTTTGAAATCTGACATGGGTCTAGACATTTTGTCAATTTCCCAGCTGCCCCAAGTCATGTGACTTGTGCTCTGATAAACTTCAGTCACTCTTTACTGCTGTTCTCTTCCTCCCCCAGCTGGGAAATTGACAAATGGCTAGCCCCATGTCAGATTTCAAAACTGAATATAAAAAAATCTGTTTGCTCTTTTGAGAAATGGATTTCAGTGCAGAAGTCTACTGGAGCAGCACTATTAACTGATGCGTTTAAAGGAATTGTTCAGTATAAAAATAAAAAGTGGGTAAATAGATAGACTGTTCAAAATAAAAAATGTTTCTAATATAGTTAGTTAGCCAAAAAATGTAACGTATAAAGGCTGGAGTGACTGGATTTCTAACATAATAGCCAGAATTCAACTTCCTGCTTTTCAGCTCTCTTGTTTTCCACTGACTGGTTACCCTGGTGACCAGGCAGTAACCAATCAGTGACTTGAGGGAAGGCCACACAGGCCATAACTGTTGCTTTTGAATCTGAGCTCAATGCTGAGGATCAATTGCAAACTCACTGAACAGTTATGTCCCATGTGGCCCCCCTTCAAGTCGCTGACTAACTCAAAGTTAAAGAGATGAAAAGCAGGAAGTTGGATTCTGGCTATTATATTACACATCCAGTCACTCCGGCCTTTATACATTACATTTTTGGCTAACTAACTATATTGGAAATCGTTTTTATTTTGCACAGCCTGTCTATTTATCCAGTTTTTATTTTTACACTGAACTGTTCCTTTAACATGTTTTCCCATGACAGTTTCCCTTTAAGGTGGACATGCACTATAAGATCCACTCGTTTTGTGAGGTTGCCAAACGAGTGGATCTTTCCCCCCGATATGCCCACCAAAGGTAGGATGATATCAGCCTAATCAGGTTGTATAGCCCTTGAGCCAAAAATTGGACTAAAACAAAGGCAATGGGTGCCGACAGGATGAGGACCGCAACAACTAGCCAATGTAGTCCTTGATAGGCAGGGAAAATCAAACCTGCCCGATTGATATCTGGCAAAAATTGGGGAAGCCAATCGGAAAGCCCCACGCATGAGTAGATAACCTGCTGAATCTGTCTTAAGGACCAAAGGAACCCCCTACGGCTATTTATAGGTAAGTGTGGGGACATCATCGTGAAAGGCGCCTCAAGTAGCTTTAGATCTAGAATCACCCCTGCTAGGAACACTGCTGAAATTATTTAGGAAGCAATGTCTCCCATGCTGGATTAATTTGGGTTCAGCAGGGATATTTGCAGCTACCTAGGGTGGTTGCTGTTATGAGTCAATGATCAACACCATGATAGAGCAGACAAACGTGTACTGGGGATAATCTGTTGATACAGATGAATAGAGAATACTGGGTACATGTTGTACATGAAATGAGAAAAGTGAGAACCTGGAGGAAGGAAAAGAAGAAATGAAATACCTAGGAAGCAACCAGGATACAGAAGGACATGGATAAAAGGTAGAGAGACCTCACAATCCTATTTAAGAACCCAAGGTTTAAAGCAAAAAAACACCCAAAAGGCAAAAAAAAGACTGGTATGGGATTCGTTATCGGGAAACCCATTATGCAGAAAGCTCTGAATTACAGGAAGGCCATCTCCAATAGATTCCATTTAAGAAAATAATTCTAATTTTTTTTATGATTTCCCTTTTCTCTGTAATAATAAAACTTGATCCCAATTAAGACATAATTAATCATCATTGGAGGCAAAACAATCCTATTGGGTTTATTTAACGCTTATCTATTTTTTTTTAGTAGACTTAAAATATGATGATCTGAATTATGCAAAGATCCCTTATCCAGAAATACCCTAGGTGTTGAGCATTCTGGATAACAGATACTATACCTGTATAGTTCAAACTGAGGCTCAAGAACATGTCACACCCCAGATGCTATTAAACAGCAGACTCCCAACAAGGACCAAGAGGCTGAGGGTGCTGGGTATGTAAGTCACCAGTGGCTGGTGTATCTATTAAAAGGGTTTTGTTTTAAATCTTGGTTGCCAGGTTCCATAATCTGATTGCCATTTTAAAATCCAGATTAGCGTCTTGCTCGTATCTGCATTTCTTAGCTGTGCCTATGTTTAGTCTGTGGATGGTTTGTGCCTATATTTAAAGTAGTGACTTATAAAGGAATAGCTGGAGCAAATGCTGTGAGACTGTCAAAGACTTGGAGGTGGAGATTTTATGCGAGGGGGGGGGCCATAGTTATGTCCACATGTCCGTGTCTTTTGGCTCTGTTTCAGAACAAACCAGTAAATATAAGAAATGGAAACAATGTAGAGAAGAGACTTACAGCAGTGTAGCAGGCAGTTAGACTCCCCAGGGAGCAGTTAGTAAGACAGTTTGGTTCTAGTCAGGATAGACAGAAAGAAAGCAAATAGATTGGAAAGGAAAAGAAAAGTACAAATAATTATTAGAGGATATTCCAGGGCTGCTAATTTCCTGACGCCACCAGAATGGCTGCCAGCAAAGAAACACTGAGCAAAACAGAACTGTAAATCCACTTACAATAAAGCATTACTTAAGGATAACTAATAGCTAAACACATACTGTATTGTTAGCTGGAAATGCCTACTAATGTGCTGGCCAGTTATCAAACCATGTATTATAAACAGTCATTTCTTTGATTAACGTTCATAGGCAACACATTTTAAGCATGTAATACTATTCAAGGAGGGCTAAAAAAACCAAAAGCGATGTAGTGAAAGTAAACATGGTTCTTTGCACAGAATTAGCTTTGCCCTCACTTTTGTACTCTCTACTTAAAGGAGAAGGAAAGGTAAAAACTAAGTAAAAACATGGGTATCTGTATCAGACTTCCTCCTTCCAGCTTAAACCTCCAGGGCACAGGCTTGAGCATGCTCAGATTGCTCCTCTCTATCCCCCTCCTCCCTTTCCACTCCCTACAGTAATCTGAGCCCAGAGCTATGAACAAGCAGGGAGACACATCACAGGAAGTGGTAGGGTAAAGCATTCTACAGAATAAATATAGCATTCTAGCTTGCACTACTGTGGCTTATCTATTGGCAATAAACTGCCTCGGTAGCTTTCCTTCTCCTTTAAGGAGTAATAAACCAAAGAAAAAAATGACTTGTAAATATTTTATTTTCCTTCCTCTTTAATGTTATTATTAATGCCCTAATGAAATTATTAATGAACCAATACATGAAAAGATCTGCTTGTATGGCAAGGTCGCCAAACAAATGGCTCTCTCCCCTTGAGGCGAGAGATATCGGGCTGACACTAAGGCCCAACGATCGGATAATGGCGGCAGTCAGACCAAGGGCTGCATCAACAAACTGATCCAATTGGAACTTTATGCTTTTTAAAAATTATTTAATAATAAAACATTTGCTTGTATTTGATCCGAACTAAGATTTAATTGATCTTTTCTATATTGAAGGCAAAGCAATCCTATTGGGTTTAATTAATATTTATATGATATATAAGTTGGCTTAAGGTATGGAGATTCAAACTCCAGAAAGATCCCTTACCCAGAAAAACCCAGGTCCCAAGTACCTGTGCTATGTTCCATTTCTAATGCAATTTCTCCATTACCTACACTATTCCTTCCTTATTTTTCCCCATAACTGTCCCCCCACATTGATATCACACAATGCTCATTGCTTTTAACTGCCCTTTTCATCACACCTGCTTCATGTGCAGGGAGTTGTGTGGGACTGCTGTGCAGACTGATCCTCAACGCACCAGACTTTCGGCACTGACTTCGGTTTGCCAGATGTTGGCATGCTGGTAACTGTGCTGCCATGTTGTGGTTGGGCAAGGTGCTTGGTTTCTTCCCTGTAGGCATGATCGGGCGAAATACAATCGGCTGGATGGATCAGCGGTCTAGCTGAAAATATCTTATATGTTATGTATTCTGCGTTACCACGTCTGTGGGTGGGCGGGCCAGACAACCATATTAATAACCTTGCAAGCAGACATAATAACACAAAATGCATAAAATACAAGATTATACAAATGTTTTTAGATGCATGTACACACATTAAGATGTTAGTAAAACGCCAGACATTTTCAAGGGATATATAAAGAGCGTGTTCATCTTTAAATTAACATTTAGTATGATGTAGAGAGTGATATTCTGGAAAAGTGGTTTTGGAGTTATTTAGCTTTTTATTCAACACCTCTCCTGTTTGCAATTTCAGTAGTTTGGTTGCTAGGGTCAAAATTACCCTAGCAACCATGCACTGATTTGAATAATAGGCTGGAATAGAATAGGAGAGAGTCAGAAGAGAAAGATGAGTAATAATAGGTAGCAATAACAATAAATTCGGAGCCTTACAGAACATTTTTATTTTTTAGTGACCCCCATTTAAAAGCTAGAAAGAGTCACAAGAAGAAGGCACCTAATTAAAAAACTATTAAAAAAAACAAAAAAAAAACAAATAAAGGCCAATTGAAAAGTAGGTTAGAATTAGCCAGTCTCCACTTCTAAAGGTGACCCATCTCTTTCATAAAAAAGAGAAAATGTACCCAGTAGATGGAGTAAGTAGTTACAGTGCCAATAATCCCCCTTTTAATGGATATCAGAGATAGAAGCCAGAAAAGAACCATGAAAAACCCAGCCCCTCTATCTGTTGTGAACTTTACAATATCCTGTGAGTATTAATTTAGCAGCATTTCATGTGGAACAAACTTAAAGGAGTGGTTCACCGTTAGGACAACTTTTAGTATAATGTAGAATTGCAAATTCTAGGCAACTTTTCAATTGGTCTTTTTTTATTTTTAATTATTTCTGCTGTTCTCTGCTTCAATTTCCCTGCAAAGAGGATTTGGCTCCATGTAGCCCCTCCCCCTTCTGAGCCTAGAGACTTAGGAAGACTGAACTACTGTGACAGCAAGGTGAAATACATACATTCAGGATGGATTACTACTGTCTCACTTCTGACTTCTCTCATACCCTTCCTCTCACAATATGTCAGGCAAGTTAGGGTACATTTAAAATGGACTAAGGTTTGGGGGGCCTCCCCTAGCCTTAATTAAAATCTACCTATGATTATTTGCCTACCTCTACTGACTCTTTCCAGTTTTCAAATGAGGGTTACTGACCCATCTAAAAACAAATGCTCTGTAAGGCTACATATTGTTATTGTAGTTTGGGACATATGTCTGCACTGTGAGTAACAGATCAAATATGCAATCTCAGTTAGAGTTTGTTCAACCTGTGCATAGCAAAGCAAATTAAGGGAAATCATTCTGATTTTATTTGAGATACAAGAAAATCAACAGAGATCAATTGTGTCCATTTTGATTGAATGCCACCTTAACACCACCACCATGTCCTATACTCACGTGGAAATACATCTGTGAGGACATGTATAGCTTTGTACCTAATAATAAATGAATATTGTAATTTAATCAAAAGGACTTTAGAAGAGCATTCTCATTTCCTCTTGTTTGACAATATTCTTTAAAGGAACAGTACCCTTTTGTTGGCAATAGGTTCCTTGCTTTGTTTAATTAAATGAACAGTTCAGGATAAAAATAAAAATTGGATACATAGATAGGCTGTGCAAAGTAAAAAATATTTCTAATATAGTTAGTTAGGCAAAAATGTAATGTATAAAGCCTGGAGTGACTGGATTTAAAACATTTTTTTATTTTGCACAGCCTATTTATTTAATCAATTTTTAATTTTTTCACTGAACAATTCCTTTAAAATGCATGCCAAAGTGATGAACAATTTTGTATTTGCCTCACTGCTCTGTGGGTCGGCTGGAACCATACTGGACTCTGTGAAAGCAAAAAAGCAGATACTCTGGAAATAATTTTGCTATAGAAAGAAAACACTGAGACTTGGCCTTAAAGCCTTTGTAGCCTAGTTGCTGTGCATGTCTTTAAGTTCTACAGCATTGTTAAGTGGCTATGCAAACAATTCTTTAACAATGCTATTAACAAAAAGGTGCTTTATATATGAGTGTAAATGATTTATATTGCTTTATAACAATCTATTATTTATTGCTGTTTCACTTTGCAATTTCCCCCAGTCTAATGTCTGAGCATGATGGTTTTGTTTCAATTTGTAGTGATCAGCATTTATTGTAATAGATTTATAATCTGTTTTCAAACAGAAGCAAAAACGCCAGCACGTAACAAAACATGTGAATGGTTGTCTCTTTCTTACATGTATTGTTCTGTTGCCAGACAAATAATTTGTTTGAGTGCAACGTTTACTAAAGAAAATCATCATATAATAAATGTTCTTTCCCATATTGTTTCATGGATGCTGGTGGCAGCCAAATGTTACCTGGCTTATATCATAGAGTGGCTGTGAAACTAGATTCCAGAAATGTAAAGTTCAAACAAAAACCATGGTTCAGATCCCAAATGCTAAACTAGTATAAAGTATAGAAATGACTTACCTCTATAGACCTTTGATCCACTTTTAGGATCTCTGCAGCTGTGTTGTCTCTAGATGGACTGTTTGGACTGTTTGGTTCTTCTAACATTTTCTTGTTTAGTATTCTTGCAGCATTTTCTGTCAGAGTGTAGCCTGCTGGGGCAGACAGGTCTTGTCTACCAGGGATGATATCTGCATTTTGTTCCCTTTGAAAGTCAAAGGCAATGCGTACAGGGCTGGGCGATCTACCCCTGACATCCATATACACTTCTGGAGTGGTCCCAAATTCTGATCTGGGTTCTGCTGACCGAGATCTGCTTATAGGCCTAGACGATTTCTGTGCGTGGTCACAATTTACAGGGCTATGGTCAATGATGTTGAACAAGCTGGAAAGACCATCATTTATTGTTGTGTGAACAGGACTCTCCCTTGTTGTGGTTGATCTGGCCCAGGCTGATTCATTGAATCCCTTCTGAGGATTAACCCCAGTGGAACGGTTCATTTGCTGATCTGTCTTTGGAAGAATTTTCTTCTGCAGTTTTGGAGAACCATACTTGGGTGAACAACATGAACGTTCAAACTTTGCCTGTACCTTTTCTATTGCTGGAGCCACTTGTCTGCTCCGTAAACTGCGCGAAGGTGATGAAACAGGAGTGGAACCTCCCTTTGGAGTCAGACATTTGTGTGGACTGCTGGTGATGCTACGCAAAGTTTCAGTCTGCAAGCCTACACTGATCGTTTGTGTGGTTTGTGTACCAGTAGTCTTTAAACCATTGGTTTGACAGGCAATATCTCTGAACTGAGATTCAACTGAGGTGGTTAGGATTGCATGCCTAACAGAATTGGCAACTTCTTTCATGTCATCACTCATATTCCTTGACAGCTCTAAATTGTGCAAAGAAGAAGCATAGCTCACAGTAGAACAAACAGGTCGGTCAATGGGATGAAAACCACTATGATGCTTGTTTAGATCACTAGACCACCTTCCAAACACCTCCGTTGCCCCATTTTTTGCTTCAGGGACAGTTGCTTTGGTCGCAGAAAACATCAAATCTCGGTCAACCTGTTTCTTCTCTTCATTGCTGCTTATGGCAACTTTATCAAACCGACGAACCGCAGGTGGACTTTGGAAGACTCGAACTCCCACTTTATCTGCAACGGTGTGGCTCCTAGGTGGCGGTTTCAGGCAGTGCTCAGGGTTGGTGAGTGTATTTGTTGTCATAGTAACGCTAGTCGTAAGGAACCATGATGATGACTGGAATGTTTCTGAAGATGGATCTCTCTGAATTCTGCCATTTTCCTTGTTTTCCCCACAAATCCCCACTTTATCACTCTGGCTTCCATTGCTGTAATCCCAGTTCTTGTTAAATTCTTCAATATACTTTAGATCATCGGGCGACAAAGGAGGGGTCAGTTCATCCTTGTCACCATCAAAATCTGAATTCTTATCAGGAAGAAATGGAGAACTCTCCATCAGCCGGTGAAATTCAGACATGGAGGAGACAGACATTACCCTACAAAACAAGGAAGGCTCTTCAAATTGAGATTGAAATGTAAGCAACACAGGCATAATGTCCAACAGACATAATTTGGAATTTTACAGCATCTGGAAATTAAAATAATTTAAAAGCAACTAAACTAATAGCCCTATCATATTCTCTTTCAGCAGGATCACAACATTTGTCACCAGGAATATACATACACACAGAATTGTGTGTACCAGAACTAAAGGCAGACAGGCAATCATAGTCCCTGTCTGATAGCACTCACAATATAATAATGAAGGCAAGCATAAATAAGAATTTCATTCCTGCTCTATCACTAAACATTCAAACAAGGAAAAGTACAGTAAATGAAATTACCTCTGCAGACTTCCCTTTTGCATGTCCTCCTGCAATAACAAATGACATGGTTATAGGAGAATAACCTTTCACAGAAGATATATAACTACTATAAAAAATGATTATTCAAAATATAACATAATAAAAGGGATTAACTGTAAAATATGTTATATCAGGCAACAACCTTTGTTTCTCCATATATATTCTTCAAATAAAATGCCCAGCAGCTCTAAACAGCTTTTGGTATTGGTGGGGTGCTGGGGGTTGAGGTTGAACAACATTGTTATGCAACAGGTTGTTCCCTAGGTGAAATTAGAGCCCCAATGGGTCCATGGTGCTGGTAATTCTGTCCCAGTGCTGAAGATTCTATATTTTAAGTCACTTAGTGGGTTAAATACTGCCATGCTTCCAGAAGGTGACTGTCACCTGCTATAGAGAACATAGCGAGATTAGCAGTACAGCTGACACCTTTCTCCAGTGCAGTCAGGAATGAAGGAAAGTGTTGACAGTCATTTCCACAAGATCTATGATTTAGATTAATTAACCAGTTGAAAGTGGTACCCTCACTCTTTCAGCAGTCTCGCTACCTGGAGTTTCATTTGGTGGCATTAAACTGATAGCATTACACAATTTTATTGGTTATTATGTCTATGTCAGTTCAGCTACGTGATTGCTTTATTTAATGCTCTTTATTATACTATGCTAGAATTTCAGTACAAGTGGGATTTGTTTATTCACTTCTGAAAATCAAATGAAAAATTTTTTTTTCCCCTGCACTTTGCACACATGCAAATGCTTTTTGTGCTGTTTACTAAAGCATGTTTCAAACGATTCATTCCGACTTACAGGGAATTGTATATTTAGTGGGACATTCAGTACTTTCAGGCTAATACAGCATCATTATGACAGTGGTACCTTACATGCAATTTATCCTTACTGAGGATTGTTAATTCTTTAAAGGGGTGGTTCAACTTTAACTTAACCTTTAGTATGAATGACTAATTCTAAACAACATTTTTTAAATATTTTTTAAGTATTTTAAAATATTTTTTGACTCTTTCCAGCTTTCAAATGGGGGTCACTGACCTTATCTAAAAAAAATGCCCTGTAAGGCTTCACATTTGTAGTTATCTTTCTATTCAGGCCCTCTCTTATTCAAATCAAAGAATCATTGCTAGGGTAACTTGGACCCTTGCAACCAGATTACTGAAATTAGTGGAGAGCTGCTGGATAAAAATCTAAATAACTCAAAAACCACAAATAATGAAAAATGACAACCAATTGCAAATTGTCGCAGAATATCATTTTCTACATCATACTAAACGTTAGCTCAAAGGCGCACAGCACTTTTAAGATAGACAGGAGGCATCTGTATTTAACTATGTAACTATGTATCTCCCCCCTCAAATCTTGAATGTACATTTTTAGTTTCTTGTTCTGGATGTTCCATCCAAGTATACTGTAACCAGGTCTGGACTGAGAATCAAAATAGGCCCTGGCATTTCAGGTACACAGAGACCCAATCAGCCCACATAGAGGCCCATAAAGCCCCCACCAGCCCACTAAATACTGACTTTCTATGGGACCTTCTAGCATCCCATCTGATATTTGCCAGAATCCACAGATTGACGGGCCTGGCTATAACTGCTGCTGTTTTTGCAAACAAAAGTGAGTTACCTCAGCAGTAAATTTATCCCGTTCCAGTTGGTGGGGCTGAGGTATGTCAACATCATCTGCAGAATCTAGTGACAGGGCATCAAGAAAGAGATTTTCTGATCCAGCGCAACGGTCACTGCCTTTAAGCTTGGGAACTAGCTGGTCTTCAAGTTGCATGTCATCAGAGTCGGAGAAGGACCTTGCCCCAAGTCGGTGGGATTCACGCAAAGCTGCCTTGGGAGAAAACTGACCAGTACTGCAATCCTTTTGGTCACTAAGAAAACTTTCTATCCTCCTAGGGCTCATTTCTTTTTCAAGCTGCAATGAGAGTAAATTAAACAGTTGTGATACATAAAGCTGGTATGTGAAAATAGCCTGCAGAATGATACTCAGCGTGATAGATGCGTGTTCTTCATGATGAATGATGATTAATTAATTAGACCTAAATTAATTATTTTCATCTTTTGGCAAAACAGAACTACTGTTACCGGTGTCTAAGCATCATGTCTAATTAATAAATAAGGTTGATTTCCCATGAATGATTGTCCAGGTGTTTTGCTTCACTAAAACCAGTAACAAACATTCAGAAAGCAGCAGCGCATTTTCTGTAGCGTCAACTGGTCATAATAAACCGATTTGTTTTTCCCCCTGTAATAATAGACAGCTATTGTACATCACATAATACTACCAGATCATCTGAATAATTCAGAGCAAGTGCAGCTTTGCACTGGTTACAAACTAAAAGCAATGAGTCAAGCCGCTCTTCTAGTTACCCAGTCCAACCCTTCTTCTTCTTGAGGTGTCTCAGTTTTTTAATGTGATCTTCTGTCATGATTTTTCTGGTATAGTTTTTACTATTAAAATACATTGCAAATAATTCACTCTAACAATTAAAATGTTATTCTTAAACCAATAAAAGTATTTTTTAAGTTGTAATATTGGGGTGTGTAGGCAGCCATCTCAGGACATTGTGCCTGTTCCTGTACTTTCAGAAAAAGTAAATACTTCACAGTGGAACCGCTTTCAGGCAAGCTATTGTTTCTCCTGCTCAATGTATCTGGAGGAGTAGCAGTGGTCCTTGGATTTTTGTGACTGAATGCTATTCTCACATCTACCAGGGAGATGCTATCGTGTGTCAGGCAGCTGTTTTCTTGCTACACTCCCATTGTACTGGGGAGAAAGCGATGGGGGTTATATCACTCCAGCAAGCAGTGCATTAGTAAAGAGTGACTTAAAGAGCACAAGTCACATGACTGGGGACACCTGGAAAACTAACAACAACATGTCAAACCCCATGTCAAATTTCAAATTAAATATGAAAAAAAAAACCTGTTTTCTCATTTGAAAAACACATTTCAATGCAGAATGCTTCTGGAGCAGCAATATTAACTGATGCATTTTGAAAAAACAGAATCCATTTAAACTGGTATAAATCCTTGCCAGACCAATCCTAAAACTACCTTGCTGGAGTTCTTTAATGCTGAAGTCAGATGTTTTTAGTAGTGTTAAGGCTTGATGCTCCACATTATGGAAAACACCAGGTCCAAAACATTCCACAGATCCCATAAGAGTAGTTGTAGTTGTTCATATGGAACAAACTTTAGTGATCTGATGAGTTAACATATAAGCCCATGCCATTTATATAAATCATAATCACACCTTTTCTTATTGAAATTAATCATGTGCCATGGAACATTGTATGACCTGTATAACATCTGTACAGGTTTCTAGTGTTGCAAGTCACTATATAGTCACTAACAACCATACTCTGCAGTGGATATTATTTATTGAATTGGTAGGCTGGGAGTATATATATCACATCAAATATCAGCTCCCAAAAAAAACTTTCAGTATTCAAAGAAATTGGAGGTATTCACGGGTCTTTGGTGTTGAACGTTTATTAAGTATTCACATGTTCTCCCACATCAACGTGTTTCGGTTCCTTTAGTCAGGTTCGGCTCCTCACTGAAGAAGGCTTGAGTGTGGAGCCAAAACATTAAAGGAATACATTGAAAACGTTTTTGCACTAAGAAGTCCTGTGTAGTGGGTTTTTTTCAGGGTTTAAAAAAAAAATTAAAAAAAAAAAAAAAAAATATATATATATATATATATATATATAGTATATATCATAAAATCAAGTTAAACTGGCTTATAAACTAAGCCAGATGAAAATCAGGAATACCTTTAAAAAAACTGAGAAAGGAGCCTTTTTGTTTTTGGCAGAATAAAAGCTTAGTCACTATGGTATTTCTAATAAAAGGGATGCCTGCGCTTTTAATCAGCTGTTTAGTTAGGAAGTAAGCCTGGCACAGAGTGCATGTCTGACGTGTTTTGGCACAAAGCTACAGATCACTATCCATGAGTGATGTCCACTTTTATCTATTGAAGCCCTTCCAGCCAAGCTGAATTGTGTCAGTATCAGTTAACAATGGACATGATTACATAAAATGCCACTGGGAAAGAAGTACTTTTTTGTGCTACATCGGAAAAGGTTTTCCAACAGTTTCAGAATAGCATGATTTAAGTTTACATAAAATCAGAATTGTACAGGTATCAATCATCCAGAATGTTCAGGACATGGCGTTTTCCAAATAAGGGGTCTTTCTGTAATTTGGATCTCCATTAAGTCTGCTAGAAGAATATTTAAACATGAATTTAATTCAACAAAATTGTTGTGCCTCCAATAAGGATTCATTATATCTTAACTGGGAACAAGTACAAGGTACTGTTTTATTATTACAGAGAAAAACAAAATATGTTTCAAAATTTTTCATTATTTGATCATAACGGAGGCTATGGGAAATGACCTTCCTATAATTCAGAGCTTTCTTAATAACGGGTTTATCCCATACCTAGAAGATATAAATGTATTGGACAATAGCAGACCTACTTCTAAAGCAAGACTGAAATTTGCAATTATTTGATCATAATATGGCATCCATTATCCAGAAACCCATTATCCAGAAAGCTCATTATAAGCAAATAATTGTAATTTTTAAAAGTGATTTTCTTTTTCTCTGTAATAATAAAACAGTACCTTGTACTTGATCCAAACTAAGATAAAATTCATCCTTCTTGGAAGCAAAACCAGTTTATTGTGGTTATTTATGTTTAAATGGTTTTCTAGTAGATTTGAGGTATGGAGATTCAGATTACAGAAAGACCCATTATCTGGAAAACCCCAGGTTTAGAGCATTCTGGATAACAAGTACAATACCTGTACTAAGAAGAAAGGCCAGTGTTGGGATGTCCAGACCCCACATAAGTCAAATACCTCCCATAAATGAACATATGTAAACAATCACTCTCTAACACACACCATACATATTCCTACAAACATACACAGCCAATTAAAAAAACCAATGTGGCCTCAATCCCTAAGTATCTTTCTCCCCTATACCCAGCTTGTTCTGCTGTTCTCCCCCTCCCTAATTCTGAGTGTTATAATACCCCTTTACATACTTGACTAAAATACCAGGGCAACAAACATATATACACAGATCCTTATACAGGGGCATGTTTGTGATACAGGAATTGAATTCATTATCCAGAAACATGAAAGCTCAGAATTACGGAATGGCCATCTTCCATAGACTTAATTTTATACAAATACAGCAGAACCCACCAGTTTTATGTTTTCAGGGGACCAGGAAAAAATTATGTAAAATCTGGGAAAATGTAAAATCAGGGAAATGTGTTACAGTAACTTTTTCTTCAAGTACTGAAAGGATATAAGCACAGGAGTCTGTTTTACTTTGAGATCCAATATTTACTGTGTTAATAACAAGGGTTAAGCATTTCAGTGTTAATGTTACATTATGGGGGTCTATGCGCAAGATTCTCTGTCAGTCACATACACAACCTACAACAATAATTGATTGGTACAGGACTGTATAAGGGCAGACTAATTGGAATTGACCATTTACAGATAGCAGATAGCAAAAATACATCTGGTTAGTATTTAAACCTATTTATTTCACTAATAATAACATCCATAGGGTAAAAAGGCAGTTTTTGGATACATCAGATCAAAATTTTGATGTAAAATCCCGGAAAACATTACTTAATGGAGAACTAAACACTAAAAATTAATAGGACAAAAAATTCCATGTTTTATATACTGAACTTATTGCACCAGCCTAAAGTTTCTGCTTCAAAATAGAAGCTATTATCTGGGACTTCATACTTGTCACAGGGGGTCACCATCTTGGAAAGTGTCTGTGACACTCACATGCTCAGTGGGCTCTCAGCAGCTGTTGAGAAGCTAAACTTAGGGGTTGTCACAAATTATCAAGCAGAAAATTAGGTTGGTCTGTAATATAAGCTGATGCTAAATGGCTGATTATTAAATTCTGATGTTAATTGCACTGGTTCCTGTGCTGTCACGTAGTAATTATCCATATTATTGACTAGTCAGCCTTATACTGTGACATTTCTATTCTATGTGTACTGTATATTGTGAGTGGGTCCCTAAGCTCAGTAAGTAACAGCAGCACAGAGCATGTGAATCAGTGAATCAACAGAAAAGAAGATGGGGAGCTACTGGGGCATCTTTGGAGACATACATTTTCCCTGCTAAAGGGCTGCAGTTGCCTGGGCTGGTACAGAAGCACAAACCACAATGAACTATATTTCTAGATACTTCTTTAGTTTAACTCATTGAGATGCATTATAAATTGGTGGGACTACAAATAAAAAATGTAAAATGTGGGAAAACTTAAAATCAGGGGACTT
The DNA here is from genome assembly GCA_024363595.1 of Xenopus borealis. Taxonomy (NCBI): domain Eukaryota; kingdom Metazoa; phylum Chordata; class Amphibia; order Anura; family Pipidae; genus Xenopus; species Xenopus borealis. The sequence goes on from CM044441.1 coordinate 105,554,786, forward strand.
AAAATCTAGGCTTCCCTGTAATCCAATTTATTTTAAATGATTTCCGTTTTCTCTGTAATAATAAGACAGTACCTGGTACTTGACCAAAATTAAGATATAATTAATCCTGATTGGAAGTACAACCAGTCTCTTGGGTTGATTTAATGTTTACATGATTTTTTAGTAGACTTAAAGGAAAACTATACCCCCCCGAACAATGTAGGTCTCTATAAACAGATATTGCATAAAACAACTCATATGTAAAACCTTGATTCATGTAAATAAACCATTTTCATAATAATACACTCTTTTGGTAGCATGTGCCATTGGCTCATCCTAAATAGAAAATAGCCATTTTAAAAAATAAGGACAGCCTCCTGGGATCCTAGGATCCAACGGTGCACACAAACATGCCAAACAAACTATAAAGTTAGGTCACATGAGCCAATTAACAGACAGAGTTCTGTCTTTTGCTTCAACACTTCTTCCTGTTACAGTTAGAGTTGAAATATTTCTGGTCAGGTGATCTCTGAGGCAGCACACAGACCATCATGAAATGGTGGTTCAAGGCAAGAGATGTAAAAGGGCAATATTTACTTATATATATATTCCAGGTAGGCAAGATTCTTTAATATGTCACTTAATTTGATATAAGCTATCTGTTGCTGAAGTATTCATTTTCGGGGTATAGTTTTCCTTTAAGATATGAAGATCTAAATTATGGAAAGATCCTTTATGCGGAAACCCCCAGGTGCCAAGCATTCTGATTAGCAGGTCCCATGCTTGCATTGTAGACAGCATCATTAGCTCTATACCCCATGTCTGTATGCCAAATTTCCCCACTGAGTATTTGTATGAACAACAACACTTTCTAAAGCCAAGCCAGACTGATGCACAAACATATTCATTTATGGTCAAAAGTACTCCTCTTACTTGTTCTATCATTTTCTGGAACTCCTTCCTTTGCCTCTCCCAATCCCTTCGGTCCTTGTCATATCGGTCAATTAATTCCGTCCTTTCTCGACTCCATTTCTTCTCACTTTGCTTTAGCTGCCTGCTCAGATCCATGGTCATGCTGTGACTCTCAGCAAGCAGTTTCCTGTGCTCCTCTCGCTCCAGTTTAACCGAAGGCTTCAGTTCAATGGAGCAGGTTTCTCCAGGTATCCGCAGTCTCTTGTCATCATACTGCATTAAAAAAAAAACAAGCTGAATTAAATATATTTATCGCATAGTAGTGACAAAAATGTATGTATATGGTCTGCTCTGCAATGAGAAGAATGCTCACTTAAGGAATCATGGAAGGAGACAAACAAATTACTCCTTCATGTCCCTGTGGCCAACTATACTTCCGGTACCACATTATGGATTTAGCTTAAATATTTAGTCATCAATACAAATTTTGTGGCAGACTGTTTTGATCATGTTGCATCAAATCAGTTCAAGTTATTGTAACACAATTAGGGGTAAGACCAAAGAGGTTAGGTTGAGGAGGGCTGCAATGAGACAAGAAGACCTTCCAATATTAGCCCATCTCACCATAAAAAGATTGAAACAGGCTGGCTGCAATTTCGGATGGATGGTTGTGAAACCAGAAGCAATATTGTAGCTTATAGCTGCACCTAGTAAATATCCACATGTAAATACAGTTTGTATCTGTTATTAAATAATCTACATTTAAACAATTTCATATAAAAGTAGTCCTGTAGTGATTCATGATAGGCTTTAGACCAAATTTATCTGTAAGAACTAAACCATTGTATTCTACACAGAAATCTATAATAGAAATATTGCAAACAATGTAGGTCTCTATAAAAAGATATTGCATAAAACAACTTATATGTAAAACCCTGCTTCATGTAAATAAACCATTTTCATAATAGCATACTTTTCAGAAGTATGTGCCATTGGGTAATCAACAAAAAGATCCATTGGGTAATCATAAATAGAAAATTGCCATTTTTAAAAATAAGGGCCGCCTCCTGGGATTGTATAATTTAGGGCGCACACAAACATACCAAACAAACTATACATTAGGTTACGTGAGCCAATTAAAAAACAGAGTTCTGTCTTTTGCTTCCACACTTCTTCCTGTAAGAGTTAGTATTTAGTAGAGTTGTAGTATTTCTGGTCAGGTGATCTCTGAGGCAGCACACAGACATCATCAAGGTGTAAAAGGGCAATATTTCTGTGTAGAATACAATGGGATTAGATCTTAAACAGGAAGATAAATGTCCATTACCAAACGGTGGTTCAAGGCAAGAGGTGCAAAAAGGCAATATTTACTTAAAGGGGTGGTTCAACTTCAAGTAAATTTTAGTATATTGCATAAGGGCCAATTCTAAGAAACTTTTCAATTGGTCTTCATTATTTATTTTCCATAGTTTTTTAATGATGTGCAATTTTCTTCTGTTTCTTTGCAGCTTTCAAATGGGGGTCACTGACACCATCTAAAAACAAATGCTCTGTAAGGCTACACGTATTGTTATTGCCACGTTTTATTACTTATCATTCTATTCAGTCCCTCTCCTATTCATATTCCAGTCTCTTATTCAAATCAATGCAGGGTTGCTAGAATAATTTATACCCTAGAAACCAAATTGCTGACTGCAAACTAAAGAGCTGCTGAATAAAAAGCTAAATAACTATAAAACCACAAACAATAAAAAATGAAAACCAATTGCAAATTGTCTCAGAATATCACTCTCTACACTACATTATACTAAAAGTTAACTCAAAGGTGAACAACCCCTTTAAATAAACATTCTAGTTCGATAAGATTCTTTAATATGCCACTTAATTTGATATAAACTATAAACGTGATATCTATTTCTGTATTCATTTTGGGGGTATAGTTTTCCTTTAAAATGTTGCTTCATTTAGTATATTCCACTACTATTAGAAAATATATTTTTATGAACCTGGTTTATTTAGATGAAACAGTGTTTTACATATGGGCTCTTTTATGTGAGATCTTTTTATAGAAACCTGCCATGTTCAGGGTATAGTTTCCCTTGCAGCACAACTGCACACAGCTTTCATTTCCAGGACTTTAAATGGTGTGTGGGTCATTTCAGGTCAACCTGATTAAAGCTATTTTACTAATGTTATTCGTACCTTTCCAGTCCAGAATGGGAAGTTAATTGAATTTAAAGCTGTAAAGGACTAAATCCTGGAAATATGAGGTCACAGTAAAAACAGAATTACACTGTCTTCAAGAGGAGTGAAAGATACTTAACAAGGATTAAATATCAACTCCCAGCATATAGTGTCTGCAAAAAAATGATTCTGTGCCAGCCACTGCTGTCATCAGGCTAATTTATTCTCCAGATAAATTTAATAGAATTGGTAGCAACTGCTAAAAGATCTCAGAGCACAGAATAAAAGATGAAATGGTCCTAACTTGCCCTGAGGTGCAATAATGACATACACTGTAATAATAAGTTTATTTTAGCAACATATAGCAATGTTGTTTTTATATTGATTGAAATAGCCTGGGGACCTACATGGACAGCTCATCATGTCAGCAATTATGTCAATTGCTAACAAAAATCATTACTGCAACAAGATTTAAAGACAGACAAGAGCTGAGTGATTGTCTAACTGAAAGGTGGAGTCTTACTTTAGCGTAGTATTAGGTCCTGGCCGGGATACTTAAAGGAACAGTAACATCAAAAAATAAAAGTGATTTCAAGTAATGAAAATATAATGTAGTTTTGTGCTGCTCTAGTACAACTGTTGTGTTTGCTTCAGAAACTCTACTATAGTTTATATAAGTATAAAGTGTTTTTATGTAATGAATAAATGTATTGACCTGCACTGTTAAAACTGGGATGTGTGCTTCAGGAAGACTATTATGGTTTCTATAAACAAGCTGCTGTGTTGCCATGGGGGCAGCCATTCAAGCACAAGACAAATAGTAGCTAACAGATAAACTATGTAGAATTGAATTGCATGCTACAGGACTTAACTGGTATCTTCTGTGTAACCTGTGCCATACTGGCTACCCCCCACAGCAGCTTATTTATATAAACTATAATAGAGTTGCTGAATCAAACAAACCAGGCTTACCAGAGCATTTAATACACTTTCACTTTGTTGGTGTTACTGTTCCTTTAATGGAACATTTACACCAAAAAAATAGAAGTGTTTTCAAGTAAAGAAACGATAATGTTGTTTTGTGCTGCTCTAGTACCACTGTTGTGTTTGCTTCAGAAACTCTCCTATAGTTTATATAATAAGCTGCTGTGTAGCCATGGGGGCAGCCATTCAAACACAGGATACACAGTAGATTACAGATAAATTCTGAAGGACCCCACTGAAGCTTATCTGTTGTGTATCTTGTGCCATTTCTCTTTTTTTCAGCTTGAACGGCTGCCCACATGGCTACACGGCAGCTTGTTTATATAAACTATAGCAGTGTTTCTGAAGCAAACACAGCAGTTTTACCAGAGCAGCTCAACAGTACATTATAATTTAATTACTTTAAAACACGTACATTTTTTATGGTGTTACTGTTCCTTTAATTATTTCTGGATAGGTTATGATACCATACTCCTGCTTACATTTATAGTATATACTTTTATGTCATTCTGGGAGTTATTTTATGCTAGAAGAGGCACGTGCCTTGGGTGAATTTTACTTGGCCCAGTCCTGGAGAAAGACTTGATGTAACTTAAGTCAATGGAAAATTTATCACTCATTCGCCATATATGTCTTCCTATTTCTGTCGTATGACTCAATGAAGCTTGTTTATTATAATAAATTATAATGATATTAGTAGTAAAATTTACTTTTGGTCTGATGCATTTATATGCAGCATGTTTATTTTACAGATGCACAGGATACAGAATCTGGTTCAGCATTCAATATGGATTCTGTCTGACATTCTCCCAACCTTTCAAGAAATCTCTTAAAACACACTTATTTAGAGAAGCCTACCCTCACTCTTAACTACCCAATGCAATACCATTTACAGTACCACATCTCTCACCCACTTACTCTGATCTTACCCACTCCCACACCTTGTGTATCATTCCTTTCCCTCTAGATTGTAAGCTCTTTCTGCACAGCACCTTCCTCACCTTCTGCACCGGTATTTATTGTGATGTATGTAACTACATATTTATTGTGATACAAAATAAGTTGGCACTATAGAAATACATGTTAATAATAATAATTTTTCAGCAGTATTTGGATTAAGCCAAAACCCAAAAAGCCTGAACTGAATTTGAATCCTTAAAATTGACTTTTCGTCACATAAAAAAGCGATTTGTGCTTTCTTTATTTTGTATATGCAAATTAAGTTTCCGTTTGGGATCCTTCCTGAAAGAGTATCCTAGTGGATTCAGTACGTAGTGTATTTAGAAATATTGTAGCAGTTTTTTTAATCATTAAATATTAAGTGTAGACAGAATTGATCATTTTTGCAATTGCCCACAAACCGAATCCTCTAAATAGAATTGCAAGAATCCCAACCCTAATATACGTATGAAATTTTGTGAAAATTTTGTGAAAATTCTAAATACAGTGTTAAATATTGTACCAATTGTAAAAGAAATACACATATTAACCAATTTAGTTGTTTAAAGCTGGTTCCTGCAATCCTGGATTTGGTGCAACCATACTAAGTATCAGTGAACACAGGCACTGGGGCTGCCTAATACCCACCTTCTGTAAAAGACATCTCAGCTCAGTCCCTTCCACTTGCCAAGCAGCCTTGTCAGTTGTATATTGCTTTTGGATTTCATGCTTCTCTCTCACCTCTTCTGTCATCTCTGATAGAAAATCATCTAATAAGGCCTTAAAAGCAGCAAGGAATCGATGATTTTCTGTTGCCTAAAGAATGATAAATGTTTATAGAATTAGTCTGCTTTGCATATGTCTCTCTAAACAAGTAGTTCCATCAGACAGATGTATAAATTGGCTAGAACTGCTGTAATTTTAGGCTCTAGTTCGGCATAAAAAAAATACCCATTTTCATAAATATGCTGATTTGTAATGGCTTTTTCCCACACTTTTCATGAGAATGATTCACGTGTAAATACAACATCGTCGTATGCCATTAAGAACTAGATGAAAGCATTTTTATAGACAATTTACAAGTGGAAGAAATTCCTATGTAATTGGAAGCCCAAGTTAAATCACTTCACTAACTGGGAGCTTTCAGGGGACATATACATACAAACAAATAAATATTTCATTGTGCATTGCAGATTCACATAAATAATGAATATTGCTTGAGCGTGTCTAGTGGCAAACCCACCACACCTATGTTTAATGTGAATTTATGATCCACAATTCAATTGGGGCATTTGTTTTAGGGATGCACCAAATCCACTATTTTGGATTCGGCGGAACCCCCGAAACCTTCCTGAAAGATTCAGCCTAATACCGAACCGAATCCGAACCCTAATTTGCATATGCAAATTATGGGTGGGAAGTGGAAAACATTTTTACTTCCTTGTTTTGTGTCAAAATTCACGTGATTTCCCTCCCTGGCCCTAATTTGCATATGCAAATTAGGATTCGGTTTGGCCCGGACAGAATGATTCGCTGAATCCTGCTGAAAAAGGCCGAATCCTGAACCGAATCCTGGATTCGGGGCATCCTTAATTTGTTTAGAGTGTTGCCATGTTGCTCACTAGAACAATAGAGTCGTAGGCAAGATATGCTTGGTACTTAGTCCTGTAACCCATGAGTCAGTGTGTGCTTGTTACTGGACCCTACACGTTTCAGTTACATTTATGCCATTTCCTAGCAGGAATCTGCATTTATGCTTTTATCCAGTGCAAAGTATAACATATGAATTCAGTTAAAACAGATCCCCGTCTGTACGACAGCCTTTTCATTTGAGGTTCCAGTGATCTATTCTGATGTGTAAAATACTGAGCAAAGCCTAGTAGTGCACACATCAGCACTTAGCTCCTGCTGTATAAACTCAGGGGAAGAACACTGACTGTCATTCCAATAACCTCCACTCAGTGAAATGTGTGTATCTGATCTGTCACTAGTGAAAAGCAGCCCAGATTTTTTTAATTGATCTGCCTAAAAATATCCTACAGAAACGTATGCAATCTCCTGGGACAACATCCCATTAGCAGCAGAAGGGAATAACAAACAGATTATACTGAACTGATTTTAGTCATCGAATGAAAACTAGAAATAGGAACCCAGCTACAGAATAATGTATTCCCTAACAAGCAAACAATGAAAAATGTTTTAAAGTAATGCAAATTTAATGTACTGTTGTGCCGCACTTGTAAAACAGTTGTATTTGCTTCAGAAGCACAACTATGATTTATATAAAGAAGCTGCTATATAGCCACTGAAGTAGGAAAAGGAGAAAAGGCACAGGATACACAGCAGATAATAGATATGCTCTGTAGTATACAATGGGAATATTCCGAATGTATCCGTTATCTTGCTTGAATGGTTGCCCCATGGCTACACAGCAACTTGTTTGTATGAACTATAGTTGTGTTTCTGAAGCAAATGCACTAATTTTACCAGTGCAGGGCAACAATACATCATATTGTCATTCCTTTAAATCACTTTAAGTTTTTGGTGTTGAAGTACATTTAAGGACATGTCATACATGCATACAAACAGCTGACTTCTAAGGGAATATTACATGGTACATTGCTCACTTAGAACCTACATAAAGAGATAAACACAGTGGACTTCATGAAAAAGATCTGGTGTCACAATGCACTTGTCTGATAAACAACAAGATACTTGAGAAACCTTTATTAATGGACCCTGTTTTGCATTTATGCAAACATCCCTAGTGCAATATGGTAGGGAGTAGAGCCTCTTGCTGTACAGGATGGGAATTTGGGGTCTGATAAGCTTTTGAATACAGAGAAGTATAATCTCACTTTCACAGTCTTCTGAAGAAGAGCAGACATCAAGGCACGAAATGCGTTAGCATTTGATATTAAAAACGTCTCCCCTACTCGTATCAGCGCTCAATAGGGAGATAGTTTGAAGTAATAAGGATAATCTCACTAAGGGGCAGATTTACAAAATTTGTGTGAAGAATTCAAAGTTCGATCTAATTTGCAAAAAATTCGAATTCAAATCTTTGAATATGCAAATTAGGCAAATTAGACCATTGAATATTCAAATTCAAATAATTCGAAGTACTTCCCCTATTCGACCACCTAGTTCGCCAGATCCAAGCTGCTGAATTGGGGACGATTATTTTTGATTGGGTCGATCGAATTATATCTATTCGATCGTTCCAATTGCGATTAAATCCTTCAATTTACTTCACATGGTCGAGTTTCGAATTTTTTTTAATTCGAAATTCGACCAATAGTAAATCTGCCCCTCTAAATGTATTTTCAATACCACCTGCTGTTCAGTATCAGAGAGAGAGAAAGATTTTTTATTGCTTTCCTGATATAGAGTTTCTATAAGTTTTAAAATAAGTGTGCTCTGCCCAGGTATCATTTTTCCATCATTTTGTACGTGTCCTTTTGTTTGGCACATTAATTATTATTTTACAGGATAGTCTAGAGAGCAAATATAAACACGTGGGTAATAATGTAACTGTCGAACACAAAAGCTACAAACTACAAGCACAATACTTTACTCCTCACCTGTTTCTGGTGCTGTATTAACTCTGCTGTTTGAAGCTGAGGGCTGCTATCTCGGCTTTCTGATATGGAATGTTGGGAATAATCAGTGAGGGCAAAGACAGGGTCATCTTCCTCGTCTGCTTCTTCCAAGTCAGGATCACTTTCTCTAAAGTCAGGATGGATGGAAAATTCTGGGTGGGCATTTATTTGCTCAAGCTAAAGAATAGGAAACAGAATAGTAAAATATTGACTGCTTAGTTTATTCAGCAATAATCTAAAAATATCAAAGTAATACTATAACAGGAAAGATAACACAAAAAAGTCTTGGCACCCTTACCTGCAATGTCATTGATCAACAGCTTTAGAAGCATATAAAACCATAATGCAGGCCACCCATGCATGGGCATGCCACCTATCAACATCTAAGCCTAGGGTTGCCACCTGGCTGGTATTTTATGGTTGATCCCAATGTTATTAATAGGAAAAAAAGGTAAATATATAGGAAGGCCAGTATTTTTTTCAATCAACATTGATGCCTATGTGCCTCTCCCAGTTTGATCCATTCAAATCAATTGCAACTAGGGATGCACCGAATCCAGGATTCGATTCGGGATTCGGCCAGGATTTGGCCTTTATCAGCAGGATTCGGATTCGGCCGAATCCTTCTGCCTGGCCGAACCGAATCCGAATTTGCATATGCAAATTAGGGCCAGGGAGCTAAATCACGTGACTCTTTGGCACAAAACAAGGAAGTAAAAAATGTTTTCCCCTTCCCACCCATAATTTGCATATGCAAATTAGGGTTCGGATTCGGTTCGGTATTCGGCCAAATCTTTCGGGAAGGATTCGGGGGTTCGGCCGAATCCAAAATAGTGGATTTGGTGCATCCCTAATTGCAACCTATCGCAGGATGCACTTGATTCTATGAGAGTAAATGTGCTCATAAAAAGAATGAAGACTGAAACCAGCTACTATACCTGGAGGAACTTGTTCCCTGCTTCTTCATCTTCTCCACTCTTACACTGCTGCCAGTGCTTCAGTAACCTTTTTAGCTTGACATATATAATAAAGACATTCTCTTTAAAGCTCCCCAGTTCCTGCTGCAATAGGATCTTCTCTTGGCCCCAGGTTTTCTCTTCTAGCTTATTCTGCAGAGAAAGGCTTTGTAGCTCCAAGTCTTTTCTCCTTAATGTTTTTAGATGTTCCTCTTCCATCTGTAGAGAATACATAATCCAATATGAATAAATACATGACATTCTGTATTCCAGGCTGTAACCTGGAAAAAGTGCTTTTTAAAACAAAAAACAAAAAAAAAACACCAAACTGCTGAAATTGATTATATTATATAAGTCAAAATATATTTGAGAGCAAAGAAATTAGGATTTCTGAATTTATATTAGGGATGTACCAAATCCACTATTTTGGGATGCGGCCAAATCCCGAATCCTTCGTGAAAGAATACAGAAATTAATCCGAACCAGGAAGGGTGAAAAAGAATCACGAACACAGCGTGCAGTTAAAAATAATTTGACTTCTTTCTTTGAGTGACGAAAAGTCACGTGATTTTAAGGATTCAGTTTGGCCAAGCCAAGATTCCACCAAATTCAAAACCTGCTGGAATAGGCAGAATACCAAACCAAATCCTGGATTCAGTGCATCCCAATTTATATAATAAAGTTTTTGTCTAAAAGATTTTGTATTTGCACCACAAATCTAACCAACGAAATTTTATTCTCTGTGGCACTTTTATTTCAAAGTGCTGAAGCTCAGATTTGCTTTTTTCAATGTGACATCATGGGGATCTATTTATTAAATACTGACAATTGGAATGCCAAATGATTCACTGCAGTTTAATATTTTTCCCATTTGCTAACATTTCCTGACTATAAATTTGAACAGCTGCACTGTGCCGAACTGGAACACCCATACGAATTGAAGTGGAATTAACAATTCTCACCATCCCCTTTCTGGAATGAAATCAATTGTTAGATCTGAAACTATTATTGTTGGAACTGATTTTGATGATGAGCATGATTTTGATCATGAGCAGGGACTGTCCATCCAAGGGAAAAATGGATGGTCCAATATACAGGGAGTCTATTTAAAAAAAAAACAACAACAAGTATCAGTACTGGACCAGATGGTGCTATACTAACTATGACTCATTACAAAAACACATATCTTGTTCACAGATACCTGCAGACATAAAATGCTACAAATTACGAGCAAGCTATGGTAAAAGAACCTTTTGGTAAATGATCTTACTCCTGTCATTAACTTTACTTCCCCAGTGAACAAACAAGAGTTTATTATTAAAGAGAAGATGGATTTTGTGAGGCTGAATACCTGAATTATCCTGTCTGCCACCTTCTCATGCTCCTCCTGGTGTAGCATCCTTTCTTGCTCTAGAACAGCCTGCAGCTCATGTATTGTTGCGTTCTTTTCCGGCGAGATGTGATTGCTGAGCTGATAATTAGAGAGGAAATCCAAGGATTACCTGTTGTATTTTAGTACAATGTGTGCATAACCAGCCAGTTACATTTAGCATAGGCTGTAGTAGCCTTCTCCATCTTTGCTGTGCTTATTAACAAACCTCAATTTAACTGGCACAAAACTGCATAGCAACTAAATCAGGGCACACTTAACCTTTAGTGTGTTACAGAATGTCCTATTTCTAGAAACTTTGTAATTGGTCTTCAATAGTTTTTGAAGTATTTGCCATCCTCTTCTAAATCATTCCAACTTTCAAATACGGGGTCAATGACACAAGAAGCCAAAAACCTATTGCTCTGTGAGCTTACAATTATATTATTGTACTTTTTGTTTAACTTTCTATTCAGTTCCTCTCCTATACTTATTACAGTATTTTATTCAAACCACTACCTGGTTGCTAAGGAATAAAAGACACTGGCAACCAGAAAGCTGCAGAAATTCCAAACTGGAGAACTGCTGAAAAAAAAAGCTAAATAGCTAAAAAAAAAACATACTGTATTTGCCTCCGATGATTAACATCTATGTCATACCTGTACTAAAAGTTAATACAAAGATAAACAACCCCTTTAACGTTTATTCATAAAGAGGTAACATACAACTAAAAGAGAAGAGATGGAGCCACAAACAAATTTTCCCTACAGTCTGGGCAATGTGTAATAAATGACACACACGCTTATGAGGTTGCTATGTTTATGGCTATTTGTAAAAAGATTGACACGCTGCTGTTGTGTAAAGATGGCTTACTGGATATACCTACTCATCCCTACATCCAAATAATTGCGTTCATACAAAAACAAGAGTATAAATTCTTTTTAACGTAATAAAAAACAGGATCAGTTTTAAAGTTGGGTAGAAAGGACTTTTGTCTGGTGCCCTCAGCATTATAGGGCCCGTTGGGACCAGCCGGCATCATATAGCTGCACTTCAACTTCAACTGGTGGGGTTATATGCTGGGAATTGTTGTAGAACAAGTGGAGAGCTGCTGGTTGGATATATTCTACTCTCTCATACAAGGTCCAAGCCATAATGAATTGCCAAGGGACCCTTCTTCTCTAACTGCATCCCTCACATGAAGATTCAAATCAAAGGTATGCCAGTATGACCAGAGTCTGTAACTTTATCAGCAAGCCTGGCAGCATATGTATATATATATAAAGAAATTCCAACAGACACATTTTTACAGTCCCCAGCAGATATTCATACCAGTGGGCAAGCTTTAAGAGACTTTTGTGCTTTGACAGGTCAGTCTTAGCTCTAAGCATTTTTCAGTAAGGATATGACTGCCCTTATTTTGCTTGGGCAGTAGCAGCAACACATTTTCATGAAACAGCACATAAAGATATAAGCATTTAGTGAAAGAATGATTTCTATTACCAGTGGAACATTGCATTTATAAAGTACTTATGCTATTTCATCTCTCTGGAAGCCTGTGCATCATGGTCATTTCAGTGCAAGCTGCAATTATAGGTCAAGGAGGGGTGGCAATAGTGAAATGTGCAATTTAGACCAACCGGTACAGAGATTGTAATATTAACTATATGCTTTTTCCATGCAAGATGCAAGGAGTGCTGCCCATACTTAATAATTATAATTAATGCTACATATTGCAAATTGATGTTGCAGAATTACTTCCTGTACCCCAGAATTCAGATCTGGGTAGATCCTGTAGGGAAAGGCAGAGAAGGACATTTTGAAGTATGTTGTCATGAAGGGAGCAGAAGAAAGACTGTCCCGTGTTTACAGCAGTCTGAGGTAAAATTTAATTAAAGGGGTAAGTGCAAGAAATCAGTAATATCTGGTACACTTCTTTATCTAACAATGCAGCATTATAACTGCATATTTTTGTAATTGCTAAAGCTGAGGACCAGAGTGGAGCAAAGTGGTTACTAATTTGTATACAACTGTACATTAAATAAAATGGGTGTTGAGTTAACTGTACAAAGGTGTATATTTACATGACCATCAACTGTAAATGAGCCTGGCATGGCACATATCAAATACAGGGTTCTCTTGCACCTCTTTGTGCATCAATCTCATACTGTAAACAGGCTCATTGGGTCTGGGCTAGAGTCCTGCGCCGGTCAATTTTTTGGGACCAGTACCCGACCCGTACCCGCAACCTGCAATCCACAACCCAGACCTGCATTCTTACCCGCTTGGACCCACGACCCAAGCTGCAAATATCTTAACCTGCAACCCACTGACCATCAAGAATCAGGAAGTGCTGTCACTGTAACCCGGAAGTGACATCATCGGAAGTAGACGTGCTCAGAAAAAAGGAGTAAAAATCGCTATGGAGAAGATCCACAACCCGACCCTCAACCCGCAGAAGCACCAACCCGCTTCTATCCCCGTGCCCGGAACTTATACAAGCAACCCACAGGATACCGCAGGATTTTGCGGGTAACCTGCGGGTACCCGACCCGCTGCAGGACTCTAGTCTGGGCGCAAGAATTCTTATCTGGTTGCTCAAGTCTTAGAGAAGGAGGTCCTGAATCTGATTTTTTCCCCTAGCTTCCAGGATGAGTTGGTGTGGTATCAGATCTGGACTGGGATTCAAAATAGATCCTGCTATTTCAATTTAACAGTGGCCCAAACAGCCCTCCACCAGCCAACCAAACAGTGACTGTTTATGGCATCTTACAGCAGCCCCTCTAGAATCCGCATATTGCCAGTTATGGCCTGGGTGGTATTCCTCAGCTGGAAATTGGTAGAATCAACTTGTGCCATATTTATATAAATGCTGTTGGGCAAGAACCCCACTACAGGAATTTAGAATTAGCCATGATAAAGCAGAAGTTTACTGGAATCCATAAAAAAATATTTTAGAGAGCCCACATCTCTGGGAACATTTGCACATTAGGCAGCCACCTTAATGGGCTTGGGCACTATAGAATTTACCCCCTTCTTCATCTACTGTTATGCCTCTGAAATTCACACACACAATGGTAAATCATGTCAGCAGAATCTCATGAGTACACAATTGCCTCTGTACCCAGCATACTGTTACTAATATCTGTAAATATATATTATACATCTGTGTGTCCGAAATTAGTATGAGTTTTCGGTATTTGTGTGGCTTACATTACTGAACCTGAACAGTAGCCTATAGTAACCATTCAGACATTTGCTATACTACTGTACTATATTAGAATACCCATAGCTTACTTTTGATTGCTGTACTTGTGTGATGAAATAACTGTTGAATTATATAATTATAAAGATAGATACTGTAGATATATGCAAATATGACTTAAAAAATTAATCTACTCTGGTATGTTCTTTACATAGACAATAATCTTCTTCTGCTTCTGTATTAATCCACAAATGCCAAGTTCTTCACCGTAAAAGAATGTAGAATATCTCTTTGAAAGGTCATCATGAAAGTATTTTCTACATGTTGACCTTACTTTTTTTGCAAATAAATTAATTTCTTTCATCATTAGTGGATGACCTCCATGCAACTATAAATCTAAAAGTTCCCTATTACTATAATTATTCACTTGGTAATGATGAAGGTAAGCATTGGTCATTTAGGGGAGATCATAGCAGTCACCCACTCAGTGCAAGAGCTGGATGTTTTTATAAACAAAAAATAGAACATTTATAGACATATCTAGAAAAAACAACAAAAATACATGAAAGCTATATGAGGCAAAATGGTGCTTTAAATGCATTATAGTCATTTTTAGATGAAAAGACATTGGAGATGATGCTTCTTGCTTGTTTCTGATGGGGAAGGCAATGGTTCTGACCTCTAGACTGAAACAGCCCTTGTCGCTTGGCCTGTAGTGTTTAGAGTCTCCATCAGCTCTGCGGTGTGACTCATGATTTACTAGATGATGAGTATCCTCTTCATGGTCATGGCTGAGTTGATATTCCATTTGTTCCCTCAGTTTGAACTGCAAGGTGCACGGGGACCACAGAAACAAACACACAAACGAAAATAACAGAAGACAAGGGGCGGGAAGATAAAAATAAAGTAAAATAAAGTAGGTAAGGTAAAAAAGATGGAAAAACATTACAAGACAAAGAAAAGCGTGAAGAGAAAAAATAACTTAAATATGGTAGCATAAGAAAGTGAAGAAAATAAAACTAAAATAAGAATGAGCAAAATGATGGGCTGAAATATCTGAAAAGCAAAAAAGAGAAAAAACAGGGAAAAAAGAATGCAAACACTGGTTATGAAACGCGCATGCAATGAAGGATGCATATGTCATACCGACAGTGAACATGCAAGCAGCAGTGTACAAAGTTTCTTCCCCATTTCTTGTGCCATGTGGTTAAAACACAGCAGCATATTAGTCATGTACTGTTAAAGGTCAGCCTGGAGCAATTCTAAAAAAAAAGTAATTAGCCAACATATTGTAGGTATAATCCAATTTTGTGGCATAATTGCCATAGTTTTGGACATAAATCCAAATTTTTGCTTTGATCAAAAAAATATTTAGAAAATTATTGTTGTTAATAAAATTTAGACATTCATGGTATTTATATATATAAAAATGAATTGGGGAAAAAAATTGGCATTAATAAAAGCCAATATTGAGCAGAATAAATGCAAATAAGCCACATCATCTTACCTGAAAGTCAGGAAGTTCTTTTCCAAGATTTCCAATGGGTGAATCCCGAGACACTGAAGTCAAATTGGACAAAAAACTAGAAGATTCTGTAAGGTGAGGCATTGGGGAAAGGTCCTCTAAGCATTCCTTTAGGCCTTCTCCTGCCCGATCGACCACTTCCATAAAATTTTGCAATTCTTTTCTGAAAATTTTCATTTTGATATTTACATTTTCCAAGACGTCAGAAGCTGAAGTATCACCTTGTTTTTCTGGATAGCTCTGAAATATCTCTTCCACAGAACTGCTTGTTACTTGTAGCTTGGCCTCATAGATCAAGCTATCTGTTTCTGTGACAAGTCGATCCAATGTCCTTTCTAGACGTTCTGCCTCACGTTTTATATTTAAGAAAGTGTGTGCATTCTCTCTAATTCTCATATCAGAAGAATATAGGTCACTGCCTTCTGATGGCTTGACACTCTCAAAACCTGATGTTTTCTCATAGGCTTCTTCTGAGTCACTTTCACCCCCAATAGGTCCTTCTCTCATTGGTTGAGTAGGGCGTCCATCGTCAGTATCACTTTCTTTCTTCCCTGTGTCACTTTCTGCATCACTATCCCGTGGACTTGCTGTACGAACTCCCAGGTGAGACGCAAGATCGTAGCGTTGGACATTGGACAATAAAACCCGGTTTTCATATTGAAGTTTCATGACTTTACCACTTAATTCATTGATCTGAATCCTAGCTGACTTTAGCTCCTCCTGCATTGATCCATTGCATTTGGATGCACTGTCATCAATCCAGACAATTTCTTGTTCAGGACCAAATTTGAATCTATTCAGTTCAGTAGTTAGTTGCTTATTATGATCCTCTATCTCAGAAATTGACCTCCTTAAAAGTTCTGCCTCCTCCTCCACAAATTGGAGATGACGACGCAACTCAGCGGCAGATTCCATGGAATCACCATATGGTGAGGTAGGAATGCTTGAAACATACTCCCTGCTTAGAAACTCTTTTTCTAATTGACACCTGAGGTCTTCCATTTCTGCTTTAATGCCCCTGTTTTCTACCTCCAGCTCCACTATCTTTCTACTCAAGATGTTAGCTTCTTCCTCCACCAGCTTAAGGCGTAGTTTTAATTCAGCTTCTCTTGTGCTGGGTGGGCCACCAGTTTCCCCAGTTGGGAGAGGGCCATCCACATCCCCATATACTGATTTGTATTTCTCAATTTCCTGTTCAAAATCATCCTTTTCTTTCCCCAGTTTGGCCATTTTCTTCCGCATCAGTGCTGCTTCTTCTTTAGCAAATTGTAACTGGCATTTTAAATCTGCATTGTCCTCCTAAGTAAGCGAATATGAGATAGACAGGAAGCATGTTGCAGTTTAAAAATACTACAGTTTTTCCGCTGAGTATATTATATGATCAATACTAATGATATACTCTCTATACAACATCAATTACACAAATGGTCAATTTTGACATAGGCATATTCTTTGAACTTAAATGACTAAGCCCTCCTTCTTTACTAATTCTACAGATTTGATAATAGATAATAAAACTTTGTTATGAACAGGACTGTATTAAGTGCTTAGGCTGGCTGCCCCTTCATGAACAGTGCAATTGCAAAGCTTATACTGTGAATGCAGCTGGCGGAAATTGGATGCAAGGGGTACCCCCTCCCCTTCAGCTTTTCCATCAGATTTAGAGACAGGTATCTGGTGGAAGCTGGGGAATTTAGTTACTTTAAAACATATTTTTTTTCATATAGTGACCAGAGGGCATCTCTTTTAAAGTCCTAGACATTGGCCCTAGGGTAAGATCCTGCTTATTAATAAGGTATTATTATCCATTTTCTAATGGTATAAAAGGTAATAAATAGCTACACACTTCACTTATACAACAAAGTAAAAAACTTTACCTGACTGTTAATCTTTTTTTCTTTGTGCATCTCTCTGCTTCCTTTCCTTTTTAGGGTACTCTGTAAATAAGAAACATTGGTAAGGAATAGAAAAATTACAGGTAGGAAAATGATCATATAAGTCATCAATGGGACCAAAGATCTGCAGAACGTGCCTCAGTTCCGCAGTACTGTATACAGAGGGGCAGATATTACCTAGAATTCCTGCTAGCTTGCACGTCATTCAGACATAAAACCTACATGGTTCCAGGCAGGAGTTAGGTACAGGGCTCTTTTATACCTGTCAGAGCTATGCTGTTCAGATCATTTTTAATTTGGGGCAAGGTGCAGAGCACTGTCAGCATCCACAATGGTACAAGGATAGGTCCTATGCACTGTGCCTGTATTTTACATTTGTTGACAGACAGTGGCATAACTGGATAATAATGGACCCCACAGCAAATTCAATTTAGAGCCCCACAACATTGACAAGTTGACATACAGTAGTCTACCAAGGTATATTAAAAAATACTCATTAATTAGGACTTGACTGGGTCTTCTACACTCTTGGGCTCACCTTCAACCACAGTTTCTGTTTCCTCTGTAGTTATGTCCCATTTGACAGAGGTTGCAAAGGAGAAGCCTCCCTTGCACAGTAAACCTGGTCCTGTAGCTACAAAGTAATTTGAAGTCTATTGCTATGCCTTCTAATAACAAGTGCGCACTAAAATGTGAATCAGATAAACTATTTTATCACTTTGCTGGCATTTTGTTATGCATGAGATACTGCAATGTTTATCTGGTCCAGTACTTATATGCCCCTGAGAGTACAAGTCTAAAAGGATGCAGAAAAGCACTGATCTGCACGGTGATAATTATTCCCCTAAGTACATGATTAATTACCACCTTCATTTATACAAATATGCCTATTCCTTAGAATATCTTCTTATCCTACTCCCTAGATGAAGTACTTTTGAAGATAGTTCTAGGAAATGAAGTCGGCCATACGTGGCATGATAAAATGCTGCTGACCTGGCCCCACTAGAACAGTCTGGCAAATTCTCTGTGGTGCTTGGGACTCCCTGTCCAACTAATATCTGATGAAAATCTTCCAGAAATATTTTGGGAAGGACTGGAAATGCCACAAGGACCACATCAGCAAACTGATTCCATCCTTGCACAATGGGGTCCTATGTAAATTAGCTATATAATTTGTATACTATTAGCTAGATAATCCACATCTCTACCTCTGCTATACTGCATTTTAATGCATGATTAAGAATTCATTATATCCTCACAGTATATTATTTATATCCTTACATTTAACTTGGAATATCAGTAGCGATCTTTATGTCTAATGCTTTTTCTTTTCCAAAATGTTCCTCTTCTGTACTAATTCTGACGTATCATTTGCAGCACTCAAAGGACTAGACAATTTTTTTCTTGGCCTTTGCTCTTTATAGTGAATCTATGGCCCCTAACAAATAACAACACAATGACCATCCCTACAGATTTCAACAGAATAGAATCTATGATTTACCAGCCTATAAGTGTACAGCATGTTTTGGCTACAATGGCAACATCATATAAGAGAGACTCCCC
The DNA here is from genome assembly GCA_024363595.1 of Xenopus borealis. Classification (NCBI taxonomy): domain Eukaryota; kingdom Metazoa; phylum Chordata; class Amphibia; order Anura; family Pipidae; genus Xenopus; species Xenopus borealis. Next base: position 105,573,899 of record CM044441.1, read on the forward strand.
CCTAGTGCATCATAATGGCATAATAATATATATATATAGTGAAACCCTGATTTAAAGTTTTCCCGCATTTTACATTTTCTATTTGTGGTCCCACCAATTTATAATGCATTTCAATGGGTGCATTTCCCTGATTTTAAGTCATGTTTACCCTGATTTTACATCCAAATTTTGTCCTGATGTTCCCAAAAACTGCTTTTTTCCTCTATGAATGTTATTTGTGAAATAAAGAGGTCTAAAATACTAACCAGATTCTGCCTGTTCTACCTGTAAATGGTTAATTCCAATAAGTCAGCCCCTTATACAGTCCTGCACCAATCACATATTGCTTTTATTGTGTGTGACTGACAGAGAATCTTGCACATGCCCCCATAGTGTAACATTAACACTGCAATGCTTAACCTTTGTTATTAACACAGTAAATATTGTACCTCAAAGTAAAACAGACTCCTGTGCTTATATCCTCTCGGTACTTGAAGAAAAAGTTACTTTAACACATTTCCCTGATCTTACATTTTCCCTGATTTTACATAATTTTTTTCTGGTCCCCTGAAAAACGTAAAATGGGGGTTCTACTGTAAATAACAGTCTCGGATATATACCAGCACTCACCATATATCAAGTCAAGTCTCGGGTGCTCCCCTTAGTTATGAATAATAGTAAGCATTAAGGAGCACTCACGAATACAGCTTCAAGTGATTGCATTCAACTTTTCATACAATCCCTTACATCTATGTGTTTCAGTTCTTCTTGAACCTTGAATCCTGATGACGGTTCAAGGAGAAACAAAACACATAGATGTGGGGGATTGTGTTAAAACTTGAATAAAATCACTTGAAGCTGTATTCGTGCTCCTAAACACTTTCCAATATAAACTTTTAGGGGCAGATTTACTATTGGTTGAATTCAAGGGTTCAATTTTGAATATCAAATTTGAAGGATTTTAGCGAAATTCGATCGATCGAACAGGAAAAATTACTATTAAATCACTCAAATCAAACAATTGATCTGAAAGTGCTGAATTAACCCTATGAGAGCTTCCCATAGGGTTATACAGCAATTCGGTAGGTTTAACTAGGGATTAAAAATTTTTTAAAGGGCAAGTACTTCGACCATCGAATGGTAGAATGATCAAATAGATTTTTATTCAATTTGATCGAATTTTTGAAATTCGATGGTCGAAGTGGTCACAAAATTATTTAAAAATTCGAATTTGAATCTTTTTGAAAATTCTATCGAATTTCTAATCATTCACACTAATTTAGTAAATCTGCCCTTAATATGATGCAGAGAGTGATACTCGGAGACAATTTACCCTAGCAACCATGCATTTGAATAAGAGACTGGAATATGGATAGGAGAGGACCTGAATATAAAGAGTAATAAAAAGTAAGAATAACAATACATTTATAGCTTAACAGAGCATTTGTGCCCCCTAGTTTACATCTGAAAAAAATCAGAAGGCAAATAATAAAAACTATAAAAAAAAAATATTGAAAACCAATTGAAAACTTGCTTAGAATTGGTCATCGTTTAACACAGGGGTCACTAACCACCGGTCCACGGCCCAATACCGGGGCGGTGGACAGTCCTGGACTGGGCTGCCAACTCTAGCCTGAAATTAACTTGTTGCACCAAATTAGATACCAAATCTCAAACACATCACTGTCATACTTAATTAGTCCAACCAACAAAATATCAGTAACAAGGAACATACTATTTCTTGGTACGGTAACCAGTCAAGAAAAAAAAACTATTATTAACCACTCCCCAAGGCTGTAAATACTGAGCACTGCGGAGAAAGTCTCTGCCACTGTGCTATTTGGACTTGGCACTGTGTATCTAATCATCACCTTTGATAATACACAGCCCTTTCTAGTTGGTGTTCACAGAGAGATAAATATGGTTTATGCTGCTCCCTCATAGTGGGATAAATACAGCCCAACATTCTCAATGGTACTGCTGCTCAGCAGAAATAAAGACACATGTTGCAGAACATAGTTGTTTGAAACGTGAAACTTGTCCTAGTTTTTCCAGCACCTCTGCAGGTATAATCAGTGGCGTCAGCTGACCTGATTACATCAACATATCATAAGGCAGAGCAATAACTTAAGAATTATACTTTGCCTTGAATAAATCACACATAGTCAACCACTCAGTCCTTCAATAATTTACATCCATTACAAATCACTAAACTTGGACAGCTGTAGAACACCTTGTTGTAGCTCCCATCCTACCCAGCTATAGTCAGGTGATCCCACTGGTGTCTAATAAAAGGGCAACCAGGTTTGGGAGTTTTACTTTGAAAGCAGCAAGTAATTTGCAAGTACAACTTAGTCCCTTTGTAAAATGTATAATGAAGCAATAAAGTTCTTATTGAATCAGATGTAATTTGAGAGGACTGGCCAGATATGGGATGACTTTGACGTAGTTGGCCAGTTTAAATATATTGCAATATATGGACAAACAATCCCTGTTTTGTTTAAAGGGTAAGGCATTTTTTAGTAGCTGTATGCACAAAATGTCTCAATGTCTTAAATATATTGATAAAGGGTTGAGTGCAGAGGACCTCTTCTATTTGTCTATATGTATTTTGTGGTCACAGCTTCATTGCTGAGCCTCATTGTGGCGGAATTTCCCTCTAGTGGCGGAACTTTACTCTTTGATATATTTACCCCTATGTCCCTTATCTTTCATTACCTATATTACTGAAAATTAGGGATGCACCAAATCCACTATTTTGGATTCGGTCGAACCCCCGAATCCTTCAAGAAAGATGTGGCCGAATAACAAACTGAATCTGAACCCTAATTTGCATATGCAAATGCAAATGGGAAGGGGAAACATTTTTTAGTTCCTTGTTTTTTGACAAAAAGTCATGCAATTTCCCTCCCTGCCCCTAATTTGGATTTAGTTTGGCTGGGCAGAAGGGCCGAATCCTGGACGAATCCCGAACCGAATCCTGGATTCGGTGCATCCCTACTGAAAATATATTATATTAATTATATATTTCTATTGTTTAAATTATTATTATAATACTTTGCTTCTGTATCATTTTGAAATAAGCTAAAAAAAACAGGACCCGGAACTGAACAATTTTGTATAGCAATAACTACAACTGTACATAAACCCACTATAAAATATTCCATTTACGGCAGCTCTTTGCACTCTGCCCTTTAAGTAATTTTTGATTACGGTAAAATTTACTCACCCAGCCCATTTTCATTAGGATTACGATCTCCCCTAGGAAAGATCATTGAACACATTGGGTAAGCATATTGCATTAACTTATTGCTCTATTATAAATTGCCAAAACCTTCCACTTTCTGCAGTGACTTAAATGAAGTAAAGAATTCAGGTTTTAGCATTACTATACATTTTCCAGACAAATGCACAAATGTCTTGCAGTACACCAGCAATCTACTGTGATTCAACCTATCCATTGATCCTCTCTGCTAACCCAACCAGTCCAGCAGCCTGAATATGAGAAATTGTATCCTTTTTACAGTTGCTAGAACACCCAAGGGATTCCCATCAGGAATTGAGCTCACTAAACCACCTTTAACCCTTGATACATGCCTCGTGTCAGAGGGCAGGTATTTAATCCTCTCCAACCCCTGTACAATTAATATTTACTTTGCTAATAGTGACATGGAACCAGCACAAGTAAAAGTGCCTGAACAAAGCTCTTTAGCTTCCACAAACCTGTGCTCAGCATCGGTGTATTCCTATAAAACAGTTCCTGCTTGGAAGCTTACAGATGTAGGAGAGTCATGTAAGGTTATCCAACATAAGTAAACTAGAGCTTATAACATCAATCCTTCTGTGATTACTTTTCCATTAAAGCTGCGCAGCCTACTGTTCTGGTTAGACCATGCCATCTGCATGTATACTGAGAAAGCAAATTATTGCACAATACTTTTTAGTGATGTTAAACTCAACATTAAATTAGGAAAAAGCTGATAACATGATAGCAGGCAACATCTGCTTTACTAAGCATAAAACAATTAAGAAAACAATTATAATTTTTTTCAGGAATTGCATAAATGATAAACTAAGAAATAAGAGTACAAAAATAAAATTTTATCAACGGCTTCATAACTATATCAAATGACTGAATACAAACTGTTTGGGAGGATTTAGAGCAAGATTCTTACATCAAGCCAGACATAGGGATTATGTACAATGCCTCATGCAAGGCACAGTGTGCAAAAAAGGCCATAATTGGGGGCAATATGAAAATAGCTGCAGGCCTCTGTGCTCCATTAGGCTGTCAGTTCAATAGAGGGGCCATTTACAAATGCAACACCACTAAGAGGTCCAAGAGCTCACCTTAGCAGGTGGTAATGACAGGACCCCAATGCAGGTTGCACCTCCTTGTTGCTACTTGTGACACAGAATGATGCTCAAGGTAGGGGCGGGTAGGTGGCAGTAAGGGAGGACACACACATGCCTCCACCTCACTATTATAAGGTTAAACCGGCAATGCTGTATTGGTAAAGGAAGCCACAGGTCTCTGGGCTTGAAATGGAATGCAGAGGCTTGCAGCTCTTTTTCAGTGGGCAAAGTGCAATAAAATGGCCAATTGCAGTATTTTTTTTGCACTTTGCATACTGCATTGTGAATGAGGCCTAATGAAGTCTAAGGTCTTAATACTATAAAAAGTCTGGAATGCTGGTTGGTGGTGTTTACTAAAAAGAATATTTTACCCTTGCCTGCATCAACTTGATAGAAATAGATGCCACTGGGTTTTTTAACATTTAGTCATGTAATCCCATCACATTGTTAGTCTAAACATCTCTTGATGCTTGTTCTCAGAATGTTAATCAAGCACTTGCAAATCTGAACGTGGTAGGTGCTAAGGTCTGTCCCTTCTGTTTAGATCTGCCCAGTGTTGACCATTTAACAAATTAACTTACCAATGATATTTGATCATCTGTGTGTGTACCTAAATTGAAAAATATTGACTAAGGCATATATAGGCCAATGCTATTTTTTTTTATAAAAAAAACACATAAACAATGTTGTACCAGCACAGGTTTTAAAACTAAATTGAAATTCTTCAGTTAAAAAAAGTTAAATAATTTGCCTTTATGTGTTTTTGTGGCTGTTCCGAATACCAAATATGAAACTGCACTGGAACTATTTCAGTGAAATTAATTACACTTATAAACTTTATTTGCACAACAATGTTTCAGGATACTTCTGACCTTTTCTCAAGGATGGGCCAGAAACGTTGCTGTGCAGTCCACTTTAATATTTGCCTTTTTTATTTAATTTAAATTATTTCAGGGCTGTCCCATATTGTGAATTTGTTGATTGCTCTTCTATAAGGTGGCTTGTGGTGAAAATGTACTGAAATATTAATATGGAGATAATTTAAATTTGAATGGCACTGACTACTATCTGTGGCTTTCTTAGAAATGCTTTTGTAAACTTTAAAATATTTTCTAGTTATTGAAACATAACTTGCTAATGTGTTTTTTGTAATACAATATATCCTTGCTGTAGGCCTGTAGCAAGCCTTACTTATGCCCTCCATGTAAGTATGCTAATTATGCCACAGACAGTTAGTTTTATATTTGTGCCAAGTCTGTGGACATATGGAGCCATTTGCATTGCTTTTGTTTTTAGAAACATTAAGAAGATTGTCCATATTTAGCTCAAATTGGCTCTAAAAATCTGATCAAAGTCCATAATCAGTGGTTAATGAGCTGGTGGTATGAATTCTACATGCAGTGTTTGAATGAGCCCCATTTCTGTACAAGCATCAGAATAAACACAAAAACAATTTATTTGAAAGGAGACCCTCATAGGAAAATTATGGAAAGTTACTGTAGTAGTGTAGGAGAATGTAGAAGGGATGGGGCCTATGACGGGTATGTCGTTGTACTGGTACTAATGCTTTATCAGAACATTATATCCACCTATGATTTTATTTAATGTAAATGTATTAAGTGACTGTAAGTAGCACTAAAATGTTTACATTTTGAAAATGGTGACAAAAAGAATAAAAAAGGAAAATTATCATCTAATTTCAATTTTGAACTTGGGCATACATTTTTTTTAGAAAAACTTAACTAACTTGAATAAATGCTTTCATGGGAGAACTAATTCATAAAGGTAAAATTTGAGATAAGTAACTGATAACACATGTTATGAAATCTGAAATCCCTGGTTGATTTACAAGAATATAACTCACTAAGGGTTGTTTTTTTTTTTTTTACGATGGGAAGTGCAATATGCCAAGTGCAATATCGGGAGAAATTTGTCATGTTTTTGACCCACAATGTAGCACTTTTCCCAAATTGGAAGTTTCATCCAGCACAACACCCAGCACAATACTCAGCATAGCCTTTTTTAAGCTGCACGCAGCGCGGCGATTTCCGGAATCGCCCGAAGTTACTTTGTGAGGAAACTTCGGGTGATTCCGGAAATCGCCGCGCCGAGTGTGCACAGCGCTGGCGCTTTTTCATTTAAACTAGCGACGGACAGGGAGAAGGAAGTTCGGGGAGATTGTCGCCTGCTATTAAACGCCAGGCGACAGAATCTCCCCGAATCTCCCTGTCTGTCCCCAGCCTTAGGAACAAGTATGCTACTTAGTTTTGTTTGCGTTACATTCCTTTTGTAGAGGTTTTAAGATGCTCTTTCATGTTGGGAACAATACCGACAACTACAAGTAATGTTCAACTGAAAAATAAAGAATGTTAAAAAAAAGGAGAATTAATTCACTCTGTGCACACTGCTAAGATGAGTATTATACACCCACTAAGTAAATACAGAAGTTTATTTTATGTGGTGGAATAATAGTTTGTCATTTCCTGTTAGCAGTACTGTATATTCATCTTCAGTAGTGAAATTGTCAGAAAACAAAATAAAGGTTGTCCCCTTTTGGATACAGTCTTTTAAAATAAAAGTGCATCTCACTAATAAATGGCACTTCATGTACAGAATAATACATATGTTCATATAGAATTTTCTGTAGCAGCAATTTCTGTAGTGCAGCAATATCAATGGCTATTGAATTTGGCTACAAATAGGTTTTATAGTTTTCCTATGGAGGAGTTTTCTATCTGACCCATAGGAAACAATAAAAACTATTAATAGATATCTCCTGCAGAAGAAAATATAGTGCCTATTGTAGCAATCTCCCTGAGTAACAACATGACAGAGATCTTCAGGCTTTCCGAGTTCTGGTTCGTTTTTGCAGACATTTTGTCAGACTCCCAATAGCCCATAACAAGGTCACAGATTAACATTCCTTAACACCCAATTTTCTATAGTTCCAAGGGTTAATTGTATGTATGTATGTATATTTTTTATTTGTATAGCGCTCTTTGAGGGCAAAGCACTGTACAGCAAATTCATTAAACAAAAAACTTATTAGTGATAATTTACATTTCCCAAGGGTGCCCCTTAATGCTCATCTAACAAGAACTTGCACCCCTGGGAAAGAGCATTGCCTAATTCAGGCAACACTATATTCAAGATACTAGGCATAGGTCTCTGTTCTCCAAGGCAAAATACAGAGGCTTGTCACAATTTGTAAACAACTGAATAAAGTCTACAAAGTGCAAAACAATTATGAATTATGGCCTTTTTTTGTACTTTGCATACTATGTTCTGATGTTTAATTCACCCCTATTATCTTCCTATTTTGCTACTGTTAAACGCTGGCTCTCCAGTACAACCTAGCTGCCTTGCACATATCAAACACTTGTGCTGCAAATTGGCATTTCTCAGACTGCAACCAGATATTACATGCATGTATAATTGTATTCATTTTATTTTCAGATTAACATAAGATTAAAGCAAAAGTAACACCAAAATAGAAAGAGTTTTAAAATGATGAAATATAATTTACTGATGTGCTACCCTGGTAAAACTGGTGTGGTTGCTTAAGAAACTCTACAATGCTTTATATAAAAAATCTGCTGTGTAGCCGTGGAGGCAGCCATTCAAAGCTGAAAGGGGAGAAAAGGCACAGGATACACAGCAGATAACCGATAACTTTTGTAGTATACAATGGGGCTTATCTGTTATCTACTGTATATCCTGTGCTTGAATAGCTGCCCCGATGGCTACACACCAGTACATTATATTGTCATTCCTTTAATACACTCTCATGTTTTGATGTTACCATTCCTTTAGGCTAGTGGCAGACGAGCAGATTCAGGGAGATTTAGTCGCGTCTTCAGCCCAGTGACAATCTCCCCGAACTGACTTCCGTTTGCCTGAATGAGGAATCGCCTGTGCTGATGCACTTGCGGCGCTTTAATTTCCAAAGTTGCCTCACAAGGAAACTTCAGGCGACTTCGGAAATCGAAGTGCCGCGAGTGCATTATCGCAGGCGATTCCTCATTCAAGCACAGGGAAGGCAGGAGTTCCCTGAATCTGCTCTTCTGCCACTAGACTTAATATATCCAAATACAGGGGTAGAACCAGTTCATGTGTTTGCAAAGTAGCAAAGGTCTATTTGTAAGTGGATAAGGAATTCTGATAGATATCCCTTTCTTATTTACTGAGATACCAGTGATGTCGCTGTTATTAGCTAGAGAAAATGTGTGGTGCGGGTGTAGTTTGCGGTGAGAAACTCATTCATGAGGTTTCAATCAGAGACCATTGGTTTATTGTACAACACAATTTTTAAAAACTTTTTAGCCCAAGACCTTCTATGATGTCCAACATATAGTTAGCAATCCCCTACAAATTTTAAGAAAGTTATTACTCTTACAAGACTGTATTGGGTATGGGTCCAACAATATCTAGGGACGTAAAAGTTTTCACCCCCAAATAATGCTGTAATTAATCTTCAAGCTGGCTTTCCAGGAGTTCTCAGAAGTCCAAATTATCACTTCTCCCCCACCATCCACTGTTTCAGGAATCTCAATGGGAGGCCAGCCCTGTAGTTTGAGCATGAACTATCTTAGCAATACCATAGGAACCATTAATTTGCCTTACTGTTCCATTTAAACACCATACAGAATACAAAATTCATCTTGAACATATTTAGCATGACATTAAGTGGGTTATTTACTAAGCTACGAATTTATCTGCTTGTGGCAAAACTTTTTTTTAAAAACTAAAAATTTTCAAGATTTGTTTAAGCACGATGTTGCAAAAAACCTGAATCATAAAATCCAACACCTCAGACGTGAAGAGGTTGTGAGCAGAGGTCCCTATACTATTTTGCAGTTACTCTGGTCTGCGCTGAAATGAGTCAGAAAATCCAATAGTTTCGGCCTTTTCAGTTAAAAATCCTAAAAAATTTGAGATTTTCATGGAAAAATCTGAATAAAAAGGAACGATTCGGGAAACACCTCCCCTCCAATTCCTCCATTTGGGTATTAGCTCGAGTTTTTACCCGAAGTGTTCTTGTGCAGTCATTGCACAAGAATGTCAAAAATATTAAGATGTTATAAATTAGTATAAAATCTGGTTCCTCAAACCCTGGGACTCGGCTGCAGGCCAATATCTAAAAATTAATGCTTATTAAAGGGGTAATGAACAAGTGAAAATGTTTTTACCCGGTCTATTATCCATAGCTAACAAACAGTAGGTTGCATTGACTTGTCATCTGTTTGAAAGCAAATACTGGCTGCTATGGGTTGCTACACCTGATGCAAACATTGCCATCTTTTTATATATCTGTGACTTTGTGAGCTAAGGTTAACCTTAGAAATGTTGCACTGCAAAGAAGTGCCAAAATGCAAAAAGTCTCTTCTTCAAAAATAGGGGGATTCAGCCTGCAGTCATCAGTACCCTCCTTCCACTGGCAGAAGAGCTATTCCTGCAATGTTTGGGTGTTCAAAGATTTGTGCTTTGCCAATGGGTTTATGGACACTCCTCCAGCTGTTACAGATTTGGCTAGGGATAATGGCAACTCATCAACAACAACAGTTCGAGGACACAGGGTGGAGGTATTATGCTACAGTATACAGAAGTTGTTTTGAATAAAGGGATTACAAATCAATAAATCAATCAGCTGATTCTGTAGAGCTGAATTACACTAGTAACATGGACTTCAACAGCGGCTATATTTTATTGCATACCAGCATGAATTTAGACTCATTTGAGGACTTAAATCAGATATACTAAGCATGCGGTCTGTAAATGAATACAGTTTTCCCTTGGTGACTGAGATAGTACTGCCTTTGCAGGCCACTTCAGCAGCTGATAGCTATGCAGTACTATTAATGGAAGAGATGTGTAATAGCTTGAGGTATCATGTGCTAAAAGCATTTGCAGCCATCTCGAATTCAACTAGCCTGGATGCTAAACGTCTCATAAAAATACCTTCAGACAAAATCAATGAATGTGGAATAAGAATGAGGTTACTGTTGGTTCTACACTGAACTTACACAACCTACTAAAGATTAAATATGGGTGACTGAAAAGAGAAAACCTGACACTGGAAGGAGAAGCATTGAAAAATGACCTCTAGCATTATTATGTGCACCCCTACATTACAATGCAAAATCAGAAAAACCATCTACTATGAAAAAGGAACACTTCCAACCATCATCTTTCCCCAGGCATTAGAACACAGTCCAGTTCTTACACTTGTTTGTTGTGACCTTCTCTTCTTCTTCTTCATCTTTCAAAAATTACTGCATATTTTTACACAGCACTGTGCTAAATAAATAACCCTTTATAAGAGTTAACATTACAAACTGAAAATACAGCTGCCTCAAATTGCAGGCTCCATGCTTCTAGTGGTGAAACCTAGCGTATTCAGCAGGCCTTTGTCTGTAATAGTTTGGGGTGTTTTGTTGTGCAAATGTTTCCTGGAGTTACATTAATCAAGATTAATCAAATGCTATCAGCCTGATTGTCTAAACATAGTTCTTAGGGGATACAGAGGAAGCACTAATGACATAATTGCCAGTAAAAAAATGTATGCACATATTATTGTCGTACTCGGAAAATAAACATAAAATCTATTGTAAAATATATTTTGTCACTTAAAGGGGTGGTTCACCTTCAAGTTAACTTTTAGTATATTGTAGAAGGGCCAA
>CM044441.1:105586368-105612980 GCA_024363595.1 Xenopus borealis
GGGGGGGGGGGGTAATTTTTGATTGAATATGGCCATTTTCAATCCAAAATGGTCATTCGATCGTTCCAATCGCATTGTTCCAATCGAACAAGTTTGTGCAAAATCCTTCTAATTCCAAGGACTTAGAAAAATTTTCAGGACAGGCCAAAATGCCAATTCGGCAGCTTTAAGGTGGCGAATATTCGAATTCAAAGGACCAGTACTTCAGAATTCGAATTTTCGAATTCTTTCAATCTGAATCGAATTTTGGGCTACTCGTTAGTCGAAGTAGCCCAAAATTACTTTGAAATTTAAATTTTTTTAAATTCAAATTTTATTTGAATATTCACTTCGACCCTTACAAAATGTGCCCCCAAAAGTTACCTATATGTCATGTTAATCGTTTTTCACTGATAGTTCTGCCTTTGTAAAGCTGGCCATACACAGGAGATCCGATGTTGCAGATTGCAATGTCGCGAAACGAGCAGATCTCTCCACGATGTGCCCACATTGAAGTGGGTGATATCGGCTGATCCGATCGTGGGCCCAAGGATCCGATCAGAATGGAGGAGACACTGGCGTTCGGATTGCAGGACCGCATTAACGCACAGATGCGGCCGCAATCCGATGGGAATTGTTAACCTGCCCGATCCAAACGACTGCCAGATATCAGTAGGGGAAGCCCATCAGATGGCCCCACACACGGGCCATGTATCAGCGTATATATGGGGGCCATAAGTAATTGTTACTTGAAGTTCCTTAACCTGAATGATTTGCCGACCTGACTGTCCTTACTCAAACTGTCAGTTTGAGTTTCTAATGCTAATGGACTACTGCTGCACAAATATGGCAAACCCCTCATAGAGGAACATGGGGGATCAGATAGGTAATGTAAAAGCATAAGAAAAATACTGTTATGACAAAATTATAAATAGCATTCAAAAACAGTGTTATGATGACATTATAAAAAGGTTATTGTTTGGTGTCAGTATCTCTTTAAAAATATAGCCAGAGCATTGTTCACAGTAGAGCCCTGCAGCAGGTCGAGTACCCGCAGGTTACCCATAAAATCCCGCATAACCCTGCGGGTTGAATGTAGAAGTTCCGGGTGCGGGTATAGAAGCGGGTAGGTGGTTCTGCGGGTTTGCGGGTTGAGGGTCGCGGATCTTCGCCACAGCGATTTTTACACCTTTTTTCTGAGCATATCTACTACCGATGATGTCACTTTTTTTACAACTATTTTACTACTGTTCTACTCCTTTTTTTCTGATCATGGCTACTTCCGATGATGTAACTTCCTGTTTACAATGAAAGCACTTCCTGATTCTTGATGGTCAGCAGGTCACGGGTCCGGGTTGCGGATCGTGGGTACAGGTCGGGTCGAGGGTCCAAGCTGGTAAGAATGCGGGTCGTGGGTCTGGGTTGCGGATTGCAGGTTGTGGGTACGGGTCCCAAAAAATGGACCCTCGCAGGACTCTAGTTCACAGCATCTACAATGCAATGTTTGTCAAGATTTGACAGGCAGTATCTTGAGCAAACTATTATATTGAAATATATAGTCTGTTCTCATGGTAAAAAACCTTTGTGTTGTGCACACTGGTGCTGAATAACCATTAACATGAATGTTTAATAACTAGAGAATGTAACCTATAAAATGCATCTCTGGCATTGTGCTGAGCAGACAATGAGAAATAAATTGTCTGTTCTAAAACATAACACATTAATATTTAAAAAATATAATATAGTATGTATACTTGTGGCCTACATTGTATGGATGCACAGCAGGGCACTCAGTCCTATTACTGAATTATATTTATATTTAACAGTATTTGGTAGCTTTATGCAAATGACACAGTAAGAAAACCCAATGTTAAAATTATTCTAATTGTAAGACTCTATGTTGGAGAGAAATAGGCAATATTAATTTGTCATTTCTGCACAGCAGACCAATAGAATTGATTTTAAACCTGACAAAATACTTCCCATTAGTTACTTGAAGAGTGACAGCGAGTGGCGTAACTAGATGTTACTGGGCCCCACAGAAAATTCAATTAAGGGCCTCACAGAAAATTCAATTGAGGGCCTCCCTGCAACCAGCAGGGTATGCTTCCACTGTAGTTACTCCCCCTGATGACAGCCATGCCCCATTAGTCCAAAAATGGCCTAAAAGCAGGCAGGATTTAAAAAATATGGGTGTAACTTAAATGTGGCTAGTTCAGATTAGGGATACATTGTAATGCAGCAGAGAAAGTTACAGAATAACGAGTGAATGGTGTGCTAGATAAGGGTGCTTAAAGGATAAGTAAAGTAACAGTACATGTATATCTTGGAATGAAAAAAAAAATAATGAATGTAAATTACAAAAGTGCTTTTAAAGGTTGACATATCCTTAAAAGGAGGACTAAAAAAAAGTAGAGTACCAATGCTGCAAATGTTTTTGAATATCTTTATCTCAGTAGCTTCCCATCGTCTTATCTACAGTTTCCAAAGACATCCTCTGCACTGCTGTCACTTACTGATCTTAGGGACCAACTCATAATATACTGCATATAAAAGCCATGATACAAGGGACTTTTTCAAATTCTGATAGCAGCTCAAAAACCAGTTTAGGGTTTCCTTTTCATTTATGACGTGCTGCAGGTTTAAGGCAAGACACAATATAGTAATCGCAACATAAAGAGGTAAAAGTTTTAGGAGGGTATTTACTAAAACTCAAATTTATGCCATTTTTTTTATTAAAGGAGAATCAGACTAAAAATGCCATGTTTTATACATTGAACTTATTGCACCAGCCTAAAGTTTCAGCTTCTCAATAGCGGCAATGATCCAGGATTTCAAACTTTTCATAGGGGATAACCATCTTAGAAAGTGTCTGTGACACTCACATGCTCAGTGGGCTCATTGATTGTATCCACGTTGTCGCCCGAAAAACCCAGACTTTTTCAAATTATGATATAAAAATCCAGTGCCAATTGTGATGTCAAGAAACAACTTCAAGAAACATTGACTTCTACATGACCATGACAGCTTTTAGCTGGAGTATTTTCGGTTTCTGATTTTAAGAAGCTTTGGGGTATAATAAATCTGTAAAAATAGTTTTTCCCTCTATAAATTGGCTTTTCCCCTTTAAAAACTCAACCATAAAAAAATTAAGATTTAATAAATAGGCCCCTTAGTGATGTATAGATTTTAATGTAGAATAAAGCATATTTATCCATTCGACACATGACAGATTCCAATTAGACTGTAAGCTTTAATGGCTACTGGGCTCTTTAGCAAACATTCAGAACATTCCACTTTGCTTCCTGTATTTAAAATTAAAAAAAAAATAAACAATTCTCTTAAAGAATGAACACTCCAAAGTGCTATAAACTTCCAATTATATGCGTTCCTTCTTTGTGGGGATAACTGTGCAGCACTCAATCTAATCATTCCACCACACACAATGAAAGTGTTTCACATCTGGAAAGAATTAAGAAAAAGTCTCTGATATATTGGATTTTCAGGAAACCATTTAAGGAAATGTAAAAATTTGGAAAAGAAATTAGCAGCAGAATAATGGCCTTTTTTCTAACATAAAAGTCAGATGTAGCATATCCTATGAAAACTATTCTGAAGGTTGTTATAATATGTTCCCCTGGAGTTATTGTGGAACAGTACTCCACATATGGGAGAAACAAAGTGGTTATTTAAAGTGCTTTTTTAAACACCGTTTCAATTGACATTACTATATTTTTTTTTACATTTCATGATAGCATTTTTAGCATATTTCTTAACAATCCTTCTAAATTAGGAAAGTGCCTCTTGCAATAAACAGCCAAGCTTTTGGCTATATAAAATGTAACACTGTATACATAATTGTGAGTGTTGTCTTTAAGATGATGAGTGGTTTCTCCTGCTTTTTTACACTGTAATAATTTAATGGAAATAGCACATGTACAACAACATCTTACCCAAAATGAATAAAATATACAAATTACAACACATGGTTTATATTAGCCAAGGCTTAATTACAAGGGCTACTATTTCTACGGTGGGGGGATGTGATTCTTCTTTGTAGATGATTGAGGTCACTTGTCTTTGTAGCTGTGCCCAGGATATTAGTAAGAAAGAGTGTATTGAATCTATTTCCATTTAAGGACAGCCACAAAAAGTCAGCCTGCATTCTTCCTTATTCCTTGTCAGACTGCCTGACTCTGATTCAAAGTCTGTGTACTCCTTTTACTGGCTTCTTAATCTTAAAAAAAGGCTTTTTGAAGGCTTGTATTAAGGCTTGAATAAAGGTTTCTAAAAGCAAATCAAATGGACTGCATAGCAAGCTCCTGTAAATAGAAAGGGGGTTATTTGCTAAAATCTGAATTTGTTTGTTGAGCTTTTCCCAAAAACCCAGAAAAAGTAGGATTTTGAGGATAACTCCAGCGCAAAACATGAATATTAAAATTGAGGTAGATGCCTCTCCCATTGACTTGTACAGGACCTCGACAGGTCTGAGATGGTGGATTTTTTAAATTTATTTAGCCCATGTGTATACAAAAAGGGGCAACGTTTCGGACTCCACTGCGTCCTTTATCAAGCCAGAGGCCCCTTTTTGTATGCACATGGGCTAAATAAATAAATCACTCAATTGCTTTCACAAGAATATCAGTGTGCTACTGGCTTTACTTCACTGTGCACAGTGTGAGCTTAAAATCAAAAGATGTAGGCCTCATTGGGTTAACAATTCAGCAGATATTTACTGACCATTCCTGTTCAGCTAGGAAAGAAGTTAAACTCAATTAAGTGTCCTCGCTTTTATCATCCTGGCCTAATTCTATCCGACCTTAGAAAACGGTTGTTCTAATGGAAATTTAATGGAGCTTTTACTGAAAACACAAACCTTTAAAATGCACTCATATGGCAGAAGTGATAAAAATTATTTCATTTTAAAGCAGCCATGTAATTCTGTGTCTTTCTACTCCCTCCCTAAAAAATTATATCCTTCTTTAATTTTTATGTGGAGAAACTATAAGAAACTAACATGCTACTCTAGGAAATTTAGTACTATAAATGTTGTGTCCTTTTGAGTCTAAAAAACTCTTTAAAAAAACTGCTTAAAGGGGATGTATTGTCTAAAATTAAAACCCCCCTTTGGGGAAAGGATATAAGCATTTTCTAATTTAAATCTATTACTTTTTATCAATCGGTTATCATTGCGCTTCAGTTGAGAGTGCAATCCATTCCTCCGCATACCTGCTCTTTCAGCTGCTGGTAAAAACTGAAATTAAAACCTTCACAGCACATGGCCGTCTCTGCTCTGCTGTTCCTGCCCGCCTACCAGAAGAACGAGTAGGCAGTCAAGCAATGGTGGGAGTGACAGTGACGGTCTGCAAACAAGGCCTCGTTTTTCATAGGTAGGCAGGTCAAACAGCAAAGACGGCCATGGGCCGCTGAAAGAGCAGGTATGGTGGGAAACGGATTGAGCTCAACTTTCAACTGAAGTGCAATGAAAACCGGCTGATAAAAAACAATGGATTGCAATTAGAAAAATATATATATATGTCCCCCAAAGGCAAAGGGGGATTTTAATTTTAGACAATGGATGCCCTTTAAGTTTTGATTTTCAATTGCTTCATAATGCTGAGGTATAATATCCTTACACCCTTCCTAGTCCATCTTATCAAAGGGACCTCCAGTTCATCTCTGAAGTCAATTTCCAATCAGTACGTGACAGAATATATCCTAAAACAACAAAAACCAACTGCAGAGATCAACACAAACAATATAGATTAGAATGTATCTAATTCCGGAACTGATTCAAATGACGCCTATCTTTACTGCATATTAAATTTATTAAATGTCCCATTGATTCTGTATATGAAGGATTAACACAAGGTAACAGAACAGCAAAACATATCCTCAGGCACAGTGCTGAGTTTGCAGCTTTAGCCTATATATTTTATTGGCATGTCAGAAAAAAGGCAATATTTTTTAATTATGCTGCTGGCACATGACTTTTGATTATGCCTGTGTATATAACACAAAGTGCAGCAAAAAAAAACTAACTTCCCACAGGGTTGGACTGGCCCGCCTGTGCACCAAAACAAAACCTGATGGCCCCTCGTCCTGTTGGGCCCCACTGGCTGAGCACATGGGAAGGCTGTTGCAGTGGAGTGAAGGAATGCGTCTGCAATAATTGGCATGGTTAATCACCAAACCCGTTATCCAAAAAGCTCTGAATTTGTAAAGGCCGTCTCTGATAGACTCCAATATATCAAAACAATAAATTTTTTTAAAATCCTTTTTTCTCTATAATAATAAAACAGTACCTTGTACTTGATCTAAACTAAGATTTAATGAATCTTTAATTGAGGCAAAACTACCCTATTGGATTTATTTAGGGGCAGATTTATCAATGGTCGAATTTCACGGGTTAAAGACCCACAAATTTAGGTTGAGGTTTCTCGTAAAAATCGTACAAATCGTACGATTCATATGATCTAACATTTTTTTAAAGGGTAAGTACTCCATCGATGGTCGGAGTACTTTCCCTTTAAAAAAATGTGTGGGTTTTTAACCCGCGAAATTCGACCATTGATAAATCTGCCCCTAAATAAATCCAATCGTTCGAATTATTCGAATTTTGCAAATTCGATGATCTAAGTAGCCAAAAAAAAATTAGAAATTTTAAAAAAATTTGTCGAATCCTTAACACAAATTTAGTCAATGTTTAAATGATTTCTAGTAGACAAACTATAAAGAGCCAAATTACGGAAAGATCCATTATCTTGAAAAACCCCAAGGTCCCTAGCATTCTGGGCAACAGAACTGTATACTATCATGGTTTTCTTTCAATCTGTGAAATCAGGTATGTCTGCGTAAAAAAATGTGGTTATGTGACTTGTGCCAGCATGTTAGGTGAGAACTGCTTTCTGGCAGGCTTTTTTTTTCTTCTTCTCAATGTAACTGAATGGAACGCAGTGGGACATGGGTTTTTACTACTGAGTGCTGTTCTTAGATCTACCAGGCAGCTGTTATCTTGTGTTAGGGAGCTGTTATCTTATGTTAGGAAGCTGTTATCTGATTACTTTCCCATTGTTCTGTTGTTAGGCTGCTGGGAGGGGGGAATGGAGGGGGTGATATCACTCCAACTTGCAGTACAGCAGTAAAGATTGAAGTATATCAAAGCACAAGTCACATGACTCAGGGCAGCTGGGAAACTGACAATATGTCTAGCCCCATGTCAGATTTCAAAATGAAATATTAAAAAATCTGTTTGTTCAATGCAGAATTCTGCTGGAGCAGCACTATTAACTGATGTATTTTGAAAAATAAAATTTTCCCATGACAGTATCCCTTTAAGCACTAAAATAGTTAATTCTCCCACTAAAAAAAACTATGTGCTAAAGGCAATAAAAGTCCTTTATGAAGGAAAAAAAAAACCTCACCAGGATTATTTTATGTCAATAATTCCATCAGGAATATCAGCCATGTGTAAATTAGCCAGAAGGGTAACAGCAGTTTACTATTAGAGTGGCGGCAGCTTTCAGCTTCTGCTGTAGCAGAATATTGATCATCGGTTAATTAAAGATGAACTCAGATATTTTTTAATGATGATATCTTTGAGCCAGAATGCAAGATTACTCTCAGTGTCATAAGGCTACTATTTATCTCCTACTGAGCACAGTGCTAATTACCCTGTACGGTTTGGCTTGCTGCTTACTTTCACCCTGTTATTTACTGCAAATTTTACTAAAAGACTAATCTCCCTTTAAGCTCAGAAACATGCATCATTTGTATACAAATACAAGTGTTCTTGTCATTTAGCGAGGGGATAATTCCTGCCACAGCAAGGTGACACTATGGCCACACATTCTATTAACAAATGAAGAGTATGTGCTCTTTCTATTCTGTTCTCTAGTTCTGACTCTTGAAACAATGCAGCATGAATCAGTTCTCCTCCAGGTCTGCTAATGAGTTGGCATCCACCACATTGTTTAAGTCAGAACCAGAAGTGCAAAGAATGCAAATATGGAATGTTTTGGGTGGACTTCCCCTTTAATTTCATGTACTGCTTTATTTCCAGACAAATACAATTAAATATACTGTTTTGTTGATTGCAAATCAGTTGCAGGACAGTGTATTCATAAGTAGATTAGCAGTAGGTGGGGATGACAGAGCAACCTGACCTTTCTGAGATTATTTGGGGAAGTCTGGATCATTGTTGCCTAATCCACGGGATTAGACAGTCTATAGCCATCTGTAATATTTTGTAACCATACAACCACACTAGTATGACTTGTCTAACTAGTCGACTGAGCTTTTTAAAGAGATTTGTTGTTCCACTATGATAGATGTATATTTAAAGTAGAGAGACTATGAACAACAAACAGAATGAATGTATTAAGTGGTGTGTAACATGTTATGAAAGCACTTACTATTTTGTCCCTTCCTGCTTTTATCACCAGTTTTCTTTCTTCTAAGGACAATGTGCACGTTACAATCTTGCAAGTAATTAGCAAAACAGAGTTACAAGAAATATGCAAATACTGTATCTGTGCGACACATGGGGGATGTGAAAGATGTAGCATTCCATCCCACCATCTCTGTCCAAGTTCCGAAGTCACTGCTTCATACTTCCTAATCTCTGCTTCTGACATTTAACTCATTTTCCTCTTTCATAACTAAAGGTGGCCATACATGGGCTGATAAAACTGCCAACAGACTAAGTTGACAGTCTTTTGGCCAGTGCCATTTTTTTCAGAAGGCCACACCCCTTTTGTGGCCACACCTCCAACTAAACCAGGATGGAATATTGGCAATTACATGTATAAATAACCCCAGAACCCATAGCAGAGTGGGGCAGGGGCAATTGCATGTATAAATATCCCCAAAATTCATAGTAGGATGGCATAAAGGTTATTACATTTATAAATACCCCCAGAATTCATAGTAGGATGGCACAGAGGCAATTACATGTATAAATACCCCCAGAATTCATTGTAGGGTGATACCGTGGAAATTCCATGAATAAATAACCTCATAAATCACATAAGAATACATGAGGGTCTCTGCATTGCAATTTGTAGCACATGGATCTGTGAAAATACCTGGATTGTAGCTTCCATGTTAGAATGAAGTTGTAATTATATTATAAAATAGTAAGTGAATCTTCATAAAATAAGGAGCGTAGCTAAATTACTTTATTTGTGCAATGTTACTCATTTTAGATATAATTACTTAAAAGTCAGTACCTCTACTGCTCACCCAATCAGTCACGAAAAAAAAAATAGTGCGTAATTTGACAAAGATAGTTACTGAGGTAACAACTAAATCATTAAATTGCATTGTTGCAAAAAGCTACTGTATTTTTCCATGCTCTGCATCTTTTATGCTCATACGTCACAAAAAATTGAAATAGAGGGGGGGGGACGTTTTCAGAGCTCAGCTCTCAGGCAATAATTACTATTGCCTGAGAGCAGTAAAGCTGCCAGAGGTACAATGATTATCTTTATATACTGGAGTTCAGGAGAGTGAAACTTACTTAGTGACTTAATAAACCCATGGGCAGTAACAGTGATGTCATCCACAAAGTACTGAATTACCTTGGCTATCACACCCATCTTAATAGATGTAACTCTAGCAAAGCTATTGAGGGCAAAGCAACCATTATCTATAACTGTAAAGTATTGCCTTCACTTACATAAAGCATCTGTCCACTTTTACACTGCATGGCTTCCCAGTGCTTTCAGGAGCCTATTCAGTCACTATACAATACATGAATGGCGGCTGAAGTTGCTTGTGCCAGGGAACCAATGGGGAATTCCACTGTACATCCTACACAATTCATTCCTGGCACATGAAACAATGCACTGTAAATCTCATTTTACAAAAGCTTCCCGTTGCAAGTGTAAAAGAAAGGTCTCACCAGTATAAATGGTCACATCAGGCGTTAGGTCTTAAATGTCTTTTACACTTATATATAAAAAAAAACATTTTGCCAGAGAGAGAGAGAGGTGACTTGTAACAGCTGTAAAAACCTTAACACTGTCTTGAACAAGAACTGATTGCAAAGACAGGCTACATGTAGGTAGGTCAGTTCTGGACTTGTAAGGAAATAGTTACACAGAGAGTGTATGCTTTCAAGTTCTTTTTGTAGAATTGTCCCTGGGTTTAAATATTCTTCATGCAATTCACTTAGTGTGGGGTAATTTATGAAACTGCTGCAGACACTGCTGTAGGAAACCATGCCTATTGCTTCCACAAAAGTCATCTGTCAGGATGAATATGATATGAATGGGGTGCTTGTAAGGTGTTCAAGGACATGGGTGTCTAAGGAGGCATTGGTTGAACAGATTTAATGGTCAACAACCCCTTTAAGTACCATGCCAGAGCAGCAACAGTTCAGTAAGATGCCCACAACTCCTCAGTCAGGCCTGTAACTACTGCTTGCTCTAAAAGATGATCATTTAAAGGCTCCATAAACCAAATTAAGTGTGTGGGGCTCATTTATAAACATTGGGCAAAACTGCACCTGGGCAGTAACCCATGGCAACCAGATGATTGCTTTTGGTGCTCAAAGCTGTCTGGAAAAATCTGATCACTGATTGGTTGCTATAGGTTACTGCCTGAATGTAGTTATGCCCACTGAGCCCCCCCCCAAACTTAATTTGGTTTACGAATTATTATAAATTATCTTCTTTTAGAGCAAGCAGTACTTACAGGCCTGACTGAGGAGTTGTGGGCATCTTACTGAACTGTTGCTGCTCTGGCTTGGTATTTAAAGGGTTTATTAACCTTTGAATTAACTTGTAGTAGAGTCCTGCAGCAGGTCGGGTACCCGCGGGTATCCCACAAAATCTTGCGGTAACCTGCAGGTTGCATGTACAAGTTCTGGGTGCGGGTATAGAAGCGGGTTGGCGGTTCTGCGTGTTGAGGGTCGGGCTGCGGATCTTCTCCATAGCTATTTTTACTCCTTTTTTCTGAGCACATCTACTTCCAATGATGTCACTTCCAGTTTACAATGACAGCACTTCCTGTTTTATTCCTTTTTTTTCTGATCACGACTACTTCCGATGATGTCACTTCCTGTTTACAATGACAGCACTTCCTGGTTCTTGATGGTCAGCGGGTCGCGGGTCCGGGTAGCAAATAAGGTATTTGCCGGTTGGATTGCGGGTCCAAGCAAGTAAGAATGCGGGTCTGGGTTGCAGTTTGCAGGTACGGGTCAGGTACGGGTCCCAAAAAATGGACCCGCTCAGGACTCTAACTTGTAGTACACTATAGATAGAGTGTGATATTCTGAGACAATTTATAATTGCAAGCTCATGCAGCAGCTATTAAAGAAGAGCCACAGCACAGGCAAGTGAGTAGAGCTGGGAGAGTATCAATACCAAGTAGTTAAAGCAGCTGTGTAGATGCCATGCAAATGTCTACTTCAATAATAGTGTTCAGTGCTGGAACTTTCTGAAACAACATTTATGCCTATGCAGCAAAAATTTCTGATTGTAAGCCAAGCGTGAAAGGCCACTTCATACCCACTTTATGCCTCTGCTCTACTTGTGTTCATTGTACTTGTTTTCCAGTCTGGTGCTTAGTTTTCAGTAACTAGCTGCACCTGGTTGGCTGGAATGCACCTTCTGAACTGAATTTAAAATGCTGCCATTTTCCCATAGAAAACATATATTCATTTAATAATTTGGTTGTAACATACCAATTTGGGTTCTTTGCAAAAATCTGAATATACTCTTGTTAAAATGTATTTTACCAACCATATTAACACATTTTATTATGCTCTATTACCCCAATGAATTGCTTCATTCGTTGTTACAGAGGACTTCTTTTTTCTATGAAAAAGGATTGTGTTAATAAATGCGCAATTGCTGTATAACTCAGTACAGATGTCACATGAATGGACAAAAGTGGGTGCATAATCAGGTCTTT
This sequence comes from Xenopus borealis, assembly GCA_024363595.1. NCBI lineage: Eukaryota > Metazoa > Chordata > Amphibia > Anura > Pipidae > Xenopus > Xenopus borealis. Next base: position 105,598,267 of record CM044441.1, read on the forward strand.
GGTAAAAAAAAAAGAAGCCCCTAAGGGATTCAGCCATCCAAGAAGACCAGCAATTTATGTACAGTTAGGTTTGGGTTTGGTATAATTCACATTAAATGGAAGCACTTGACATTCTGCTTTTGTGTCACACAAGAGGAAATAAGTCCATTTACCTGTGATGCACCTCACAAGTGATTAGGGTAAATTAGTAAATGGATTTAGAAAGTGCATAGACTAATGTATGAAAGCCAGGCTGCCAGGAAGCACCTAAAGCCAAAGAGACGGTCTGTTTCCATTATTAATAAGGAAGGGCTGTCAGCTGTGCAGTGGGACTGCTTGACATATAACATCCCCCACCCTTTCTCTTTCTGCAAGCCTTGCTCCATTCATTCTTCTAACGAAACCATTTATACCATTCACCACAAATCCCCCCGCAGCTGCTGCCCCAATGTTTAATCCTCCCTGGGCTTTGAGCACTTCAGCAGGGTAGCCCCCAATTGTATCTGAAGCTCAGCAAGGCAACTGTCTCGACATTTTTTTGGCAAATCCAACAGTATGAGCCTCAATGAAAGCAGAAACAAAACAACTTTAAGCAGCTGCAGATCAGATAGAGATAAGCCTCTTTTTTTCCAAGGTTGTCTTTAAAATGGGGTTATCTGTCTGCATTTCTACTGCCTCATAGTGCTATTTCACTCTGGTACTTTAACCCTTGGATTTAAGGGATAAGAAAGTTAAAACTATCTTTTTCTTTTTAAATTATTTACCATTCAGCTTGCTGTGTCCACCCACTGATGTCTCCCTAGTGCACTGGCTCCGCCTCCCTGCCATACAATTAGAACACTAACGGCCCTTGCCAATTAAATCCATAGAAAGCTGCTGCAGATTTCTAGATGTTATGAAACCTTAGGTATTACCAGCCTCAAGCAGAGTTTCAATGCAGCACCACCTGAACGAAGTTGATAAGGGTAAAACACAACCTTCCCAACATCCACGATTCATATATCCGAGGACTTCGGGTCTCATTATATCATTTTCATATTTTCACCTGTGTACCTATATATATCACTTGTCACTTGCTATGGGTTTTTGCCTTCCGGCTGTCACTGCACAGAAAGCATCCCTGGCACAGCAGACAGCAGATAATATGTCATTTTAGTCTCTCAAACACAGACACTGGCAAACATAGAAGCTACTGCGCCATAAAGCAAAACCTGTTTAGGCCAATCCAAAACCTGGCAAACATGATACATCACAGAGCATCAGTGCTTCACCCCCCCCCCCCCCCCCCATCATACAGCATATGTACTGCATTCCTGAAATACAGTTACAGAATTTTAAGCTATATTATTTTTTTTACCAGTACACACAAGGCCTTATCTGAATATATTTGAATATACAGAGAATTAAGCACAAATAAGAACTGCTCTCCAGTCTGTTTAAGAGGGTTAAAATTGCTACCTACAAACAGGATATTTCAGTTTAAGCTGTCTAAACAAACAGCAGATAATTTGACCTTTATTGACAAAAAGTAGTAAAGTGTAGAAACAGACAATGCTCCTTAATTCAAGCTAAAACATATTTTATATGCCTCATGAGGAATAAATATTTTCGGATCCAGATGTTTCAGATTCTCTATCATCCATTAAGTACTGCCTGATGCAGGAGAATTAGTGCTGCTGTTCAATCCCCCAGGCAGTCAGACCTGAAGTGTATCATTGTATTAGTAGGGTCCTTCCTTTTGCTAACTGAAGGACTATGCCTAACCTATAAAGTAGTGTAATCATTCCCAATTATGTGGCAGCTACATGGTACACAGCATAGGAGATTCCTTGATTGAAACCATTAGACTAGCTTCATGCTTATAAATGCGCCGCTGCTAGTCATCGCTCTGAGGAAAGGTATTATGCTACTGCCAGATTAGGCAGATTCATGGGCTGCAGATAAATACAGGGTGAGAACAGGGTTGCCACCTGGCCAGTATTTTACCAGCCTAGCCGGTAAACACTTGCCTAGGCTGGAGCCGGTATTACAAATTTACCGGCAATGTAGTTTCCAGTAATTTGTAATACCTTTAAGAAAAGCCCTTGGCCTTTGGTGGAAACGTACCTTTTCTTCATCTGGTGGGCATCCGCAGCGTGGCCCCTGCCCCATTTTGCGGCACAATCCATTGACTCTGCCCCTTTTTGCATCACATCCAGCCCCTTTAAGTTCCAGTGCCCCACCACTAGCCAGTAACATATTTTTGAAAAGATGGAAACCCTAGGGGAGAATCAGTCCCTACGCTCCTATCAGCGTTCTGATGTACCTGCACCCAGAGACAATGCATCAACCCAGGTGCAGACACATATGAATGAGTGAATTTCTACACCAAAATGCATACTTATACGCTTCAGCTCTGTGCACCTGCACCTGAGCTAATGCACTGCCTCCATGGCAGGCACATCAGAAAGCTGATAGGTGTGTAGCGGCTGATTCTGGTCAGGCTGAGAATTTGCCTCATGTGGCAGTAGCCTAACTATCTTAGCTCTGATGCCAGTAGGTTTATTCTTCCTAGCAAATTTCTATGCACCAGAAGCTTGTCTGCTGTGAAGCTGGTGTCAAATAAAGACTATGCCTTGTTCACTGTACACTAGGACTATGCCATGTCATCATCATAATTTATGTATAGTGCAAGCAAGTTACACAGAGCTTTACATTAATTTATAACAAACAGGGTTCTTATAATAATTAATAAATAAGGGTGATAAAAAAATAACAAGACCTTACAATCTGAAAGAATTAGGGAACATATGAAACATAAGAAAGAGGAAACCAGTTGGTGATTTACAATATGATATTATTTGATGTCTGGTCAATAAAGATGCATCAAATATGCTTCTACAAACACCTGGGTCATTGGGGGAAAACATAAGGTTTGGAAAGAAAGGGAGAGTCTAAAAGCTCAAGGCAGGGAGTTTCAGGGGCAGCAGAAGCCCAAGAGAAGTTAAGCAGTCAGGAATGCGAGTGTTAGCATGAGTGTTAGTAATTTGCATTTGATTTGAGAGAAGATTGAGAGCTAGGGGATATGTACAGTATAGTGTGTCAAGTGATGATATAGATGAACAAGTCTAGCAGAAGCGTTTTGAAAAGACTGGAGTTGTGAAAGGAATTGGCATGCCTGCATCTCTGCTGATGTAAGGTTGTACTTGGCCAATCCAAATATATTGGGTGCTGGTTTGAGCCACCAGCAGTGGTGTAACTGGATATTAAAGGGCAAATTATTTTTCAGTCCCCCAAAATGCATAGAGGTTAGCCTGTCTTAGCAATATTTATTGAAATTATATATGAATTAGGGTCTCATGGAACACCTACACCCCCCCCACCACCAATTGAGTATATAGGTGTGCAGTGTAAAAGATAGATGGGAGTCTAACATAATTCCTAGGCAGTAAGCCTGTGTAGTTGAGTGAAAGATGATGTTATTCAGTGTGAGTGAAACCTAAGGGGCATGGGAAGTGGAAATAATTCTGTTTAAGAGAGATTCAATTTCACGTGGCACTATAACATCCAGGAGAAGACAGGTAGACTTGGGTGCCATAATAAAGTTTGTACTGAAGTACAAATGATAAAGATAGTACAGAGTAGAAACAACAGGGGCCAGGACACAGCCTTGCGGAACTCCAACAAAGAGAGGTAATGAGGTGGAGCTGGAGAAGGCAACTTTATTTGAACCAAAAAGAACAGTGTCACAACAGCAAACTGAGTACAGAATGTCTACAAGGTGTGGATAATCACCTGTGTCAAAGGCTATGGAGAGATCTAGAAGGATGAATATAGAATAGGGACCATTAGACTTTACCAGGAGAAGATCATTGGTTACTTTGGTGAGAACCGTTTCTACTGAGTAACCAAGTTATAATAAACAAGCAGCAATATGCCAAAGTAAAATACCTGTGCTTGTGCATCTGGTTTTCAGCCCCAGGGATATATATTATTTTTTCCCTAAGGAAAGCTACCCGCACATGTGAGAACAGTATTATATTTATTAAAAAAGGCACATATTCATTTATTTCCACAAGCTTATCTGAACCTGTCACTGCATGTTATGCCTTAAATTGGAATTAGCTGTCACAATAGGAACATCTGCTGATCACTACAATCTTTCTATTACAGGGCAGATGCTCTGCGAATGTTGGGCTTTAGAATCCAATGCTCTTCTTTGGCAATTTCAATTATAACTAAAACATTGTTACTGAGTGTTATTTGGAAACATTGTATTCGATTCAAGTATTGACTCATAGGAAACAGAAATCCTGCAGATTTTTCACAAGCAGTGTTGGAGGCACCTTGGAGAAGATTATTTATGTGGAACAAAAGCATATATGTTGCAGAAGTGAATTGCACATACAGATATGCATCATCCAAATGAGAACAAAGACAAATATTTTTCAGTGGAACAACATGATATCTGAAGGGTCAGAACATAGAAGCATAGGATCTGAAGAATGGTTAGGCAATTCATCCACAATATGTGTAACCACCAGACAGTGGGGTAACTACTCGCTGGTGGGCCCTGGTGCAGGATTGGCACCCGGGCCCCCCTATAGGGCTCTCCCCCTATGAATTGCACGTTGGAGTTCTCCTAGCCTCTCCAGCAGGCCCCCGAGACGGAGCAGGCCCGGGTGCAATTGCAGCCCCTGCTCCCCTGGTAGTTACGCCACTGCCACCAGATCATATCACTCCTTGTACAGCCAGGTCAAGAAAGTCAGGAGAAAGGAATGGAAGATTTACCCAAATTATAAAAAGGGTAATTTCCAGATAAAACTAAACTGCCCGCAAATGCCCATGGCTAACATGGTCAACAATTTGTGAACACTGTTGTATTTTCCCCGTAAAAATAGTTGCCACTTGCCTTTTTTGAATCTGAGCTCAGTTATATTCCTGCCGAAGACACTTACCAAGGCCTTTATATATATATATATACACACACTAAACAAAAAGGTTACTTACCTCTTTTGTCCTGTCTAACTCATTGTGTAGAGCTTGCCTGGTTATTTCCATCTCAATGATTTGCTGTCGCAGTACTTCATTCTCATCTTCGGTTTTTATTCGTTTCTCCTCCACACTTTTCAGCTCATGGTGCAGACGGACAGAAACATCTTTGGCTACCTTTTAGTAAACAGGTAGAGAGAGAATTATACATTGCTTTATTTGAATATATCATTAAATTGTATAGGCCAAGCTGACCTTTTGAAGCCATGAGCCACATTCAAATGTTAAGAACAACACAAGCATGCAAAAAGTTCCTGGGGTGCCGACTTTGGGCTATGCTTGGGTATTAGTAGCTCCTGTGTGAACTGGCAGCCTACAGTAGGCTCTGTCTGGCAGTACACATGGGTTGTATGCAACTAAAACTTACCTTCAAGACAATAATTAAAAAATAAGCACCTGCTTTGAGGAATCTGGGAGCAACATCCAGTGGTTTAGTGAGCAACATCCAAGGGGTTGGTAAGCAACATGTTGCTCATGAGCCACTGGTTGGGAGACCACTGCCTTAGAGAAACATGGACACTGTAATACCTAGTGCAAGGATCCTTAACTTATGGGTTGAAACCAAAAACTGTGCCCCCTTAGGGCAGAACTACACGGAAGACTTCCGTGCGTTTCTGTCGGATCCGACGCTGGGTGAAAAAATGCTGTGTCAAGTTGGAACAAGTAATAGGAAGTTGGACGGTGTCGCAGGGTTGATCCGACGCGACACGACTGTTGGATGAAGATGCAGCTTACAGTCTGATCAACCCTGCGTCACCATCTCACTTCCTATACATTAAATTGTTCCTGTTGGTTTCAACTATGTAACTTGACGTGGGCATTTTGTCGCCCAGCGTCGGATCTAACAGAAACGCAAGGAAGTCTGCCGTGTAGTTCTGCCCTTGTTTGTTGCCCTTTAATATAAGTTATTGAAATTAGTAGGGAGTAGATGTGTCCTCAGCTTCAATCAGTTGCAATATTTCCTTACTTAACCATGATTTATGAGAAACAGTATCAAGTATGCCTTAAATGGACACAGAACAATACATTCCTTGGTGGGATTCTCCTTCAACATTTAATTACACAATCTGATTTAATGATCTGACTTCAGGGAAGATTAACTGAGTAAGAGGAACATCTGGCTTTAAAATACAGGATGATGGATTCCAACATTCATTAATCTTTCCTTAGACAACAGTTTGCACAACCTAATAAATTCCCAAAAATTAAAAGTAGAAGCCGGTCAGAAACATATTCTCCCTGATAACAGCCTAGTTCTGAAATAAGTGTATAATAATTTGCACTTGAGTTTCAGTCTGTAGCTGCTAAAATACCTCCTTTACCCTGGGCAATAACAGATTATTCTGCACATTGACCTTGCTGATGATATCACAATTTTAATACACAATACCTCATATAAATGACATTGCACCTTTTGACAAATAAATGGTAAAAATAAATGGTTTGCTATGAGTATCAGGAGCAAGAATACCATTAATAAAGTAAAATACTATTAAAGGGGTGGTTCACCTTCAAGTTAACTTTTAGTATATTGTAGAAGCGCCAATTCTAAGAAACTTTTCATTTGGTCTTCATTATTTATTTTTCATCGTTTTTTAATGATTTGCCATTTTCTTCTGTTTCTTTGCAGCTTTCAAATGGGGGTCACTGACACCATCTAAAAACAAACACTCTGTAAGGCTACAAATTAAATGTTATTGCCACTTTTTATTACTTATTCTATTCAGTCCCTCTCCTATTCATATTCCAGTCTCTTATTCAAATCAATGCAGGGTTGCTATGGTAATTTGTACCCTAGAAACCAAATTGCTGACACTGTAAACTAGAGAGCTGCTGAATAAAAAGCTAAATAACTCAAAAACCACAAACAATAAAAAATTTTATTAATTGTCTCAGAATATCCCTCTCTACATTATACTAAAAGTTAACTCAAAGGTGAACAACCCCTTTAATATTATTATGAAGGCCCAAACACGCATTTTTATTGGATCATCCCCTAAAATACTCAAATGGAGTTGGATAAGGCTCAGTGCGGAAAAAGGTTCGAGATTAAAAATGACTAAAAACAGTTAGGTAAGAGCATGGCCTTGGGAAATTTTGTTTTGTTTTTATAAGCTCAGCCCAGCTAATAGGCGCTGACAGAACATTTTGTTTATGTGTGATAATTAGTCAAGAGAACTTGTTAATTAACTGTAAAAATGAATGGAGAATCTAAAGAAAGATTCCCCAAATTAATCCCTTTATATCCAAGTTATTATCGGTCAATTAGAAACATTCCAATTACGTTAGAATAGGTTTTTTTTAACTCTATCTGAGAATGTGTGGAAATCAATGCAATTCTTTTACACATTCAGTTTTAATTAACCACTTAGACCTTGTTTTGGTCTCTTTTTGTCTAAATGTTTTTATACTGGTGTGCAAGGCAAGTCATAGCACAAAGCACAAAGCCTAAACTGTGGTGCCAGTAAATAGTTCAAGCTAAAACTCTGTCCAGCATAGAGTTCAACTGGACTGTTTGATTGTTGAAAGGGATCCTGTCATGGGAAAAAAAAAAAAATTCAAAATGCATCAGTTAATAGTGCTGTTCCAGAAGAATTCTGCACTGAAATCCATTTCTCAAAAGAGCAAATAGATTTTTTTATATTTCATTTTGAAATCTGACATGGGGCTAGACATTTTGTCAATTTCCCAGCTGCCCCAAGTCATGTGACTTGTGCTCTGATAAACTTCAATCACTCTTTACTGCTGTACTGCAAGTTGGAGTGATATCACCCACTCCCTTTTCCCCCCCAACAAAAGAACAATGGGAAGGTAACCAGATAACAGCTCCCTAACACAAGATAACAGCTGCCTGGTAGATCTAAGAACAGCACTCAATAGTAAAACCCATGTCCCACTGCGTACTTTTCAGTTACATTGAGAAGGAAAAACAACAGTCTGCCAGAAAGCAGTTCCCTAAAGTGCTGGCACAAGTCACATGACCGGGGCAGCTGGGAAATTGACAAAATGGCTAGCCCCATGTCAGATATCAAAAATGAAATATAAAAAAATGTGTTTGCTCTTATGAGAAATGGATTTCAGTGTAGAAGTCTACTGGAGAAGCACTATTAACTGATGCATTTAAAAAAATGCTTTAGGAAGTTATTTGCTTTAAGTTATGCTCCAGCTCATTTCTGAGTGTGACTGTCGCAAAGCTCATGTAAATGTACTCAAACAGATGGCTGTGCATGAAAAAAATAAAACCCATTGCTGCCTATGGCAGAAATCAAGAATAGAAGCTCACGGTAATCATCCAATTCCAAGCAGAGAAGAAACATACCAAATACTTAAGAAACTCGTTGGGGATAGGTTTTAAAGTGCCCATACATAGCCAATTAGGTATTCCTGCATTTTCCATATACCCCTATGGGAAGTGGTGCCAGAGGGATAGAGTATTTTGAGTGCTGCTGTTATCTGCCTGGTTACTGCACTCAGGTGGAGGCTCAGCCTTCTTTCACTGATAGTGGCCCTGTGCCCAGATAATGAAATGGTGTTATTTCAAACAGGCATGATTGTCTGACCTTTAAGTCTTGCTCTAGGCTTCTTATAAGCTCCCCATCAACTTGGCCTGTCTGTGCAACTTTTAGGCTTTTTTGCTCTGCTTTCCTGAGACGATACTGCAAAATGCGGCAGTTCTTATTGGCTCGGTCCAGCTCCCTTCTGAGCTCCTGCAACTGGTAAACATCTTCTTCTAGATAGCTGTCACGCATCTCCTCCATTTCAGCTCGCAGCTCATCGAGTTCATCCTATTAAAAAGAACAGCAAATGAAACAAGAATGAGACACGCATATAGCGTCAGCTCAACCAACTACTTCTTCTGTTGATTCAATGGTATGTTGCAGGCAGAGTTAGAAGCAGCCAGCACATTTAGAGATTGTTACTTTTTATTATATAACTTTGTAACATAACATAACATAACTTTTTACCATAAATTTGTTACCCTGGATTTTGTTATAAGACCACTATATCTTAATTTTTGTCTTTGTCTTTGGGGAAATATTAACAAGAATCAATTACAAACTCTAATAGTGTTTACAGTATTTTGAGGGAAGCCTACTAGTATTAAAGGAACAGTAAAACCAAAAATCAAAAGTGTTTTAAAGTAAATAACATATCATGTACTGTTGCCCTGCATTGGTAAAAAGTATGTGTTTGCTTTAGAAAGACTACTATAGTTCATTTAAATAGGCTGCTGTGTAGCCATGGGTGCAGTCATTCAAGCTCAAAAAGCAAGAAAAGGCACAGGTTACTTAGAACATAACAGATAAGCTGTGTAATAGAATACAGACTACATCTGTTATCTGCTATGCAACCTGTGCTTTGAATGGCTGCCCCCATGGCTACACAGCAGCTTGTTTATATAAATTGTAGTACTGTTTTTAAAGCAAACACAACAAATGAAGCTGAGCAACAGTACACTATATTTTCACTTTAGAACACTTTAATTTGTTGGTTTTACTGTTCCTTTAAATGCACTGCAATAGGCCCTAGAACCAAAAGCACCATTTATTTTTGAGAACAGACACTGAAAAGACAGGTAAAGCCTTCACCCTTGCATATAACTTATATAGAGTCAGAACATCTATCTATGAGCTAATTAGCATAACACACTAAGGTCTAGCATAATGCCTTTAATTAGACATACATAAGTAAAGAGGTTTTTCCGTTAGGGTAAGGAAATTCGGGGAAGATTCTGGGAAATTCGTCGCCTGCCGACCTGACCACTAATATCCCAGAACCGCTTCCCCCTGCCTTCCAAGCTGCTTAATGAATAATCGCCTGCCCCTATTCACATGCGGCGCTGCGCTTTCTCGAAATTGCCTAAGGAGTGCCTTTTTTTGTTAAATTAAAAATCTTACAAATGTTAAAACTTAACATATACAGAAATGTTCGATTTTTTCTTTTACAGTGTCCTAGTATCCCTCCACACACCTGTCGGTACACTACTACATACCTCAGCTACTCCCACCCTTCATTATCAGCCGGTGGCTTTTTTTGTAACACACAATTCCCTACACTCACTTCTGTTGAGTATTTGCATACACGCTTGGCTGCAAGTACATCTGCAAGTAAATACACGTGTCATCGTGATGTTCAGCGGGACAGAGTCCCAGGGAGAGCCTTTGTATTCACACATAAAGGAAGGGTTAGAGGCTAGTGTCAGAAATAGAAATGTGAAAGACACAAAAAAAATATAATCCCTTAAGGGAAAAGTCTGTATGAAAAGCACCCTCTTGAGTGCAGTTATTGGGCGACAACCTCATCTGCTCTCAGCAAACAGAGAAGCGCATTACGCTCTGTCAGTGTCAGGCCATTCAAGAAGAACTGGCTAACATATGTACGGCATCGCAACTATATTATAGTATCCCTGAAATAAATACATATTTACAATTCTATTGCATCTCTACAGCATGCTCTCACCGCAGCTATATTATCCTTACTGTAATTCTGAATGTAAAATTGTACACATATACGCACACACATATAAAAAACTCAAGAGCTCGAATAAACCACCCTTCCCAGTATGACGATACACACTTGTATAAATACACAGTTTTATACACCTGGAACAAAGCATTAAAATGTTCATATTTTATGTAAAAAAAAAATGTATACACCGAAAATGTACAGCAAAAATAATAATATAATGCATTTCACATCCATACCAGCTCTACTGCCCCAGGGACAGCAACAGACTATTATTAGGTCTAGACTTAGCCAGCAAGTAGATACTGTTTGCTAAAGCAAAGACAGAGGGGAAGACATACCTTCCAGCATAACCCTCCTTCCAAGGATTAATATAGCTACTGTATCCCATTAACCAAACAAAACACAAAACAAAATAAATACAGGCTTATATAAGCATGGCAGATACTACACTGAATCACTCAGTACAAAACTGCAAATGTTAAAGTTTATACACAATATACTGAGCTGCTTTCATTAATCGTAGGGATAATACTAATTGTTTTTTCAAATTACAAAAGTGAATTTAAAAAAAAACAAAAAAAACATATAATTTGCAACATGAAGACACGCATATAAAGTTGAGTAGAGCTACTGAAACATTTCTATGTGTTATTCGCCTTGCTTCTTCTGCATATAAAATAGTTGTATGGCAAATTCCCGCTGACTTGCTATTTTATATCTGTCCTACGGTAACTATATCTGCATCAGCAATTAGTGATTATTGCAGACGGGTACCTATTCTTGTGCACCAATTCTTTATTTATATATACGTCCCTGAGTCTCATTGATAAGATGAGGTCTTTTTTATTCATATTTGTATTTCTCAAAAGGTCGTGTTGCTCTTTTTGTGTTTGATCGGCACATTGTTTGCTAGAGACGAATCAGTGGAAATGAACATGAATGGCCTGAGATGCAAAATAAGCCCTGGCATTGCTAGAGCACAGACCCAAACGGTCTGCACTGTTCAAATTAGCATCAAGAGACTGAATTAAAGGGGTGGCTCACCTTTAAGGTAACTTTTATTATTTTATAGAACGGCCAATTCTAAGCAACTTTTCAATTGGTTTTCATTATTTATTTTTTATAGTGATTTGCCTTTTTCTCTGACTCCCTTCAAAAAAAACAAATGTTCTGTAAAGCTACACATGTATTGCTATTGCTATTTTTTATTACTGATCCTTCTATTCAGACGCTCTCCTATTCATATTCCAGTCTCTTATTCAAATCAATGCATAGTTACTAGGGTAATTTGGACCCTAGTTACCATATTGGTTAAGATGCAAACTGAAAAACGGCTGAATAAAAAGCTAAATCACTCAAAAAGTTTCAATAATAAAAAATGAAAACCAATTGCAAATGGTCTCAGATATATCTCTCTACATCATACTAAACGTTATGTCAAAGGTGAACAACCCTTTTAAGGGCTGTATTTAGGAGAAACTGATCCCAGTGCCCCTACTAGGCAGGGTACGATAATTCTGCCTAAAGTATAATGATCTCACGCTTTCTAAAACTTAATTGAACCCATTTTTAACGCACAGCAAGATTTTATTTGCCTCTGTAGTAGTATAGTAGCAATGTTTTGCTATAAACATAGTATAGCAAATAGTAATATTTCAGTTGCACGGTTGCACCCTAAAACTTTACATAGTTTAGCAGCGTCTGTAAATATGGATGCGTTACATATATTGGTATGCAGATTACACTCGCACATATACACTCGCAGTTTTCATGCTACCTAACACTCTAAATATAAAAAAATATGACTTTTTCAACTTCACCCATCCAATTGGCCCTAACCCTGCCTCTTTAGACTGGCCATACCCCCTTGCAGGATACAGCATATATTTATAACTTTTAGAAAGTGTGCACCGAGAAAAATAAATATGCTCATGGAAATTTAAGCTTATCTGTGTCATACTGGAAAAAATCCCACATAGTAAGCAAAATTTGTATTTGTAGAGGCTGTTTTCTGCATCATGCACACAGAAGACAATGTGATCTTGAGCAGAGGATAAAACTAGATCAAAGCATAAGGGTAAAACTTCATGTGAATTTTTGATCAGATTTTGTGGGTCAAATTGTATTTGATCTTGCATTGCAACTGCACACAACACCACTCAATACCATGCAACACCACGCAATAGCACAAATCTGGCCCGCCTATAAATACACTGTCAAGCCAGATGGTATATTTTGTTCATGCATCTACATCTGACAGTCAAATAAATGTCTGTCAAATACCATCAGATTTTATTTTGACGGATGAAGGTGCAGCACGTAGCGTTCTCTCCCTTTACATGTATTTTGCACATTAGATTGTTGTATCAGTCCAAAGTATGGACTTAGTATGCATATTGCAAAAAGCAACAACATATATCTTAATTATTAATTATTCTATAGTATGCAGATATTTTATGCATTTCCTAGCTTACTAGAGAAGTGAAATTGATGCACTTTCATGAGGCAATCTGCTTTTAAATAGGAAACATTTTACATATTTGTGAATTCTCTCCTCTGATCCAATTGTGTTTGGCACAAACTTTACCTTGGCTTATACTGTCATTGCTACAGTAAACAGAAATTGATATGTTATAGAGAAATTAATGAATAGCTCCTGACAATTTTTGTCTGATACTGAAGTGTCGCTTATAATGTCTATGTTACAAACAAGTTGAAAAAGGTTGATTTTGCTTACACATTTTCTAATATTGACCTATTTTACCTTTTGTCTAGAAAAGACAATAGCTCATTAATGTACATAAACCTGAAAGTAATTATTGGTCTAATGTATAGAAAATGCTTTCTAATGATGAATAACTGACAGGAGACTATAAATCATGTGCAGGTGGGGGACAGATGGTGGATCACAGATGGGCTCTTACAAAAGGAAATGGACTTTAGGAAATGTCTCTGAGAAAAGAACAGCTATTGTTATGATAAGTTAAACAGCCCACATCATTATTTGCTGCTGCACTGATAAAATGCCCCACTGAGGTATGAAACGCATAAGGCTTTTTTCTTATGAATTGTTTGAGATGCCTTTTTCCCTAAAATTAAACAAATGCTGCACTTTTTCAACTGTTGTGGTCCAGGTCCTAATGCCAGCCAACAACTGATATATTCTCCAAGTAAGGAAATTAAATTTGGGACTGATGTTCATATATATTTTTTATATGAAAAAAGTGTTTCTCATTAGGCCAACGTCACACAAGGCTGATGACTGGCTTTTCTCCACTCTTGTGGAGACGGCATCAACCTGGAAATGCACACACACATGGAGTGAATACGTTTGCTGAGAAATGTCGATCATCAGCCCTGAGTGCCAACTTATATGTAATCCTGTGGAAGGAAGAGGAGGATAAGTAAGGGGGAGCTCTACTGAAACATTTGTGCAGAGGCAATTATTTACTAGCTATGAATGACGCTGCAGTTTACAGAACCTAGAAGCTATGAGGGTTAAAAGGAGTGTGACCATACACGGGCAGATAAAAGCTGCCAACAGACAGGCAGCTTATCGGCCCGTGCGTGGGGCCCTCCAACAGCTTATCCGAACGATATGTGGCCAAAAGTCGTCTAGATGCCGATCAACGGGACTAAAAATCCCGTTGGATCGCAGCCGCATCTATTCGTTGATGCAGTCCTGCAATCCAACCACCTCTGTTGTGATCCGATCGTTGGGCCCTAGTGCCCACGATTGGTTCACGAGATATCGCCCACCTCAAGATGGGCATATTGGCGAGACACATCGCCGATCGAATCTCACCGTGTATGGCCACCTTAAGTGTAGTCAGTAAAAACCAGACAAAAGAGACACACATTTCAAGTAGATTTAACCCTTATAACTTCTCTTTAAAAAAGTGGTATTTTGCTGCATGGAAAATTAAGCAAATATGGTTATCAAAGGTTTGGATTAGAGACCAGAGATCAGAACAGGTGCAAGTTATCAATAGTAAACAATACCCACATTTACTAGTCTACCATTTGAATACAAACATCTGCTTGATTGTTATACAATAGAGATGGAACAATTGTTTTGCTTCCTATTACACCGCACCTATCAGGAATAGGTCGGATCTTGGATTGGTATGCCCTTTAATAAAGAATAACTTAATCTGTCTCATTTAAAGGAGTATAACATCCCTACTATGTGGAATTAAATAGGAAGACTAATGTTGCTAGGCCTTTATTTAAAT
>CM044441.1:105616939-105639560 GCA_024363595.1 Xenopus borealis
ACAACCTGTATAGATACAACACCACCGCGTCCTAATGCATTTACAGCTATCGTTAAACTTTACATTATTACTAATGCCCCAGAACGCTAGAAAAACATGACCCAGAATATGTTATATTGAAAGAAGTTGACTAGTGGTGGAATCATTACGCCTGTAGTCCAACCAAGGTTGCCAAACTCTGAGATATTTGTCATGAGTATTAGTAGGAAAACTTGCTAGTTTTTCATCCACCATTATCCAATCTACTTTATGTCTGAAAGCTTGCAGGGGGACAGAGCCAAATCTCCAGGCCTTCGCTATGGTTTGTTTTGCCGCCATAAATATTATTGTTAAGAGTTTATGTTGTTGCATGGAAAACCCATCATATTTATCATTCAAGAGTGCTATAAATGGGTCTTGTCTCACATTAATTTGAAATACAGAGTATATAACAGTATGTATTTCAATACAGAACCGAACTACCTTAGGGCACGTCCAATCATATATGATACATAAGCAATTTGGCTCTGCTGCTATCTTGTCAGGTGTCAGGTACCATCTAAATAATACTTTATATGAGACCTCCAACAACTGACTTTGTAAATTAAGTACTGTAATGGGTCCCCGTACTGTATAGCAATTGAAAATTCTGGTAATGTTATTTGAACACCATCATTGAAAGGGTACAACATTCTGGTCAGGTACAAAGTCCGGGTTGTGAAACAAAGGTGTGCCCACGGAGACATTAGCTTGGCAGAATACCTGACTCTGTCCCATACCTTAAAAGTGGTGTCCTTTTGGACTCCTGGTTGAGGAGCATTTTTGGGTTATAGACCATGGCAACGCTTCTGCCGTAAAAGGGGTACAGAAATTGTTTTCCTGTAGGACCCACTGAGTGCCAGCCAAGCCAAGGTGCAAAAGTGGAATGGCTACGAGTTGGGCAGTATAATAATAATGCAATACATTTGGAAGGCTTAGACCTCCCTGTGCCTTGGACACATAAAGAGTTTTCTGTTTGACCCTGGGGGACTTTTTATTCCAAATGTACCTTAATATCTTCCCCTGAAACTCTTTCAAATCTGAAAGGTTGATTAAAACGGGAAGAGTACTGAAATAATATAAAAATCATTGGCAGTAGGGTCATCTTAAAGTGGACCTGTCACCCAAAAAAAATATTCAAAATCCGATTTTATCACATTAGTCAAGCAAAATGAACATTCATTACACTATATAAATTATTTGAATCTTCTTTTCTTCAGTCTGGGAATTCACAATTATAGCAAGCAGGCAGGAGCCATTTTGTGGACACTGTTATTAAGGCAAGCCTTGCATCATCTCAGAATCTTGTTTGTGCACCAGAATGGGGGACCCGATGTCTATCCCCATGTCCTGGCTACACAATTAAATGGTTAAGAGAACTGGGAGAATGTCTGGGGAGCAGTGACATCTAGGAAGTGCTGAATGGAAAGTGAAAGTAATTGTCTGCCCCTCTCTATGCCTATGGCATAGAGGAGTGAGACAATATTTGATTGACAGCTGAGATTTTTAAATGAGCTTAAACCAGCTATGAATGCTTTAATACACATTTGAAATTGGATTTCATGTTTAATTTGAAAAGGACTTTTATTATACAGAATTTTGTGCCTGGGTGATGGGTCCACTTTAATGGAATTTATTCTTCAGATCCATGAAATGTTATACCTACTCCATTCTTCCATCAGTTTAGTTAAAGAAGTGTACAGTTTAGGGTAATTTTACTTGTATAAGTTTGAATACAATGCAGTAATGTTGACCCCCAGTATTGGAGTTATTTAGCTTTGTATTCAGCAGCTCTGCAGTTTGCAATTTCAGCTGTCTGGTTGCTTGGGTCCAAGTTACCCTAGCAACCATGCAGTGATTTGAATGAGAGACTGGTATATGAATAGGAGAGGGCCTGAATAGAAAGATGGACAATAAAAAAGTAGCAATAACAATGAATTTGTAACCTTACATAGCATTTGTTTTTTTTTAGATGGCGTCAGTGACCCCCATTTGAAAGCTGGAAAGAGATGGCAAATCATGTAAAAACTATAAAATAGAAAAAATGAAGACCTATTGAAAAGTTGCTTAGAATAGGTTGCTTAGAATTATGTAATGTTATAAAGAAATTTTAGCAAAATTAAAGTATGGAGATCTAAATTATGTAAAGATCCCTTATCCAAAAAGCCCCATGCACCAAGCATTTTGGAAAAGGTCCCATACCTGTACAATACTATTAATAGTTGCAGGGAGTTTTCCCTGTGGTGTTTAACACCCAAAAATGAGCCCTCGTCTATTAGACTGAGAGTTGTAGGCTTGGTTTTTCCTGCAGTTATAGTAGGTTTGTAGAGAGTGATGGACTTAGAGCACATGTGAGCATTTATAATGGTTATGGTTTATACCATGTTGCTGATCTTTATTTTCCCAGTATCATTGTCTTGCAATAATCAAGGGCATTTCTACCATTGTAAGAAACCTCAGCCCACAGTGCACATTATTGAAAGAGTTCTGTAATTGTAAAGCAGAGCCACAGAAGCTGAGTCCAGAGTTGCCATGTTTTTGGAAATAGTCCAGGGCTTATATTTACAATGATGAGGGTGCATCTATGCAAAGGATGCAGCTAGAGTTTCCTCTTTTATTTTGTTGTGAGGCATTCCTGCTATGGCAACTGTAAATTCACCATTATAATTATAGGTCATGCTTTTCAACTACTATTGGCTTCAGGTTAAAATGCAACATAAAGTATTACACAATATTGCTCTTCCTGCAATGGCAGTGTGTGATTCATCAAATGGTACTCTTAATGTATATCAAAGTATTTTATGGTTTTCTCTTTTTTTATTTATACATTCATTGAACATTCTCATATAGGTGCCTGTTATCCAGATAGGACCTGTTATCCAGAATCCTCAAGACCTTCATACCTTCAATAAGACATATTATGTAAAAAAACAAGAATGTACCAGTGCATTAAACTCTTTTATATTAAAGGGATGTGCTTTAAAAAGTTGGATTTCTGGTTACTTTATTGAAAATTTCTGCGAAACCCCTCCTAGTCCCACCCATCTGTTCCACTTCCTGCTGCCTCCTTTCCCAGGCTGTGCAGGGGAGCACTCAGTACACTGCACTGTAGGATAGCAACCAAGCAGCAGCTAAGCAGGACCTGATAGGGAACTAAAGCCTGTCTTAGCATGTGTGACTGCAGGGCTGTGATTGGCTATCTCCCTCCTACTGTTCTGGCAGGAACCGTTAGGACACGTCCACCCCTTATTTGAAACTGGGACAGGAACCAGAGAACATATATTGGGGAGCACAAATAAAGGGTATAATTTTGAACACAATATCAATTTCAAGCCAAAACTAAAACCAGCATCATTTAGCATACATTACTGTCTACAAAATTAGGGGTTTCTCATTTATCCTA
Organism: Xenopus borealis; assembly: GCA_024363595.1. Lineage (NCBI taxonomy): Eukaryota > Metazoa > Chordata > Amphibia > Anura > Pipidae > Xenopus > Xenopus borealis. The sequence goes on from CM044441.1 coordinate 105,620,361, forward strand.
TATGTCCCCTTTAAGTCTGCTAAAATCATTTAAACATTAAAGAAACAGCAACACCAAAAAAATTGTGTATTAAAGTAATGAAAATATCATGTAGTGTTGCCCTGCACTTGTAACACTAATCTGTTTGCTCTGGAAACACTACAATAGTTAATATAAACAAACTGCTATGTAGCAATGGTGGATATTGAAAAAAGCGATATGGCACAGGTTAAATAGTGGATAACAGAAAACACCATTATGTTATATAGAGCTTATCTGCTGTGTAGCCTGAGTCTTAACTCAGACTGCCTCGTTGATGCACAGCAACTTGTTAATATAAACAATAACAGTGTTTCTGAAGCAAACACAGTAGTTTTACCAGTGCTGGGCAACACTGCGTTATAATTGTATTACTTTAACATATTTTTTGATGAGACTTTTCCTTTAAATAAACCCAAAAGGATTGTTCTTCAACCAATAAGGATTAATTGTATTTTAATTGGGATCAACGAAAAGGTAATATTTTATTATAGACAAAAAGGAAATATGTTTTAAAAATTTGAATTATTTGTTTGGAATGGAATCTATGGGAGACAACTTTCCCATAATTCTGAGCTGTCTGGATAATGTGTTTCCAGATACAATCCTATACCTGAAATTAGTGTCAGATACTTATGGCAGCCATGTCTGAATATCTGGTAATCTGATTAATAAAACCGTGGTATCTGTTATGTAGTGTGTAAGATATTCAGGCTTATCAGAGGGTTACACCACAAAGTGATACCAGTGTTTCTTGCCATTATTTATAGGAGATACTTTTAGTTTTTTCCACTGCTCTAGTTCAACCTGGAATTTTTAACTGGAGGGCCACAAGTTTTCAATCCCTGGCATAGATGGGGGGTATAGGGGATAATGTATTCCATTTTACTTGAGATCTCACTCATGTAGAAAAGGAATGCTCTCTATACATGATAAGCCATGGCCTCATTCATTGTGTAATGGAACATTAAGGGGAGATAAACCTAATCTACAGCTAAGCAGATTTTCCCTTGGGCAAACCTTTTACACACAGAATTATGGAAGTTGTGGAATAACTCTAAAATCTACTTCTTGAAAATGACTAATAGATTACAATACACACACTGCTGCTCAAAGACACAGAAATAAGCCAGTTAATCATAGCTTTCACTAATCACAGGAGTGCCTGCACATACTACCCAAGCAAATTGCAAGCCTTAATATCAAGCTCATAAAAAGCTAAACAATGACAGTGTGGAAATTAATCTTGTACTAAAACAAGTCAGTACATTTCCCTTTCAATTAAAATTAGTTCTGCAATTTCATAAAAAAAAAAACATCAACTTGTAATTGCCTCAAGCACGCTGAACGATATAGAAGAATTCTAAAGTGGAAATGGAGACAGATGTGTACATGCTAAAATTTGTGTAATTTTAGGTTTTTCCAACCTCTGCTAAACTCACATTTTTAAGAACCATGAATGTCTACTTATTTAACATAAGATCCAAATATAAAAAGCACAAACAAATACACATTTTTACAAGTGAAAAAACTTGTAGGTCCAAGTTGACACAACTCGATGCCTGTGCTCGACCCATGAAGTTCAGTTTGCTCCAGAAATGAGTCCTTATAACATACCTTCCAACATTTGGAAAAAAGAAAGAGAGACAAAAAGATCTGCCGCGCGTATTGTGGTGAAATGTTTTTGACCAAGCCTATTGTATCTCCACACTCCCTAAATAGCACATCCATTTTACAAAATTTGGCAGGTTATGGAAATTTTCTGAAGCTTTAAGGTCAGCTTTTATGTGTTATTACAGTTTTGCTAATGAAAGTGACTTACCCTTTAAGCAGCAGGTCACAGTTTCCCCAAGAGACCTGCTTATCTTAATTCAAAGGGATGCACTAAATCCAGAAATCTGAATCCTTAAAATCATGTCACAAAACAAGAAAGTAAAACCATTTGAGCCATGTGGAGCTCTTTTAGCCCCCTCTCTAATTTGCATATGCAAATTAGGGTTCATATTCGGTTCAGTATTCTGCCGAATCTTTCGCAAAGGATTCAGGGGTTCGGCCTAATCCAAAATTGTGGATTTGGTGCATCCCTATTAAATAGTAATGATTGTACCTTTGCTTATCTTAAATTGTTACAAATGTATCTAAGTGCAGCTGACGAGTGTTCTGGTCCTATCTGCAAACACTGTATCTTTTTCTGACTGTTCAGTGCAGGAGATCAAAGAGGAACTCAGGACATTTCAGTAACAATCCGTGACTGCGAGTTGAGCTGTCAAAATCAGGACTGTCCTGCAAAAAATGGGACAGTTGGGAGGTATGGTGTCATATATTGACCCAGTAATCTCTGTTATTTACACATGAGAGCAATAGGACACATGCAATTATTTTGCTAGATCTGCAGGAGTTTGACAAAATACTCCCCATTCATTTCTCCTGGACTCTCAGATGCAATCACAGGTTAAGCCATAGCCACTCAGATTCTCAGAAACATGGATGTTTGCATTTCTCAATGACTATTGCCTGACCCACAAGGCCAAATGTTGGATCCCACTGAGCTGAAAATGACCTGGCCCCTACCCCTGTGCTATTGTCCTTATTGGTGGGATGCTTTTTTGAATTTACTGAGCATAAACTTTTATCCAAAGCATGAGAGTTCTACTGTTTTACTACAGTAAAAAGACCATATTTGATATAATACTAGCTAGGATTACAGACAATGAAAGAAGAAAACAAGAAATAATAATAGTGTCTACGTCAGTCAGGTGTTTGCATACCGCTCATTATTAGCGGCTAAATAACACAATGCAAAAACATGTTAAGCTCAGTTCAAACAGCAGTTCTACCACAAGTTTGATGAGGAGCATAAGGAGTGTCACCAGTGCCGGTCTTAAGCACATTGGACCAATTTGGCCCAATTGGGCCCCGCTCTTATGGGGGCCCCGCTCCAGTGCAAGCTCTGATTCCTATTCCTTTTATCCCCCAGTAGCCCAGCCTAACCCTAATCCAGATTGGCCCAGTCCGCTCAGACCTGATTGGTCCAGGCCACAGCTGAACCTGATTGGCCCAGCCCACCCCCAAACCCAATTCAACCAGCCCGCCCAAAACCCAATTGGCCCAAATAACAAGTGAAATGCATTCATGTTGTATATATAATCCATGGTGCTGCACGAACACAGTTTACAGTGGTAACCAAAATTTGCACTTTTTTTTACCGCACATAAATTAAACAAAGTGAACATAAATTAAACAGAGGGAACATTTTCTCCCAGTTGCCCAGCCTGCCCCCATCCCCAACTGGCAGCCATCACTTGGACAGAGGGGAAACTATTTACCCATCCAGCTCTGTGACCCTATGACAGACAGCAAAGTTCCTTCTAGGGGGCCCCACCAAAATGGTTCCAATTGGGCCCCGCACTTGGTTCGACCGGCCCTGAGTGTCACATATAGTTACATCTAGCAAAATATTTGATTTACAGATACATTTGTGAACAACCAACTTTCGTATGAATTTCATATAAAAGCTATTTAATTTTGAAAAGCATTCTGTAGAACTGCCCTTTGCATTCTGGGCCTTTATAAATGAAGTGAACTGTACTGCACCTAGGGTTTTTTTGGAAGTAAAATACAGGTATAACATGAATTGTTATTCTGCCATTTTGCCTCTCTTAGTAAAGAAGGCCTCATAAGCTACATATAATGAGGCAGACTAATGTAAAATCTATTATATTGTTTGTGGGGGTTTATTATTATTATTATTATTATTATTATTATTAATTGATTGAGTGAACTAAAACTTCTCCATTCTCAAGGCTCCATTCTTATATAAATAAAATTCATCATCAACATTTATTTTTAGAGCGGACAAGTCATGCAGTGTTTTAAAATTCTCATATAAACTTGTATTATTACAAGCAAAAAACTTTAAAATCATTTGAGACTAAAAAGTTTGATTACATATGTGGCAACTTTCCAACAACTCACACAATTGTGTAATATCCTATACACACTACACACACGAAATTCGAACATTCTAATTTTTTCAAATTCAAATAGAATTTTGGGCTATTCTATAGTCGAGGTAGCCCAAAATGTATTTGAAATTCAAATTTTATCTGAATTTAAATTCAACCCTTAGTAAATCAGCCCCTTAATGTCATTGTGATGAACCCATTCAAGGGACGTCATAAATTGTGATTGTAGAAAAATACTAGACTGAATTTAGTTGTGGTTGTAGGCATTTTCTTTTAACATTAAACAGTATACATTTAGCTTCTCAGTACTGGAAGGTAAAATTAATAAACAGTTCCCCACTGTACAGAAGAGGAGAGCGTGGGAATAAATAACCCCTGGCTGCTCCCACTGTCAGCCTCCAAGGTGTTGGGAGTAGTAAAACTACAATTACACAGCTACATAGCATCAGAGCACTGGGATATGTGGGGGTTAGTGCTTACTGTGCAAATAATTGGCCCTAGCATGCAGCAGACTGACCATTAATGAGTCAATTTGTTTGCAACCTTGACAGGAATCATGCACAATATGTTCCTTCAAACAGAATTATGATTGTAATTGTTTGTTTCTTGTATTTTAGCCAAGGCAGGAGGTTCACAGCACACACCTACAAAGACAGTTGTTTAGATGAGATATTGTTTTCTCTCTTTCTCTCACTCACTCACTATCTATCTATCTATCTATCTATCTATATAGAAAGATCTTTTTTGGGGGTGGAAGAATACTAAAATAAAGAATAATTAACTTAAATATATAGGTTTTAATAAGAAGGAACCACTCTTATCTCTTATGTTTACAGGTTCAGGTATAGGATCAGTTATTCGGAAACCCATTATCCAGAAAGCTCTGAATTATGGTTTAATTAATAAAATTAATTATTAAGTATGTCTCCCATAAACTCCATCTTATCCAAATACTCAAATTTAAAAAAAAAAATCTTTTTTCTCTGTAATTATAAAATATAGACTTGTATTAATCCTTATTGAAGGCAAACCCAGCCTACTGTTTAAATTTTATTTCGTAGATTTAAGATACGAAGATCCAAATTACAAAAAGATCTAGAGCATGCTGGATAACATGTCCAATACCTGTATTGCCATGTAATATGTGTGAATGTGATTCATGCATACACCCTTCTGTTGTACACTGCTGCAGAATATGGTGTTGCTAGTAATAATAAAGACAAGGCTGCCATGACTGGCTGGAGGTCAGATTACTCTGGTGCTATTTAGCTCAGTGTAGCATTATGGATCATTATGGATCAGTGTGCTCCAGTTTCCCTGATTAGAGACACAACATCCCTACATTGAACCAGATCACACATCAACCCATCTATGTGCAATTACCAGAATTCTGGCTACCCAGCAACCTAACAGAGCAATCCACTAACATGAGCTTTCTCTGATTAATATAAAATGTATAATGAGGTCCAGGCCACCAATAATCTATTACTGGGTCCAAAAGTTGTTTGGCTATGGAATGCCCAAAGATTCGCCACAGACTAAAAATCAGCCCAGTGTGACCTGGGATTAGATACCTCTGGTAAGGTATATTATTGGAGGTATAATGAAGTGGGGCTGTATTGTAACTACAGTAAATTATGATAACGGTGCTTAACACAATTAACCAGGTCTCTGTGTAGCTTTTTTAATACAACCAGTGTAGACTGGAATGTCCAGATCACCAGGGCTACCACCTAGAGGCCCACTAACCCCAGCCATGGGGGCCCACACTGGAGGCCACCCCCAACCTCACCCTCCTTCTCAACAAGTACCTTAGAGACCCACCATGTACTTCCTCTTACTTGCCAGTCTGCCTGTGGCCACTGCAGGGCAAGCAGAGGGTCTGGGGTAGTGGGGCCCACAAGTATTGGTGTCCACTGGGTTCTCTCCAGGTGCCCCACAAGCCCAGTCTGACACTGTATACAACTATGCCCCTAAAATCACAAACAAGTGAACTGTGGCAGTTACAACTAGTAGTTACTCTTTGAAAATATACCCTGAATTAATTATAGTATCCAGACATATTGCAGGTAAACCCAACAAATGTAGAAAAACACAACAATCACTGCGATGATGGAACATCAAATAGAAAAAAATCTATTACTATTTGCATACATGTGCGCACCTCCTAAAATTTCAAAAATGGAAAGAGGGAAAAAAAGATCTGCAAATATTTTGACTACGCCAATTTTACGACCACACCCCCTAAATACATTTTATAAAATTTGGCAGGTTATGGAAAGTTTGAACACATTTCTCTGAGTTTTATGGCAATGTTTTATGTGTTATAACAGTTTTGCTAATAAAGAAGACTTGCCCTTTAAGCTGTGAGTCTCAGTTCTCACAGCGTGCTTATCCCAAATAGTTACAATTGTACCTTTGCTGATCTTAAATTGTTACAAATGTATCAAAGTGCCGGTGCTGAGTCTAGGCTATCTGCCAAGAACTTCCAAATTAATAAAATTTCAGAAACTTTGTATCTTTTTCCGGTGCAGAAGATCAAAGAGAAAGTCAGGGCATTTCAATAACAATTCATGACTGTGGGCTGAGCTGTCAAAATCGGGAACTGTCCTGGGAAAAATGGGACAGTTTGGAGGCATGCATTTGTTATAACAAAAAAAAACCTCAAAATTAATTGAATACAAGCCACTCTGCATAAGCAATATCATTTAAACAAAAACAAATTCTAAATTATGTCTGATGCTTACTCCATCTAATAAGTAGCCCTTTAGGAGTCTTTCATTTAATCACCAACTGCACTTGAAGGGAGTGTAAAAGTATCCCAATCCCACTATTTCTATGCAATGGCCTTGGGTTTTTCACCATTATACAAATCTGCAGCTAGGGAGCATTAGGCTGTAAGATCAAAGCAATGGTCAGGATTTCCTCCCCAAGAATCTACTGCCAGACAGCAAGGTGTTAGCCTATAAAAAAAACAGAGGCACCACCATAAGGGTTTTTCCTTGCCATGGGTATGGTGGGGCTTAGCCATTTTGTCATTGTGACCTTGTGATTTTAAAAGTGCTTGTAGAAATTTAATTACCACAAAACATGATCAATAGACAAATATCCTATTCAAGGTAAAGTGCTTAATATTCATGTCAAGGTCTCAAAGTATCAGACTGAAGAAACAAAAAACGCATCTCCTTCAGAAAAAAAAATCAATCACAACTCAGTTTTTCAATACAAAGCTATAGTACTGTTACCAGCACCTTATCTGACCCCTAAGACCACAGCAGAGATGAACTCTGTGGTCACTAGGCCACTGTGTATTGTGTTTTCAAACAGTTCCCATTGCAGAATCTAGCACTTTATCAAATACTTTATGAATAATTTTAAATGTCTTGCCACAGGGCCACTTTAAAAAGTAATGGAAGAGGCTTTTCTGTTTTTAGTCTTCAGGGCGAACTATGCTATACAGAATTCATGGGGGGACTTGGTGCTGTGCATACTTTCCCTCACCTTATTCAGAGCCGACAGGAGCCTGATTGTGACCTGAAAGGGAAGAAGACTGAATTCCTCTACCCCAGGGGTGTCCAACTTTTTGGCTTCCCTGGGCCACATTGGACAAAGAAAAATTGTCTGGAGCAACACATGAAATACACAAACACTTTTGATTTGTAAAAGTAAAGAAAAAACACAGTAAAGAACCAGTTGGATAACCAGATGGAGCTATACTGTAAAATATGGACACGTGGATATTACAGTAAATAGACATATTATTTTGACATTTCTTCTGGGACCAAGTGTTTCAAGCTAGGTCACATTCATATCTGTCCTGGGCCGCAGATTGGACACCCCTGCTCTACTCTATACTCTTCTTATTACCCTGGAATGCCAGTTAAAAGTACATTTCTGGCCCAGCATGGCCATTCAAGACTGAACTTCAGGGTTCCTCATCTCTGGTGATGTAATTGTGCCAATCCATCTTCTATGGTGGTTGACCCTGTCCATTTATTACAGCATTACAGGGAGTCAGGGTAGATGTGGGTCATAAAATGGAAGAGATTTTTGGATGTGTCTGGGAAGCAGCACTTTAGGGCCAGTCGTTGGTTTAGAAATTACCAATCCAATTGTCATTACTCTGCAGCCTGATTGCTGTAATACATTTTGACAGATGTCAGGCATATTGCTGGTTGAGGCAACTGTAACCAATAGGTAGCTATAAACCCCTTTTATTAACTACCTCCCCAGTATGCTGGTACAGGCATGGGAGCAGTTATCCAGAATGTTCGAGACCTGGGGTTTTCCGGATAACAGATGTTTCCATAATTTGGATCTTCATACATTGTCTACTAGAAAATCATGTAAACATTAAATAACCCCAATAAACAGGTTTTGCTTCCAATAACAAGTAATTATATCTTAGTTGGGATCAAGTACAAGCTACTGTTTTATTATTACAGAGAAAAAGGAAATCATTGTTAAAAATTTGGATTAATGGGATAAAATGCAGTCTACGAGAGATGGCCTTTCCATAATTCAGAGCTTTCTGGATAACTGGTTTCCGGATACTGGATCCTATACCTGTACAGCTGTAATATAAATATCTAACAACTTACAAAATACAATATATCCTTTTGAACCTTTAACTACTTCATACCTCCCAACTGTCCTGTTTTTGGGGGAACAGATTTTGACAGCTCAACCCGCAGTCCCGGGTTTGTTTATGAAATGTCCTGACTGTCTCTGATCTCCTGCACTGAACTGCCTGAAAAAGTTTCTTACTTAATCGGCTTTTGGCAGACAGCCCAAAATAGATACTTGGATACTATTGTAATAATTGTAAGCTAAGCAGGTCTCTTTGGGAAACTGACTTGCAGTTTAAGAATGGTGGCAGATGGGGAGATTAGTTGCCCAGCGACAAATCTTCTCTACTAAGGGCGACTAATCTCCCCAATCTCCCCAAATGCCTTCCTGGTGGTAAAAATACAAATCGCCAGTGGGATGGCATAAGAATCACTTTGGATTTCAGAAGTTGACTAACGAGAAAATCTTTTTGTCCCTTTACTTCCAAAATGTTGGGAGGTATGCTACTTTGTTTTCATGCAATGGTCCCTGTCTGTACCTTCCACAAAAACCAACCCTGTATGTTATGATTACACGATTGCCATGACCTAGAACCCAGAAAATGCATAACATACATACATTATGTAATTAGCTACTAGTAGCAGCGTAGGTGGTTCTTCACAGTAAGGGACAGAGAGTTTGTGGAATGCACTGCTGGGTGATGTTGTGATGGCTGATTCTGTTGATACTTTTAAAAGGGGTTTGGATGATTTTTTTGGCCAGGCATAATATCAAAGGCTATTTTGATACTAAACTCTACAGTTAGTATAGCTATGGGCATATATGGTTTGTGTGAAAGAGTGGAGGTGTGTGTGTGTGTGTGTATGCTGGGTTTTAATTTGGAGGGGTTGAAACAATGAAAGTTGTTATAAACTTATCACAAGTTATAATACAAAGACATCTGGGGTGTTACATTTTCAGAAAGATCTCAACCTTGGTTACATCATTTGATTTCGCCTGTAACACTATTATTCATTGGTGAATCACAGGCAACATTTTTCTTTCACACAAAAGATACAGTTCTATTTTTTACACAGAAAACCTACAGCATGACCTAGTAAGCACAGTTACTCCCCTCCCTCCTCTAGTTCCCAAGCATTTCCTCCGGAGTTGATAAGAAATGAATATGCTCACTGAAGGGACTTTTACACTATGGGGATTTATCCCACCATTAGTCAATTTATTACAGTTGACACTGTGCCCATTATTCTAGAAGTCCACTGCAAACATGAGGCAGCAGAAAGATTGCACTATAGGGAAGAAAAGATGCTTTCTATAGGAAATGTTTCCATATTTGAAGCTTTGAGGATGAAATAGGAGCAACAGAGCTATGAGCAAATATCTTCAATGCCAGGGGAAATCTGTCTTAAAGGGGTGGTTGGCCACCCCTTTTAACTTTTACTATATTATAGAGTGGCTAATTCTAACCACCTTTTCAATTGGTCTTCATTTTTTCTTTTTTATAGTTTATACATAATTTGCTTTTTTCTTCTGACTCTTTTCAACTTGCAAATGGAGGTCACTGACCACATCTAAAAACTTCTATAAGGCTACAAATGTTTTGTTACTGCTACTTTTTATTACTCATCTTTCTATTCAGCCCTCTCCTATTAGTATTCCAGTCTCTTATTCAAATCAGTGCATGGTTGATAGGGTATTGAAATTGCAAACTGGAGAGCAGCTGAATAAAAAGTTAAATACAGTAACTGAAAAACCAAAGGAAAACCAATTGCAAATTGTCTCATAATGTCCATCTCAATTGAAAGGTGCTGTCACGTTTCGAGGACTGTGAGTGGCAGTGCCTGGACGTTTACTTGTAGTACAGTAATTATAAAAGGGAAAAGTGCCGTTTGTTTGTATTACCTGTTATGATCCAATATACATACACAGCACTGTGGGTAATCCTTAGTGGAGTATGGGCCCAAGGAAACAAATAGTTAGCAGTGCCCCCTTTTTAAAATTTGAATACAATCAATATAAATGACATTTTAACATGTTAGTTAGCTTTGCTCCACTTCTCATTATCGAGGTGACGAGCAGGGAATGACACACTGATCAGACACAGCAGGTGTTCCTGGCAAGGAAAAAAACTCTTATAGCAGAGGCTCACAGGAGTCAGAAAATTTATTTTAGGGGTACTTCACTGACCCCGGTAGCCAAAAAAAACTATTGTTATTGTTACATTTTATAGTTACCTTTCTATTCAGGCCCTCTTCTATTTATATTCGAGTCTCTCATATAAACTTCTGCCTGTTTGCTAGGAGACTTTAGATCCTAGCAACCAAATAGCTGCTGAAATTCCAAACTGGAGAGTTGAACAAGACGTTAAATAATTCAGAAACCACAAATAAAAAACGATGACCAATTGCAAATTGTCAGAATATCACATACTATCATTTAACTATAGTTACACGTTAATGTGAACAATGAACTCAGGGCTCCTCCATTGCTCGCAAATCACAAGTCTATTTATCACTCCCCAAGGATGGCTCGATAGTCATAGTATAATAGCATTATAAAACAATTAGCAGCTTCAAAATATGAAGAAAGATTTAGTAGGATTATAAAACAAATAGCAGCTCCTAAATATGGAGAAAGAATTGCTATGATTTTTTCATCAGCATCTGTAGTAAAGTGTAAATAAAACCCACGTAAAATGTTCATTAGCACAATGTTGACAGACAGTAGAGTTTTGAATTATTGGGTTGTGATGCATACATGGTGCAGCCAAGGGGGCATGTGGATCTGGTGCTTACAACTTTTATTTAGAACTACCTTAAATCACTCATCTCTAATCAAACTAGTATATATAAATATATAGATGAAAAATGATAGTAGATAATCCCTACCTATAAAAGTAGAGAATAAACAAATCTAATACACAAAAATGACTACATAGAAATGTGAAGACTCTCCATTGCAACTGATTTTTAAATTGTCCTAATGGTCTGCAGACAGTGTCTATGGCTAGCTGGGCTAGTGCCTATTAAAGGAATGGCTTGGATTCTCATTGTGAGAATCAGTATCTGATTAAAATCCCAGACACTGTGCTGATTAATAGGACTAATATGCTAATCCCCCTGCCTCCAACCTGTCAACTGCCTCCTCTCCAGCTCAGTAGCAGGTGGTAGGTGAATACAGAGGCCAGTGGCTGAATGAAGGCGAACAGAGGGCAGCAGGAGATAGAGATCTTTGCAAATGGTAAGAGAACACAGATCACCTGTAGAGAGGCACTGACTGAATATAAAGGAGAAAAGGGGTCAAACCAACCCCCTCGGCAGGGCTCCCCCCCCCCTTCTTTCACTATTTTACGAGTACAATCATCATCAGTGCAACAATGGGGTAATTACTGAATCAGTTTGTTGAAAGACAACAGTTCTCCGAAGCCTCTTTTCATCCATGAATAAAAGCACAACAGATCTACGCAATGGCATAAGCATAGTGAAAAAGCTGCAGCATCATGCGTAATATAGACAGCAAGAGGTAAACTGGGGACACGAATGCCCATGTAAGAAAACACAAGCATTACCGGAAAGGATTATACTGTATAAGCAGCTAAAGGGGGGTCTTATGTATCCCTCTGCAGATCACCCCCCCCCCCACACTACATTATCAGAACAGACATCATCAGCGCATAAAGGGGTAATCTCTGAATCAGGCAACAGCTTTCCAAAGCCACTACTTGCCCATGAATAAAAATACAAGAGATCTACGCATTGGCACAAGCATACTAAAAAATTACGTTAGCAGCACAAACATTCATAATACAGGCGGCACATGCTAAACTGGGGATGGCTTGTGCAGGATGATACAACTTGCATGCAAATAAGCATCCATTCAAATATTGGTGTAAAATTCCCAAAGGGTTGCCATTTTATATAGAAAAAAATTGGATTTTGCAGTTTATATTATCCTTTATTCTCTATCAAGACAACAAGGAAATAATCCTACATTTTCATTAAAATAATTTTAATAAAAAGACCAATGACTCTATTGCATATAAGATAAAATATACCTGGTGATTTGTGTTCAGCAATTTTTATTTCTTGGGTCCTGTTATAGGCATGTATTCTTAGGGATCACTAGACAACACAACACTGGACATCTGTTTCTTAAAGAAGAGCAAAAGTCTATTTATATAACTCACACCTAGTGATGGGCGAATTCGCAGCGAATTCCCGCGTCTCGTTTTGGAAACGGGCGTCCGTTTTTGGACTTAAAAATGGATGCCGGCCCGCATCCAAAACGGGACGCTGTGGCGTCACTACTCAAACCCTTTGCATTGACCCCCTCCTAACTACAACACACAGGACTCCCAATAATGTTTGCCTGTACCTTAAAAAATGTAGAGGTGAGCACCTTCTCTGGCTACTCAGTCTCCCTTTTATTGAGGTGCAGGCTGGCTCAAAATGTGCAGGCCCATGGTGGGTTTAGGCTGAACTTTGCTATTTACTCACCACAACCTTCTTATGGCCACATCTTACATCAGCAGCTTCTACTTATCTTGTGCCAGCTCTGTATGCCCAGCAAGTAGGTGCATGACTATAAATACAGGTTATGGGGAATAGAAACATTGGGAGTATGGCAAAGTTCAATAAAACCCAGTCGGAAGTGAGCAGGTTAAGGTGGGGTTAGGATTGCTAACTTTTTGGACAGGGGGTGGTGTACATGACGCTGTGGGCGTGTGAGGTGGTGGGAGCGGGACTATGATGTGATATTCGGCCATTGGTCAATAGCAGCATCAATCAAGGAGAATCCTGCCCAGATATCCTAATTTGGAAAACCAGGCAGGCAGTTCTGACGTTGGCAGCCTTTACCAACACCAGACTGTCCAGGTAAAACCTGACAGGTGGCAAACCTAGGTGCGGTGCAGGTCGATTTTTTGTTGACCCACATATCTGCCATCTCTCTGGATTGTCAACCATAAGCATGTGTGATTGAAGTCAGAACAAGCTAAATTTAAACTCCACATGCTACTGGCCATTCTCCTTTAAACTTTTACTCAGGTACCCATATTAAGTCAGGACGCCAGCTGCAGTATGTGACCCAAAAAGCAATTTTACAACCTATTTATGATCAACATTTTTGTGTAGGAGGAATTTTAACAATATTTAGGTATCATAGTGACCGACTGACGCATTTCTGTGTACTGACCCGTAGGATAAGAAACCCTGATGTACATATATCTATAATGTGAATACAGAGGACCTTGTTTATTCTCTGGGCTCATTCGAGCGTCTCCATCCATTCAGCAGAAATGGTAGAGAATGAATAATGGTGAGAGGGGGCTGGGACACTTTAGGACAGAAAACCAGAGCAGTAATGCAGCAAATCAGTAATGTTATGCATAATTGCTGTGTACCTGCTTGAGCCAAATCTGAACGCTCAGTGTCATGTGACACACAGCAACTGAAGGTAACCATTTTTTTTTTTTAAATAATGCTATTTTTGCAATTTTGCTCAAATGTGAATATGCAAATTAGAGGTTGGATGTGGCTCTTTATGTAACAAACCCTCCACAAAAAAATAGCATGGGAAGAAACATAATTCTGCAAAAGTCACAAAATATGTTTAGGACTTTATACAGGATTATTAGAGGTTTTAAAAACCTACATTTAGGAGCAGGGTCTGATTTATTGACTTGGAGGCTGCATTCGTGCCAGATTTGGGTGCTCCTGTTCTAGGAACTCATCTATAAATGAAATTGTCACAGAAGGGTAACCTGCTATGTTCCTGCTTGATTTCAGTAAATGGAATCCAATTAATAGCATGGCTATACAACAGCATGTTTATATAAATTACAGTAATGTTTCTATAGCAAACACACCGGTTTCACCAGTGCAGAGCAACAGTACATTACACTTTCATTACTTTAAAACAATTTCTTTCTTTGGTGTTCCTGTTCCTTTAATCAGTTGCACACATAAGATATGTAATAATTTATTCTGCGAACTCCTAGAATGTATAATGCCTTCTTATGTTTAGCTGAATAGGTGATAGATAGATAGATAGATAGATAGATAGATAGATAGATAGATAGCTAGATAGATAGATAGATAGATAGATAGATAGATAGATAGATAGACAGACAAACACAGGGTCAGACTGGGCCAGCTGGACACCAGACTCGCTGCCTGCCCTCTCCTGTTACTGCTCCCCTGACCTCCCTCTCATGCCCCAGTCACAGAAATTGAAAATAAACTTGTGGCAGTGTTGGGGGGGAGCAGTTGGAGGGGGGCCACAGTGCAAGTGGCTATTCAAATGCCCTGCATGTGCTAGAGTGCACATGCAGGGCATTTAAGGGCAACTGATACCACTGCCATTATCTAAAACAGTTTTAATTTTCCTTTTAATGTCTTTTTCTTGTTTTACTTTCTGCACTAGAACGTACTCCCCAGGGACAGCAACCCACCTGGGCCCCCCCCAGTCCGACCATGGACAGATAGATGATAGATAGATAGATAGATAGATAGATAGATAGATAGATAGATAGATAATGGATGGATAAATAGATAGATAGATATAAATAGACAGATGACAGATAAATAGATACATAATGAATGGATAGATAGATAGATAGATATAAACAGACAGATGATATGTGGATGGTAGATGATGATAGATAGATATATGTAAGATAGATAGGCTGGCACTTGCACCTGTCTCTAAACAAAACTTCTTCTGTCGCTAATAAATCCAGCCAATAAAATTTTCAAACAACCTTGTCAAATCACAATTCCTGTGATAACACATCGGCCTGTACCAGATCCCTCCTCACCAGTAAAAGACCAATAGGAATTATTTTTTTGCAGTCTCTTCTATTTGAGTTCGTCTCTGTATATTTGTCCTGCAATAGGGAGTGAGTACATTTACTCAGAATGAGGCCATGTACAAAATCAGTGGCTAAATGACTTTGCTTTCGGACAGTTTGTGTAGTGAGTCTTGTAATAGATGCACTGATTTCAGGTCACTGGTGGTACCCTGTCATGTTCCCGTTTCAGACATTTTTAAAACAAGGGCTGACTGGTTCAACACTACCATTATGTTACAAATGTGGCATGGCAAAATTAAACTTGTTCATAGTGGTTGCTGTACATAAACAATACCTGAAATGTACTATATATTCTTTATATAAAAATACACGGCCCCAAGCTTCAGAGAAACAGTATATGTAAGGATGCCACTTTTCGTGGCTTGAAGGTCTGGGTGGGGGTGGGGATGATGACTTTGAGGAGGCAGGCTGATTGCATCAGGGCAGGCCTGGACTGAGAGTCAAAATAGGCCCTGGCATTACAGGTGCACAGAGCCCCAAACAGCCCCCACCAGCCCACTAAATACTGACTTTCTATGACACATTATAGCAGCCCCTCTGGCATTTGCCAGAACCCACAGATTGCCAGTCCGGGCCTGCATCAGGGTGGGCCAACTGACATCTCAAGGTTGGACTTTCGCTTCATGGTGATCAGCATTTGGTCTGATTGCTGCGACATATAACTGAACGTCCAGTCCAGATTTACCCTTCCGAAAACTGGGTAGTCCAGGTGAAAACAGGACAGGTGGCAAGTAAATGATACAGGGAAGTAGTATGTGGCATTAGGGCCCAGTCTGTGACTGCATTATGTGACATCTAGATGCTAAATGATTGGTGAATTCAACTCAATCAATCAACTTTGGGTGCTGTGTCTTGAGAACCTCACAAAATGCTGGGATTACCTTAGGGATTCACCGAATTCAGGATTTGGTTCTGGATTCTGCCAAGATTATATTCCAGCAGGATTTTCTGAATCAAAAAAAATCGTGTTTTTTTCACACAAACAAGGAAGTCAAAACACTTTAACCGTGTGCTGTACTTGTGTTTCTGTTTCCTCCTTCCATTCCATAATTTACATATGCAAATGACGGTTCAGATTTGGTTCTCTATTCGGCTGAATCTTTCACAAAGGATTCCAGATGCGGCTGAATCCTAAAATAGTGGATTTGGTGCATCCATAGATTCCCTGCGGTTTCATGTATCCAAAATACAAATGTTGTGTCAGTGCAACCTAAGGCCACATATTTTTGTTTGTGGTTTGTTTAGTAAGCATTATTTGGGGCCTGAATGTAACTACTTGGAATTTTAGCCCCTCACAATGTGCTAGTTGTAATACTGTTACACACCTGGTAGTTCTGGTGCCTGATATAAGGAAAGCCCTTATGCTATGATGATCCTGTAGTCACCAAGCAATGCTGTGGTCTGCGCATTTTCGTGTGCCATGCAGCAGGTCCAGACTGGCAATCTGTGGGTTCTGGCAAATGCCATAGGGGCTGCTGTAAGTTGCCATAGAAGTGACTTTGTGAAAGTCACGAAGTTGAAATCAGAAAACTTTGTGACTTTCGGTGCATGCGCAGTAGAGCTGGACCAGCAAATGTCCCTACTGCGCATGCACCACCAAACGCCGATGGATCCAGGAAGAAGTGAACTCCATGGACAGGACCTGCACTGTGGGGTAAGTAGCAAATTAGGGGCATTTGCAGGGGGAGGAGGGCAGGCTACGAGGGAGGGGAGCTATGGGGGGGAGGGGTTTTGCGCCAAAAGGTTTTCCTTCCCCTTTAAGTGGACTGGTGGGGGCTGTTTGGGCCTCTAGTAGGAATGGCAGTGCATATTTTGAATGCCAGTCTGGACCTGGTGGTGCCATATAATACAGTGCAATATGCCTTTATGGATTAGGCCTTAGATATTAAAAACTTGTATTTCTTTTTTTGTACGGTTTTTTTGCCGGGTGAGGGAGTGGTTTCTTACCTTGAGATAGTCATTCTCTGAGCGCAGCTCCTCCAGTTCCCTGAGCAAATCCTCCTCCTGCACTCGGCTGGGTGTTACTGGCCGCTTACTGGGGACCCCCGTGCTCCCCGTTTCCCGAGGTTCCTCGCTAGGGGTCGCTGCATGTTGCTTCCTGTGAGTGTTCTCATTCTGCGCCCTGTCCGCTCGGGCTGCTGCCTGCTCGCTACATCCAGACTCGTTATCGCTGCTTTGCGCTGGTTGCTGCCGGTGTTCATCGGACAGGGGCTCTGAGGGGCAATCAGACAGGTCGGAGCTGCTGTCAGTGTGACTGACCCTTCCACCTGCTGCTAGCGTGTTGTCCAGTACCTGCAGCCTCCTCCTGGTGGGAGCAACCACGGGCTGAGGGGAGGAAGGTGCGGGCAGTAGCAGCAGTTCTCTCCTAGCGCCCCCCTTATTACAGCTGGGCTCGGCGGCTCCATGGCCGGGTCTGGATTGCCTTTTGCTAGTGAGCGAGGCTTTAGCGCTGCAGGGCTTGGTCGGACTCGGCTTCTCCTTGGCTAACGGGGCGCTGCGCCTGGACAGGCGGTTGTGAGTGGCCGAGGCTGCCGGGGACTGGTGCCTAATGCTGCTGCTGGGGGATTTGGGGGGCAGCACGGATGGCTTGGCGGGGGGCGCCCTGCCATGGGGTTCCCTCAGGAATGGTCTGGCCGGGGACGGTGCCCGGTTTAGCCTCTTCTTGTCGGCATGCAGCTTGTGCTCATTGCTGTAAGTCTCCATGTGAGGGGCAGCGCGGGGGGTAGGGACCCCTCCAGCCCGAGGGCTATCCGGGCTGTGCCGCAACAGCGCTAGCGCATCCAAGCAAAGTCCCGGCACCGCTTCTCATCACTTCTCCTTCTGCAGCCACTGGCCACTCGCCACCATTCTAACAACCCGGGGAACGAACGATCTCTCCGGCGGGGCCCCAGCGAGCCCTGGCACTGCGGATCCACTCACCGACGGGTTTGTCCAGATGGGCACGGGATCTGTTCAGCCCTACGAGCTCGGCTCCTGCAGATGAAGCACTCGCTGCTTTTCCCCAGCTAATCGATCCTTCTCAATGCTCTCCACTCTGTACCTGTCACACCGTCTCCTCTGCTCCTTCCTCATTCACTCACATTCACCTCCTTACACACACCAGCTTACACATAACCAATGTCCATCAGCTGCCAGTCCTTCCCCGGACCCGCTTCCCCTCGCCCTGCTGCTGCTGATGCTGATGCCGCCTTTTCAGATCTGCAAGCGCTGCTGTGTCTCTCTCTCTCTGGGAGCCTGACGGTCGCCAGATTGCTGTGCATGCGCTGCAGTGTTTGTGTGTGTGTGTGTGTGTGTGTGTGTGTATGTGTGTGTGTGTATGTGTGTGTGTGCGCATCACCGCTGGGAGCATGTGTTCGTGTGTGTTACATCGCTGAAGGGGACTGCCGACCTGCTCCACACTCTGGCTCACACTCTGGCTCACACTCTGGCTGTTGGAGCTGATCTGATTGAAGAAGTCTCAGTACAATACATATTTTGTTCATACTGTTGTCATATTAGTGAAGCCTTAGTACATTTCTAGGCACCTGTAAATAAGATGTTTGTAGACAGCAGGTACTTTATTGCATACATGTGATTTTTGATGTTAAAAACCAGGAAACAGGTCAGACAAAATTAGGGATACACTGACCAAAACCACAATTTTCCTATTTAGCTGAATAACTAATCCTCCCCAAGACATTTGCCAGAATACTGAATCCTTCCCAAAAGATTTGCCATAATACCGAATCCTTCCCTAGAGATTTGCCAGAATACCGAATCCTTCCCTAGAGATTTGCC
>CM044441.1:105667418-105683208 GCA_024363595.1 Xenopus borealis
GCATTATATATCCTTTGCAATAACACAAACATAAAATCTATAATGCTGCACGCAGTAACGGAACTAGGTGGGGACGTGCCCTGGTGTGGGCCGCGCAGCCGTCCACCCTCCTCCGTTCGAATTTTGTAGCGGCTGCAGTCAACTACAACAGGCGTGATCTGAAGGGGAGCCCAGCGGGGGATGCGGGCCCTGGCCCAATTGCATCCCCCGATAGCAAGGCCACTGGCCGCACAGCTGATGAGTGAGTAAGTGAGTAGATGCATGCTGCAAAGTTCACCAGTTTCCAAGTAGCCATGAATCATGCCTCTAAACAGATACTATTGATCAATACAGCATGTGAAATGTATATGGCTCCAGTTTTAAAAGGATGAAAAGCATAGGATTATCATGCAAAGATCAGGCCAGGTTTTGAAAGGAAGATTAGCTATATGTACACAGTGCACTTGTGAAAATGTATGTTGTGCAAAAGCACTGGAAATCTCTCTCTACGGCATTTACTTTTCATTAATACCTTGTATTTATCGCGTGACATGGCCACCATACTTAAACATTAGCTATATAAAACTGGAATCATATTCAATTTCATATTATAAGGCATGGATAGTAATCAGGACAACCAGCTCAGAAGCAGGGATTTTATATGGTGAGTTTGTACTATGTTTTACAAATCTTTTTATATATAGTATTTAAAGGGGTCATAGAACAGCAAAAAAATTGTACTACTGATACAGGAATTGTCTTCTGACCCTTCTCTGCTCTGTCTTACTGCATCTGTCACATTATGCAATAAAACAAAGCAAAGAAGCACTTAATTAAGTTTCTGTTCTTCTGTCTAGTCAGCAGCCTGGTTAGAACAGATGGGGCTGCTTGTGTTATACATCCCTATTATTAACAGTGTAAATATAATTAATGTAAATCTCAAAGGTGCTAAGAAGAACATTTTTAATTCATACTTACTATTCTGGAATACTTTGGGAAACCATATATAATATTATGTTAATAAAGCATAACTGGAATAGTGTACATTATATAAGCAATAGAATTTACAAAACAAAACACATAAGAGTTTACCTGGTTCTCAGCTGAGTGTCTGCTCTTAAGTGATGTTAGCCAGTTATATGGCACAGCATTCCAGACATGGACACTGGAGGAGATGAGGGACCAAGACATGCCACATACAATCAAGCAAGAGCTGGCCGCTGAAGCCACTGAATTAGAGCCAGTTAAGTCAGTTGGTAGCACAACAACCACATGGTGAGATTAAAAGAAAAAAAAATAGTGAATGGACAGACAAGAAGGGTTAATGAATGGGAAAACTGCACAGACATAAACATTAAGATGGATACACAATGTTAAAAGTTGACTGCTGGCAACTATGAAAAAGGCATTTTAAGAGAAAAGCCAAGATCAAGCATGCCTAAAAGATGCATATATGTAGGATATGGTTAGTTTTATAAGCTGTTCCTGTTTGTTTAGTTTTTGCACATCCTGTACCATCCTCCCCAGCCAAATTTAATTACAATACAAGACTGCAGACACAGAATTATGCTTTATAAAACATACAAAAAATATTGCTTTCTGTTCTTGCAAGTCTCTATAGCTTATCAACATAAAGGAAATCTGCATATTGCTACAGCAATTACAGCTTTAAACCCATATTCATCATTTTTTACTTGGACAAATCAGGAATCCAAAAACCAAAGATTCATTTGCATATTTACCTTTTAGGAAAATAAAATAATCTGATCAATAATGTGTTCAGCACTTTAAAGTGATGAATGTGTATGGGTCAGAATTTCAGAAATTGCAGGAATTCAGCCGACACCTGAGACACCTGTCACTTAGATTCATACCTCTACATTCATTGGTTTCTATTCCCCGAAAGAGACCTCCCTCCCAGTCAGTTCTACACTTAGGGGGTTATTTATCAGAAAGAAGATTAGAAATAAATAAATAAAATACAAAGCTGAGCCTCTTTACGTCTCTCACAAAATTATGAACATCTCTTGGAGAATATCAGGCCAGGGACTACATAAATACTTTAGATGGCACAACTAGCTCATAATAATGCACATAATCTACCAAAATGGGTTAACATTAGTTCTGGGTTACTTAAACCCATTTACTTCTTTCCACCCTTTAACCTTTTGTTGTTTCTCTCTTATTCATGGAAGAATGTTTTAACTGTGCCTGTATAATCTTAGACATATCGGATGAGAGTAAAGTTGGCCATACACTATAAGATTTGTTCGTTTGGCGACATCGCCGGTCTTATGGCCGTACGATCGGATTACAACAAGAACTAATGTGCTACGACTGGTCGATTGCCTGAAAAATGAAACCTTCCTGATCGATATCGTGGGCAGATTTCGATCAGGAAGACCTGTCGGATGCCCCCATAGATGGGCAGATAAGCTGCCGAATTGGTCTGAAGATCTGCCTGTATATGGCCACGGTAAAGTAATGAGGTTACTTGCCTGGCCATTAAACACATGGAAAGCAATATTTAGATGAATTAGCATGACACTTATGGGGGAAATGTAATTAAAGTCGCAAAGAACAAAATATTGTGCCCCAATAAGAGTTAAAATCCACATCTCGCAATGTAATATTGTTCCTTAAACGGTTATTGCATTGGGAATCGTTAACTCTTAAGAAGTACTTGAAGGTGTCATAATCTTTTGGAGCAAACATTGCAACTTTTTCAGTAAGAAGTTTTATTACATTGACGAGTATGAAATTCGCAAACAGCCTTCTGCTGGCGAAGCAGTCACTAAACAGTTTCTGGGTTCGCAAAAGGTATATTGCATTCACACAAAGCAGAATTTATTCGCGCAAAGGCTTAACTTTTCACATTGCAAATAGTTTTTGCGTTACCAACTTATATTACATTCCCCTTTGTAACTTCACAAATAACACACCATAATGCTGCATGGAAATCAATAAAATACCAGCTCTGCATGATGAAAGAAACCGTAAATTCAAATAACAATTCCAACATACATTATTTAAAAAAATCTACAATGGTTTTACAGTTGTTTGTAAATGTAATTGGCAATTAAAAGCAGTTTCCCTTTCCATTATCTGGGTCTGACTTTTAAAACAATGAAAACAGGCATGCCCCCAACAGTCAGATAGATACTCCTTTTCATAGCAATTATATTTACAAATAATAGTTTTTGGGTGTTGTCTAATTCTGGGCAGTGTCATTCTGTAGCTACTAAAGCAAATAAAGTTCTGTCTTGCATAAAAAAGGGCATAAACTCAAGGGATGAAAACATAATTATACCTCTTTATAGATCCCTAGTAAGACCTCATCTGGAATATGCAGTGCAGTTTTGGACTCCAGTCCTTAGGAGGGATGTAAATGAGCTGGAGAGAGTGCAGAGACGTGCAACTAAGCTGGTTAGGGGGATGGAAGACTTAACTTATGAGGGGAGACTGTCCAGGTTGGGGTTGTTTTCTCTGGAAAAAAGACGCTTGCGAGGGGACATGATTACACTTTACAAATATATTCGAGGACATTATAGACAAATATCAGGGGACCTTTTTACCCATAAAGAGGATCACCGCACCAGAGGCCACCCCTTCAGACTAGAAGAAAAGGACTTTCATTTGAAGCAGCGTAGGTGGTTCTTCACAGTCAGGACGGTGAGGTTGTGGAATGCACTGCCGGGTGATGTTGTGATGGCTCATTCTGTTGATGCTTTTAAGAGGGGTTTGGATGATTTTTTGGACAGACATAATATCAAAGGCTATTTTGATACTAAACTCTACAGTTAGTATAGCTATGGGCATACAGGTATATGGTTTGTGTTTGAAAGAGTGGAGATGTGTGTGTGTGTTTGTGTGTGTGTGTGTGTATGCTGGGTTTTTAATTTGGAGGGGTTGAACTTGATGGACTCTGTCTTTTTTCAACCCTATTTAACTATGTAACTATGTAACCCTTTAACTGATTTACTCTTAAGGGCAGAAAAAAATTGTTTACTTATGTTATGAATAAGGCCTAACTGAAATAAATTATTCCGTCTGCCTGAGCATTAATTGTATAGTTTATGGGGTCAAATATTTTAGGGTTCTTTACAGACAAGCATTTATTAAAGCAGAAAATTTTAAAAGTATAACAACAGTAAACGGTGATGACAAAGCAGAACTGCCTGGATCTATATTCATTGTGCAGAAGGAAGATGACACGTTGGAATGCTCTGCTTTGCACTGCATGAGGTTACATTGATACAGTGACAACAAAACCCTATGATAGATGACTTGTAATAAAGAACTATATTTTATTGCTTGGTTAAATTATACTTTAACCTTGACACTGGTTAAAAGGATTGAATCCACAAGTAAACTGTGTAAAAAGATTTGGGAAACTGTGAAAGGTATTTGCAGGCTTTTCACTAATACACTCATTTGTAGACACTGTTCATCGTTCACATTAAGGTCCTTACAGGAGTTCACAATCACAACAAGCTCTACCCTCTTGGTTGGTAATGGGTCCTAGCACGTGGCATGACAAATATGCTGCAGCTACTAAACAGGGACTCTGTGCTCTATTTTTAGGCAAGGACGTGTGTGTGTACAATGAGCGTGTGCCAGCTAAACAAGATGAGCAATGACTAGACAATACTTTTTCCTTGCTATCTTAAACAAAATACACTAAAATTGCAGACCCCTCAACACAATGGTTAACACAATAATTTTATGCATTTTGCCACCTCCCGGTGTGAGTAAGCCAGCGCCTGCAGAACCCCAAACCGGAATGCGGGCTCTATCAGCCCACACCTTCTGTTTGGGGAATTATTTTCGCCCCATAGGTGCCCTTTAAGACTTATGGGAAGGCGTTCAAGAGGAAACATTAACACGTTCCACCTATAACATTTCAGTGAAGATTGCATTCGCAAAGCTCATTGGTATGCAGAGGGAGCTAGCCATACAAAGTATCTGGAGTTCTGGGACAAGATTGTGGGATGGGTCCTCAAAATTGCACTAACTGAAACAAATATTATTGGACAACAACGTCTTTTGACTTAAAGGGATACTGTCCCGGTGCGAGTAAGCCAGCGCCTGCAGCGGACAATTTTTCTTTTTTAAAATACTAGAACCCCAAACCGGAATGCGGGCTCTTTTAGCCCACACCTTTGGTTTGGGGAATTTTTTTCGCCTCATAGGTGCCCTTTAAGATAAATTACAGTACAAATAAATAATATGCCAGCAGAATCATTAAATGTTGTCTTACTTACCAAATCTGTAACCTAATTTTCTTGCCTCTTAGTTCCACTGTTTTGATTTTGAAATCAACTCCTAAAATAAGAAAACATATAAGAATCACAACAAGGCAAAAATAAAGTATAGCAATGCTCAGGCTGCATTTAGGGCATTCATTAGCTGGTATTAAAGGAGAAGAAAAAGAGTAGTAACTGGAAGGGGAAATTTGGTATACTTGTTCCAAGTGATTATAATCGCTTACCTCAGAATAGTACCCAGGGTATTTGTCAGAAAAGTAAAGTGCCAACTTTAATTTGCTGAAAAATACCCGGGGTACTATTCTAGTGAGTGCTGCACGGATATCTTACATTTACTGGGATTGCCTCCAACCAGTCTCAGCACAGGTGCAGTAGAGTAAAATCAGAATATAGAGAAAAATTTTTTTGCTGAACTGTGCATGTGCCCAGCCCAGGGCTGCGTCAAAGATCCTGAAACAGGAAAGAACATGGCAGCCTAGTGCTCTCTACAATATCATACCAGGGCGGCTTGGTTTTTACCAAAAAAGAGGAGTGCTATCCGTGAGTCAGAGGTAAGTCATTATAATAACTGGGGTGTGCTAAAAAATCGCAACACCCCCACTCCATGACGAAACATTCCGTGGTTTTTACTTATACTTTTACTTATCCAGAATGCTTGGGACCTGGGGCTTTATGGATGAGGGATCTTTCTGTAATTTGGTTCTTCATACCTTAAGTCAGTGATCCCCAACCAGTAGCTCATGAGCAACATGTTGCTCTCCAACCCCTTGGATGTTGCTCCCAGTGGCCTCAAAGCAGGTGATTATTTTTGAATTTGAGGCTAGGAAGCAAGTTTTAATTGCATAAAAACGAAGTATAGTGCCAAGCAGAGCCTCCTGTAGGCTGCCAGTCCATATAGAGGCTAACAGATAGCCCATAACAGCCTTTATATGGCACCCCAAGGGAATTTTTCTTGGTTGCGTTGCTCCACAACTCTTTATACATTTGAATGTGGCTCATGGGTAAAAAAGGTTGGGGACCCCTGCCTTAAGTCTACTAGAAAATCATGTATAAAATCATTAAATAAACCCAACAGACTGGTTCTGATTTCAATAAGGATTAATTATATCTTAGCTGGGATCAAGTACAAGCTACTGTTTTATTATAACAGAAGAAAAGGAAATAATTTATTTGGATAAAATGGAGTCTAAAGGAAACAGGCTTTCTGTAATTCAGAGCTTTCTGGATGTGGTTTCCGGATAACATATCCCATAACTGTATTAGAAACATCTACAACAACAATATTACATAAACCCTCAACTGCTTATACAGGTATGGGATCTATTATCCGGAATGCTCCGTACTTTGTGTTTTCCAGATAATGGATCTTTCTGTAATTTGGATCTTCATACCTTAAATCTACAAGAAAATCATTCAAAAATTAAATAAGCCTAATATGCTGTTTTTTCTTCCAAAAAGGATTAATTCTATTTTAGTTGGAACCAAGTATATAGTACTGTTTTATTATTACAGAGAAAAGTGAAATCATTTTTAAAAATTGATTATTTGAATAAAATAGAGTCTATGGGAGATTTCTGGATACCAGGTTTCCAGAAAACAGATCCCATACCTATATATTGAGGACTGCTAAATGAGGGATTTTAAGAGAACTGTGACTAGGCAAAGATATTCAACATAAATCTTAAACTTTGGAACAGTAACCATTTAACTGAATAAAAATTAAACTTACGGTATTACAAATCTATCAGTGAGTGTACAATGTGTGAGCAGGGAAGCAATCCCACTACTTGAGGAAATAGGAACGCCTAGATTCATCAGTACCACAGATAGCTATGTAGCAATATAATGCTACAAATAGACTTGTTATGAAGTCATGTGTTTCCAACAAATAAAGTAACTAGTTTAATAGATAACACATTGGCAGTGAAAACCTAAGTGCCTTGAATAAATATGTGTATATGCTTCACACCCACCCACCAGCAGTTGAGGTATTCCAGTCCTAAGCCTCTGAGCAGTTACTGCACATTGACACTTCCACCTGCTTATCACATGAACATGCAGCATCATCCCTGTCCATGAAAAGATACTCCAATGTCTTTAAAGCTGCTCATGGTGTGCAATGGGACATTTACGTGACTAGTAATTTTGCAGCAGAAAATAGAAACAAAAATACCACAGTAGGCTAGCTTCAAAAAGACCAACAGCCTTCAAGTTCAACACTTACTTCCAAGTAAAACCTGCCCTATAAAGCGGGCTCTAATTGACCTCACGAGAAAATTCCTTCCTGACTCTAAAAACTTCTGATTAGCTTTGTGCTGCTTATAATATGCACCCCATACCTAAGCAGAACATTGCAGCTACTTCAGGACTCCCGCTTTGTCCTTCAACTGGTGAAGCATAGTATTCGTTTTGTTTGCCTGGACCCTTAAGGCAAGACGGGGAGATTCAGGGGAGATCTGTCGCCTGGCGACTTCTCGCCGCAACGAATCTCCCCCGAATCTCCCTGAATAGCTAACTAGCACTGCTCACTCGCTCTGCGTAAAGTCGCCTGTGCTTGTTCACACACAGCGGCACGATTTTAAAAGTCGCTCAAAATTGCCTGGCGAGGCAACTTTGAGCGACTTTTAAAATGTTGCATTTTCTGATAGCCAGCACATCCAATGGGGGAAAGATTTCTATAGGATCGGTGTCCTTTAATTTCAGTTACAGACCTTCAGGTTGTGGACTCTGTTTTACAGAGTCCTTACTTACCACTGCAGAGCCAATCGTTTACGGAATACTTCAGGAGCAACGTTGCAAATGTTAAAGAGGTGATAGTAGCTGAACTTCAGAAAAAGCTGAAGGGAGGAACATTTGCTATTATCAGACTAGAACCCCCATGCCTTATTTTTCACTCCCACTGTTCCCTCTAAGGTGTGTGCTCCTACACAAATTTTGGGGTCAGCGCACACAACAAATTGTGTACACGCAAAGAATTTTGTATGAAAAATTTTGTATTAATTCCCACTTGAGCACACAGTCTTTTAAGGCTTAGTCCAGACGGGGAGATTCGGGGGCGATCCGTCGCCTGGCGACTTCTCGCCGCGACGGATCGCCCCCGAATCTCCCCGAATAGCTAGGCACCAATGCGCACCGGCATAGCTTAAAAAAGCCGGCGCGTGTTCACACAGAGCGGCGCGATTTTTAAAATCACTCCAAATTGCCTGGCTTGACAAAGGGCCTGTGTAGCCCGAAACGTTGCCTATGGCATTTGAGTAAAGTTTTTTTCACAATTTTCAAATATACCGGAGTGCTGCTGCTTTATTTTCTACATGTGTACTTGACCCTGGCAGGGGGTACGGCCTGCACCCGGGGCTGCAAGGAGCCTGATCCACTTTTGGAGCACACTTTAACTTTATTGCCAGGGCCTATTTTGATTCTCAGTCCAGTCCTGCCAGAGGGGCTGCTTTAATGTGCCATAGAAAGTCAGTATTTAGTGGGCTGGTGGGGGCTGATTGGGCCTCTGTGTGGGCTGATTGGGCCTCTGAGTAGCTGAAATTCAAGGGCCTATTTTGATTCTCAGTGCAGACCTGCCTTGCCCTTACTGTGCATGAAGTCAATGTCAGAGTCTGAGTGGCAGCTAGTAAATGGCAATTATAGTGACTAACCTGTAGCCTGACAACTACAACTGGCAGAACAATGTAGAGGACAATAAGAGCGATATTACAGCTGGAGGGCCACATGCAGCTCATAGGCAGACAGACAGTATGACAGACCTGCCAGTGCCCGTGCTTACCAACTGTGGATTTACACGCCTCGCAGAACGTGTCGTCCGTGAATCTTTCCATGAGACTGGTCTTGCCGACGCCTCGGGAGCCGATGATAATGACCTGTAACTTAAAGTCCGCCGGCCGGGGGGGCTGTTTCCGTCTTCGGGCCGCTTGGGCACCAGTCAGAGCCGGGGAGTTGGAGGAGGCCGAGCCCCCGTAGCCGAGATGGTTAGTGCTCCCTCGCTGGTAATAACCGGGCCTGGAATCCATTTGCACATGTGTCTCGAAGCCGGACCCGAAAGAGATTCGGCTCTCAGTAGGGAAACATAAACAAAAGTCGTCGAAACCGGTGCGCCCAAGAGATTTGCCCACACAGGGGGTGGAATGGCAAGAGCTGGAGTGCCCGTATATCCCAAACAAGGAAGGAGAGGGAAGCACAGAGCGGTCCTGGGAATGGGAAGCTCCCTCTATGGATGGGGAAGACTCGCCTGTGTTGTTTCTCAGGAAATGCTCTGCACTCACCCTCCCATCATACGGGCATCTCGTTTCTGGCACAGCGCCCATAGGCACGGTTACTAATAGGATTGAGGGGCCACTTGAGGTGATAATAACGCATATAAAAACCCAAAGAAGTATATCGTCGTTCTTTAGCATCTTTAATTTTAATATGTGTGTGGCACAAATATCTTCATGTTGTTTTACTGCAACATCAACAAGCTGCATGCATGTGCAGGGGATCATGTGGAATCACAGCTCTAGTGCTTCAGTCACTATGTTACATCTCAGTGCCTGCACTGGAGTCAAGCTATCAGACTATTTCTGAACAGCAGTCAAGCTATCAGACCATTTATTTCAATGCACACTGTCAAGCTAGCAGACTATGCTTTTATCAACAGCAAATCACATCTCCCTGCATTCCACCACTAATGGCATGAAGCAGGTCTGGACTGAGAATTAAAATAGGCCCTGACATTTCAGATACACAGAGGCCCAATCAGCCAACATAGAGGCCCAAACAGCCCCCACCAGCCCACTGAATACTGACTTTCTATGGCACCTTATAGCAGCCCCTCAGGCTCTGGCATTTGCCAGAACCCACAGATTGCCAGTCCGGGCCTGGCATGAGGTTCACCACCTCCTCACTCAGTTCACTTAGTTTGGTGAGATTTCACTGTCAAAATTTTTCTCAACGCTTCGTCAAATATTGGAAATCGCAGATTACTGCAAATCACATTTCCCGTGCATTCCACCACTAGGCCATGAAGTACACTGCCACCTCACTCAGTCCTCTTAGTTTGGTGAAATTTCACTGTTGAAATTTACTGCAAAGCTACATCAAATATTGCATGGTGCACTAATATCTCCTCGTTGTGTGAAGATTTCTGATACCCATACAACAGCAAATCACATTTCCCGTGCATTTCACCACTAGTTCCATGAAGTACACTACCACCTCACTCAGTCCACTTAGTTTGTTGTAATTTCACTGTCGAAATGTATCGCAAAACTGTTCCAAATATTGCATGGTGCACTAATATCTCCTCCTTGTGTGTAGATTTCTGATACCCATAGCAACAGCAAATCACATTTCCCTAGCATTCCACCACTAGTGCCATGAAGTACACCACCACCTCACTCAGTCCACTTAATTTGGTGAAAGTTCAGTCGAAATTTATCACAAACTCACACTGATTTTTAGTCCTCAAGTTCTGATACCCATAGCAACAGCAAATCACATTTCCCGTGCATTCCACCACTAGTGGCATGAAGTACACCACCATCTCACTCAGTTCTCTTAGTTTGGTGAAATTTTACTGTTGAAAGTTACTGCAAAGCTGTGCAAATATTGCATGTTGCACTAATATCTCCTCCTTGTGTGTAGATTTCTGAACCCATAGCAACAGCAAATCGCATTTCCCATGCGTTCTACCACTAATGGCATGAAGTGCACCACCACCTCACTCAGTCCACTTAGTTTGGTGAAATGTCACTGTTGAAATTTACCACAAAGCTGCGCCAAATATTGCATGCTGCACTAATATCTCCTCCTTGTGTGCAGAGTTCTTATACCCATAGCAACAGCAAATCACATTTCCCATGCATTCCACTTCTAGTACCATGAAGTACACCACCACCTCAATCAGTCCACTTAGTTTGGTGTAATTTCACTGTGGAAATTTATTTCAAAGCTGTGCCAAATATTGCATGTCGCACTAATATCTCCTCCTTGTGTGCAGAGTTCTGATACCCATAACAATAGCAAATCACATTTTCCGTGCATTCTACCACTAGTACCATAAAGTACACCACTACCTCACTCAGTCCACTTAGTCAAAATTTACTGCAAACCTGCGCCAAATATTGCATGTCGTACTAATATCTCCTTGTGTGCAGAGTTATGATACCCATAGCAACAGCAAATCAAATTTCCCGTGCATTCCTCTACTAGTGCCATGAAGAGTACCACCACCCCACTCAGTCCACTTAGTTTGGTGTAATTTCAATGTCGAAATATATCGCAAAGCTGTTCCAAATATTGCACGTCACACTAATATCTCCTCCTTGTGTGTAGATATCTGATATCCATAGCAACAGCAAATCACATTTCCAGTGCATTCCACCACTAGTTCCATGAAGTACACCACCACCTCACTCAGTCCACTTAGTTTGGTGAAATTTCACTGTTGAAATTTACCGCAAAACTGTTCCAAATATTGCACGTCGCACTAATATCTCCTCCTTGTGTGTAGATTTCTGATACACATAGCAACAGCAAATCACATTGTGCATACCACCACTAGTGCTATGAAGTACACCACCACCTTACTCAGTCCACTTATTGTTGTGTAATTTCACTGTCGAAATTTACCGCAAAGCTGCGCCAAAACTTGCAAGTCACACTCATTATTAGTCCTTATATGCAAAGTTGTTACCTATAGCAACAGCAAATCAAATTTCCCATACATTCCACCACAAGTACCATGAAGTACACCACCACCTTACTCAGTCCACTTATTGTTGTGTAATTTCACTGTAGAAATTTACTGTAACACTGAGCAAAGTACTGTAATTTTCAAAAAATTCTCCTCTGCATGTGCCAACCTCTGATAGCAACAGCAAAATACATTTCCCATATATTCCACTACTGTAGTAGTGTAGTACTGTCATGAACCTCCCAAAAAACAGTAGTGATTTAAGCTTATTCAATTTAGTATTTCTGTATTTTCTTTTTTAAGAAATGTTATAGAAGTAATATTTCTAATACTATACTTTGCTTTCAGCTCTGCACGTTTGTTTGGCTGAGTGTTACCAGCCCTGTCTATATAATCCTTAACCCTCTAAATGCCACAGATCAAAGATAGATCTACGTTCTGTTGAAAAGTCTTTTGAAATGGTGTGGTGGAATGCACAGGGAATGTGAGTTGCAGAAATCTGCGATTTCCAATATTTGACAAAGCATTGCGAAAGCAACTTTTCATCTGACCTTCATGTTTTCTTGTTGATTGTTTCTGCATTACTTGCCTTCTCTTTCTGACTCTCTAAGCTTTTAAATAGGGGTCACTGACCCCCATAAAAAAAAAACAAATGCTCTTTAAGGCTACAAATGGGTTGTTATTTCTACATTTTATTACTTGTCTTTTTATTCAGGCCTCTCCTATTCATATTCCAGTCTCTCATTCCAATCAATGTATGGTTTCTAGGGTAAGTTGGACCCTAGCAACCAAGCTACTGAAATGATGAAATGGAGAGCTGCAGAATAAAAAGCTAAATAACAAAAAACGCAAATAAAAGAAAAATGAAAGCCAACAGCAACTGGCCTCAGAATTTCACTCTTTACATCATTCTAGCAGTTAAATTAAAGGTGATAAACCACCAAGATGTGATGGATGCTGGGAGTCTTGGGGAAATAAATTATGGTTGGTCACTGGTCCTGCTGAATGAAACTGTGTTTAGCCTTTTTTCTACCAGGGGTTGCCTCCTCCTTGTAACCCACCCAGTTATCTGCTTTGGGTGTGTTCCCTATCTCGTCTCCTACCCATATAAACTGGCACCGTCTGCCTCTTTTTGGGGTTTGCCTAACATCAGTCCATGGTCTTCCTTGGGCATTGCTCCTTGAAAACACTGTTCTGTAACGAACCTGAAGAAATATTATGGAAACTAGTTAGCAAAGGCAGCTTAGGCACTTTACCAAACCTAAAGTATCCGTTGTGCACGACCCTAGCCTTAAAGGGGTGGGTCATCTTTAAGTTAACTTTTGGTATGTTATAGAATGGAAAATTCTAAGCAACTTTTCATCTGACCTTCATGTTTTCTTGTTGATTGTTTCTGCATTACTTGCCTTCTCTTCGATGATATCTTTCTGGATCTTACGAAGACAGTACTCTTCCCTTTTCTCCTTTGGAAAAAACAGCCTTGCTGTATGTAGTGCTTCAGGTGGAAATTCCATCTTCACCCAGGTATGTTGATCACCTTCCCTCGAAGGACAGTGCCCGACCCCCTATAGCAACATACATCACAACCTCAGAAAGTAAGAGATGAAGGCCAAGAGCCAGGGTTCCTCTGTATTCCGTTTGGACGCCTTTACCTCATAGCAGCATGGACACAACCCCGTAGGGATGGACACAAGACCAAGCAATAGGGGCAGCACAGATGCCAATGACTAACGACACAAAGTCTTTGCCAAAGGTTGAGAAACGAGTGTCTCCAGGTTTAATGTTTTGAGACACCATGTGGTATATATCATAAGGAGACACAGGGACATATTAAGGGATGGTTTCCCCGGGGAGACTTGGTTTGAGTCACCATGATTAAGCTGTTCCTCTCATTGGACAATTATTTTGCATAAATTATGAAAGCTCTTCCCTCTTAGGTCAATTACTTTACATAAATTATAAAATGTTGTGCCCTCATTGGTCAATACTTTTGCATAAATTATGAAAGCTTTTCCCTCATTGGTCAATCACAGCGCTATAATGCTACGCATTTTTTCCATGTGTGGACAGGAAAACATGGACTCAGATGGGAACCAGAGGCATGAGCCCATGGCCTCCCTTTAAGACTCGAACGGCCGAGTCTCGCTCCCCAAAGAAAGTGATTTGGCAACCTGTGCCCAGGGCAGGGAGTTGCCTCTGCCTGGATGACCCCCTGGTGGGGCAGCTACTATATGGGCAGGAAGTCTTCTGCCCATCTTGCCCCAGGAGCGCTTCCAGTGCCCCACGTGTCCGACAGGGATGGTGGGTCAGGGATGCCTGTGGCCTCCCCTTTGGTGGGGTGGTGGGTCTGCCTGTGATTTCACCTTGCAGCTTGAGCATGTGTCCAAACCCAGATGGGTCAGATAGGGAAGTCTGCTGCTATGGGGACCGTGCTCCCCCGGCAGTGGCCTCCTCTCCCCTGTCCACTGGCTGAGTCTGCATTTTGCCTAGTTATGGTTATGTACCATCTCAGGTGTGGGGCCCTCTACTGACTGACTATGTTGTCCTCATATACTCCTGAGGAATGGAGCTGCGACCATCAGCTGAAACGTTGATTGTTTGGTGGCATAATAAAAGGAGAATACTCCCCGACTGCATAAACTGGTGTGTGTGCGGATTCATTTCTACATTTGCACCATCAGCTGAAGGCCAAGTGTACAAACTTTCCTATCCAAAAGGAAGTAAAAGTTTTAACAGAGTGTGTCTGCCTGAACAACAATATAGCAAACCTACAGGTGGTGGTGGGGCTGACTGGGCTGAGGACGGCTGCAGCTGCAGGATGACTGTGGTAAATAGACTGGGTGACATGGCAAGGGGGCTGCCACAGGGAAGGGCTGTGACACCTCCTTTTTCCTGCCAAGGCCAGAACAAGAACATTATGTAAGCTGTAATTTTGCTGTTTATCAGAGAGAACCTTATTCCTTGGGTTCATGCTTCTTCCCTCTTATTCTTCTTTATGGGGGGTGGGGGGTGTGTGCCTGGTAAAGTGTCTCAACTTGCTTTTGTTTGAGGTGAGTTGAACCCCCTGTACTTGGAGATCATGCCTCACCCTTTTGGTCTTCTTTTCTGTTGGGGGGAGAGGTAAGGGAGAGGTGTGTGGTACTTTCCTGTCAGAGAGTTTCTCCACCCTAGGCATTAGCGCTTGGCATAGTTATTCCCAGGGGTCCCATGTTCTTTCTCCCCTCTCCCTTTCCAGGGGGCGGAGAGGCAGGAGTCTGGTTGAGTGAGAGAGAAATGTGATTTGCTGTTGCTATGGGTAACATAACTTTGCAAATAAGGTCTAATAATGAGTGTGACTTGCAAGATTTGGCAAAGCATTACGGTAAATTTTGACAGTGAAATTTCACCAAGTGGACTGAGTGAGGTGGTGGTGTACTTCATGGTACTAGTGCTAGAATGTACAGGAAATGTGATTTGCTGTTGCTATGGGTATCAGAAATCCGCACACAAGGAGGAGATATTAGTGTGGCATGCAATATTTGGCACAGCTTTACGGTAAATTTTGACAGTGAAAGTTCATCAAACTAAGTATACTTAGTGAGGTGGTGGTGTTCTTAATGGCACTAGTCGTGGAATGCATATGGAATGTGATTTGCTGTTGCTATGGGTATCAGAAATCTACCAACAAGGAGGAGATAGTGTTACATGCAATATTTGGCTCAGCTTTGCGGATTTGGTGCAGCTTTGTGGTAAATTTCAACAGTGAAATTACACCAAGATAGGTCATTGCCATGAAAGCTCTGAAATAAGCAAACTACCAATGTTAAAGTGGACCCGTCACCCCAAAAAAATATTCAAAACCCTATTTTATCACATTAGTCAA
>CM044441.1:105701062-105726256 GCA_024363595.1 Xenopus borealis
TTTTTTTTTTTTTATATGTTCCCCTTAGAAACTCTGACTAAAACACAAAAACAAAAAGTATTCATGTATGTATTCATGTATGTACATATATTACCTATAGAGATGAGGTGATATGCATCTAAATAATGACTAACATAAAAGCATATGAAGCAGGGCCTTTACTTTTACCTATTCTGCATTGCATTGCATAGCATAGGTCTTACTGAAAAACTATAGCTGTGTCATACACAAATTAAATGCTGATGTATGTATGTATGCATATTTTATTTTCTCTTTGTAGAGCTTCTGGGCCAAACTCATCAATATGTATTTTGATATTTCAAAACCCTGATTGTGACCTTGAAAGGGCAGTTGTATATAGACCAAAGGCACTTGCAGTGAAGTAGCAGGATCTACAGAGTTCACAGATGTTGTATATATGAATCACAAATATGACTAAGTTACTAAAGTTGCCCATCAGGCAATGCCGAGTGACATACCTTGCAAACTGCTACCAAGAGCTGCTTGCTTACCAGTCTTTTCCCATTGGCTGTTAAAAGGAAAAGGAAAGTCACTTTCTCAGGGATCCCTTTTGCCAGTACAACCTTTTTTGCTCGTGAGCCACATTTAAATTTAAAAAAAGAGTTGGAGAGCAACACAATCATGAAAAAGTCCATGTGGATGTCAAATAAGAGCTCTAATTGGCTTTTTGGTAACTCCTATATGGACTGGCAGCCCACAGGAGAGAATGTTTGGCAGGACATCTGTTTTTTATACAACCAAAACTTGCCTCTAAGCCAGTAATTCAAAAATAATCACCTGCTTTGAGGCCACTGGGAGCAACATCCAAGGGGTCGGAGAGCAAAATGCTCGCGAGCTACTGGTTGGGGATCACTGATGTACTGTATAGTTATGTCAGGAATTCTATAATACTGGGCATGCACTGGACTTGGATGGGTGCAAGGGATCATGGGAAAATACTGTACTGCACATGCTCAGATGCCACAATTCAAATAACAGTGATTAGAGAGTGATATAACTAAATTTTACGTTAGGTTAAAACAGGCATTAAAATTTCTATTTATTAAACCTTAAAATACCATAAAAATACTAGTGTTTGCAACATATTGTCAAATGGGTCCTCTGCCCAAAAAATTTTTTTTTCGTAACAAATGGAAATATAATTCTAAGCAATATCCATTCATTAAACATTTGAATTCCAATGTTATTTATATACATAAATACAATTTAAAGTATCCTCTTTTTTCTTATTGTTTTCTGATTGATCCCTTGAAACAACATATCAAAAATCCGTTCTCTCCCAGGTATGTTAATCAGCTGGCTTTAGGAGTCAGAACCTGAAGTACAGAAAATATAAAAGCCAGACTGGTAATGTCTTCAATACCAATTACACGTACAAGTAACAATTACAACCATTTACTGTATATTTTAATGAACAAATATTGAAAAGTTACACTGTTTGCACTAGAAGAGCCTAATTGCAGGTTTACGTACCAGAAACGTGTCTTAAAGTTACCAAGTACAGCTCTTGTCACCCTTGGTAACTTGTGGGGGGACTGGTGCCTGAAGCAAGTTGAGAACCTTGCCTCATAGTAGAACCCCTTAGGTTACCTTTTTATACAGGTTATAAATACTAAGGAGTGTTTTTTTTTTTTGCTCATGTATGATTTTGCCACAAATTTCTGAGTTTCACCCCAGCGAAAAGTTTTTTTTGTTTTTTGAAACAGCAGTGAAGTTTGCAAATAACTAAAAAGATGACCAAGACTGACTCATGGTAGGCAAGGAAAACCACATCAACTTATCTTCCCCTCCATTGCCCACATTAACCATTGGGATTTGAGCACCAAGATATTATCTGTTGGGGGTCAGTTCTATTACAGTCAAATTAAAAGGTTTGGGAAGCCCTCTTAGTTCTTTGGAGTTTTGTTTATCATTGGTTGAGCTTTCAAAGTAGCGACTTCCTTGTAATATATAACCTGCCTTATGGAAACAGTAGTATTTCAGCAGTGACAAAGTTTATTGGATTAACAGAAATTATGCAATAGACAGATAGAGATGTAATATCAATACTTAGGTGAGCCTCGTTTTGCAAATTTAAAAGCCTCTTGACGTCTCCTATGGCCTTTGATGAGTGTCTGGATTCTGGATGGTGGTATTTTTGACCATTTGTCCATACAAAATCTCTCCAGTTCAGCTAAATTTGATGGCTACAGAGCATGCTTCAAACCATCCCATAGACTTTTGATGATATTCATTCGGGGGACTGTGACGGCCATTCCAGAATATTGTACTTCTCCCTCTACATTAATGCCTTTGTAAATTTCAAAGTGTGTTTAGAGTCATTGTCTTGTTGGAATATCCAACCCCAGTGTAACTTCAACTTTGTAACTGATGCTTGAACATTATCCTGAAGAATTTGTTGATGTTGGGTTGAAATCATCCAACCACCAACTTTAACAAGGGTCCCAGTCTCTGAACTAGCCACACAGCCCCACAGCACGATAGAACCTACACCAAATTTGAAAGTAGGTAGCAGGTGTTTTTCTTGGAATGCAGTGTTCTTCCGACATGCAAATCACTTTGTTCCAAAATGACCAAAATGTGGCTTGTCTAAATAAGTGACCGAGTAGAGAAAGGGCTTCTTTCTCATCACCCTGCCATACAGATGTTCTTTGTGCAAACTGATCTGAATTGAAGAACAATGTACAAATACACCATCTGCAGCAAGATGTTCTTGCAGGTCTTTGGAGGTGATCTTTGGGTTGTTTGTAATCAGTCCTCTGCATATGCCACTCCTGTATTTTTCTTGGCCTGTCAGACCTGGTTTTACAGCAATGGTGTCTGTGGCCTTCCATTTCCTGATTACATTCCTTACAGTTGAAACTGACAGTTTAAACCTTTTTTTATAACCTTTGCCTAAATCAGGATACTGAACAATCTATGTTTTCAGATCTTTTGAGAGTTGCTTTGAGGATTCCACGCTGTCACTCTTCAGAGGAGAGTCAAACACAAGCCACATTAAATACCTTTTCTCATAATTGGACACACCTGCATATGAAGTTCAAGGCTTAACACGCTAATTCAACCAATTTGATGTTATCAGTAATCAGTAATCAGTATTGAGCAGTTGAGCAGTTACATGCATTCAAATTGGCAAAATTACAAGGGTACCCACATTTTTGCACAGCCCATTTTTCACATTTGAATAATTAATTGCATACAACTTCACTAAAAATCTTTTTTCAGAAAACACCCAGTACTCAGATCTTCCAGGGAAATGAAAGACATACCACTGTTATTGTTTAGTTCAAAGAGGAGTCAATTATTATGCTGGCTGAGAGGGGTTCCCAAACGTTTTCATATGACTGTATTAGTTGTGTCTGTAAGTAATATATAAATGTTTAACCATGTGTTGTACCATCCACAGGGAAGGAAAATGTCTTGGAAAGTGTCTGCGACACTCACACCATCAGATCTTTACTGCAAGGGCTGTGGTTGCCTTGGGCTGGTACAGAAGCCCAAAACATAATGTACAGCATTTCTAGCTACTTATTAAGTTAAGCTAGCAATGCTTTTAACATGGTCGCCTTAATAACAGGACTTTTACCCAGAGCCCAATTTTAGAGGCCCACTGTGACTGTGCCTGCATTACTATACTTGTTGGACTTATTAACACTTTTTATTAAGGTACTTGCATCGAAGCACAACTACTGCACGTCTCTTCTACTGAATTGAATGCAAGTGCTCCTACTGATGCAGAAGAATCCTAGTGCAATTTCTTCCCTGAATGTGGCAGTAATTGCAGGGTTCCCACACTGGGCTGCATTAATAGACACAACAGACTTTCACAGATAGGCAAATGCTGGAACGACTTTCGATTTTCCAAAACATGTATGTGCAATTGTGTACATGCCAATGCATCAATTGCAACTAGGCAGTAGTTGGAAGTTTACAACATACATCATAGAAGGCTTGATTACAAATATAAGCAATCAAAAATAAAATGAAATGCAAGCAAAATCAGTTTGTTTTTTCAAAGTTGATGTGCTTAGTGACAACCCATCAACCAAATACCATTTTTATTTGTGGGTCACAAAAAGGCAGAATAGGAAGGGTAGAAGTTGGAATGTAGAATGTGCTAATGCTGTCACATTTATTGTTACATTAGGGCAATTGCAGATGGCACAGGCAGAGCATCTGTCTTTGCTGGGGAACTCAGACTTTTCAGACTCAGGAGTTACGCAAATTCTGCTTTCAATAGCAACAGTTTTTACATATAAAAGCACTGACATTTCTTAATCAATTTATATTGCCCAGAACTATGTTTTTTTTGCCTTTAATAAGGCAAATCCGTATTTTGGGGTTTACTTACCCTTTAAACTAACAACATGAAAAAACGAAAAGGAGAAATAAGACATTTATTTCCAAAAATTCTGTATTTCACAGAATATTTCACAGTGTTTTATGGTAAATGCAAAAAAAATTGTACTTAAATACAGATTCCAAGAAGGTCTGGGAGAA
Source organism: Xenopus borealis (assembly GCA_024363595.1). Taxonomy (NCBI): domain Eukaryota; kingdom Metazoa; phylum Chordata; class Amphibia; order Anura; family Pipidae; genus Xenopus; species Xenopus borealis. Next base: position 105,705,584 of record CM044441.1, read on the forward strand.
AGGGGGAGAAGGGGACTGTTGAGGCCAGAGCTCTGCTCTACTTGCTTCTGTTGAGACAAACATTTTATCTTTTTAATTCATACTGTAAAGAGGCAATCCTGGTGGAAGCAGATACAGTACATGTGCAGAAAGAAATGCAGTAGCTGCTTGCTCATGTTACTATTCCTTTAAACACAAGATATTTTAGATTATTTAGCATGCCAAGTATACCCGTGAAATGTTAAACTATGACGGAGTATTACAAATGTAATTCACTTTATAACAAAAGACAGAAAACAACTATGTATTTTGTAAAGGTGACCATATGTTTCTTAATATTAAGGTCACAGCATCAGCATTTGGTGTTATTATAATGTGTACATTAAAGAGATTTTATTCATACATTTTTATATAGAAACGCACGCCTGTAACTTGTAGCTTGTGATAAAGGTGAGATTTGATAATGCCAGCTGAGATGTAGAATGGCTTGATATTTAAGACCCAGCAGATGGCCTTTGCCACTTCTACCCTGATATTTAAAATGCATTTAGTGGTAGCTGTGATCCTTTTACTGCTGACAGGATGGACTGATAAAAATCCCACTAGCATTGGCTGCAGGTACAACTGATGGATAAGGTCATATTCCCCTGGTACTAGCTAAATTAAGGTGAAATATAAAGCTGGCAGCAGGAAAGGAATGTTGATAGGTAGCAGAATTGAATGGACATTATTGTTTAATGACAAATACAGACTAGTAGCATATACAGGACTGGAAATGGCCTAGTCAGGGGCATAACTATAGAGGAAGGCTGCAGGGGGACCCTGGAGGAATAGGGGCCCCATAAGACCCTAATTCATACACAGTTTCAATAAATATTGATAAAACAAGCCAACTACCAAATATTTTGGGGGCCTGAAAAAACTATTTGCTATGGGGCCCAGTAATATCTAGTTATGTCACTGGCCTACTCCTACCCAGAACTATGTTTTTGTTTTGCCTTTATTAAGGCAAATTCATATTTTGGAGTTTACTTACCCTTTAAACTAACAACATGCAAAAATGAAAATGAGAAATAAGACATTTATTTCCAAAACTTCTGTATTTCACAGAATATTTCACAATGTTTTATCAGATTCCAAGAAGGTCTGGGAGAAGGGGGCAGTTGAGGCCAGAGCTCTGCTTTACTTGCTTCTGTTGAGTCAAACATTTTATCTTTTTAATTTATACTGTAAAGAGGCAATCCGGGTGGAAGCAGATACAGTATGTGTGCAGAAAGAAATGCAGTAGCTGCTTGCTCATGTTACTATTCCTTTAACCACAAGATATTTCATTTATTTTTTTAGCAAAACAGTACTGCTTTGGCTCTGAAAAGAATTGGTGGAGAACTGCATTTTCCCCTGTATTTTTAGTAAGACCTCTTAAAAAAGCTTTTGTTTTATTTAAATGATTGTCTCCAATTTACAAAAAATATGAGTATATACTATATGAAGATATTGAAGGTCTGTACAGTATAGTACTTTTTTTTAATAGGTATTAGAGTCATTATGGGTCATATAGACAGCCTTCGTAGCCTTCCGAATTTATATAGATGTGCATTGTTAATATTTAGACGGGGTCTAAATTATAAGTTATAGCAGGTTAAAAACACCTATTAGGATCTAGCCTTTGCCACACATTTCAGCCCATTTAAGGATATGCCAGCTAAACGGGATGGATCTTGTAGCAGACACCGCTAATTTAAAGAGTGATCTCACGGAAGACATCTGCCGGGGGAGGGGGGGCCAAAAAGGGGAGATATACTAACAGTGCAGGGGGATGATGATGATTTGTTTTTTTAAAAGTGATTTTCTTGAATTCATCCTATATATTTGCCTTTTAAATAGATATTATTAAATGTTATTTTATATTATCCGGAGGCTTAATATGTATCTTAACATAGATGATACCTACCTAGGTACAGTATAAAGTACATCTAGCACCTTGGATATGTGCTTTCTCATGCTAAAATGAAATACTTTTCTCCTAATGTTCAGAAGTGGCAGGCTTTGCTATCATCAGGCTTCCTTTTATGTCCTCAAACCATTAGCATGCCAAGTATACCCGTGAAATGTTAAACTATGATGGAGTATTACAAATGTAATTCACTTTATAGCAAAAGACAGAAAACAACTATGTATTTTGTAAAGGTGACCATATGTTTCTTAATATTAAGGTTACAGCATCAGCATTTGGTGTTATTATAATGTGTACATTAAAGAGATTTTATTCATACATTTTTATATAGAAACGCACGCCTGTAAATTGTAGCTTGTGATAAAGGTGAGATTATAGCTTTCATTGCAGGCTGAACCACACAGGTTTCAGACCCCAGGGTCTTTAATCATAGACATATATTAATTATCTAGTAGATTTTAGTCTAAAGCAACTGGACTGTGAGTTTTCCTAAATTTCATTTCACCACTCATCCAAACAACTTCTTCCGGTCAACTGAGTGGTAGGGAAATCCCCGGTCAACTGAGTGGTAGGGAAATCCCCCTTAATTGAACCCTTGGGTAGTACAGTCACAGACATCTAATAGCAATGGTTCTGTTGAACTTATTCAGTTAGATGATCCAGTCACAATGGTGTCAAGATTCTTTTTTGGACAGGTGATAATTTTTCAATGTACACAACTGGAAGTGTGAATAGTTGTGTTTTTAAACTATTTTTTATTCATGACTGTGCAATCAGAACTACTAACTTCATCCTTTGCTTTAGGTATCAGCAATGTCTATCCATGGCCTTGGCCCTCCAATATGCCCTCTCTTTTGCATCTGGGGAATAAGTTCTCTGTAAGAATTGTCCCTTTAACTTCTTGGTGTGTTTTTCAAATAAAACAAATCAGTCAAACAATTCCTTCTTACACTGAGAAACTGACCAGTTGTCCAGAGGTGATACCCCTGATGGTATGAGAAGGATGACAACTTTTAGCATGAAGCAATAATTTGGCAGCAACAGTCTTGTGAAAAAGTTCACTAGATACACCCACTCCTCGTTTACATAAGAAAGCAAGTCATCTGGTTGAAAAGGGCCTGACATCCATATAATAAGCACATCATCAATAAAGCTCCTGTACCTTTACAAAAACCTTCTTTTATTCCAGGTTTAGGTTATGTTATCCTTGCAATTTTACAAATATTCATAAAATCCTTCTCTGGATTCCCTGGTATTTTATAAATAAGTCAATTTATTATTATTTACATGTATTTCTATAGCGCCAACATATTTCGTAGCGCTGACATATTTTGTAGTCAATCCTGTGATATAGTTTTGATGGCAGAGTACATATCTAAATATGTAATTCCCAACTATAGCTTTATAGCATCAACAACTTTTTTCCATGAGTGATATTAGTGAAGTGCTTTTAATATGCGTATGGTTAAGGACCCAGCAGGTTTAAAATGCGTTAGCAACATTTGGAGCCTATGTGCATGTGATTTTTAATGTTTTTAATCATTTTACAATAAAAAGCTCTATTTTACCAAGAACTGTTGGAGCTTCTTTTTATGAAGATTTATGAAGATTTCACTCTGCTATTGTCTCACTGCTGTACAGTATGTAGGAAGTGGTGTTGCAGAGTGCATGCGTTTGGTAGTGAGAAAACCTCTATTTTCGGTTTGTTGAATTAACTTTGAAAAATTGGGTATATTGCCCTTCTTATATCTTGCTGTTTTTTTAATTCATTAACCATCTACAGAGACTGGATTTTGGCAGTACTGCACTTGCTGTACCATTAGTACTTCCACTCATGTAAAAGATAAAAACACTCTAAAATGTTACAATTCTTAGCAGTTAGAGAACAATGTCACAGTGCCTCCCATGTTTCCCCCCTGACCTCTCCAACCACCTTAGGCATTCTTGCTGGGCACCCCTTACTGAATAGAGTACAAACTCACAGTGACAGATATCATAGGTCATGACTGATGAATAGTGATGGGCGAATCTCCCCCATTTCGCTTCGCCGAAAAATTTGCGATTTTCCAGAAATCGCATCATTTTTGCCGTGTGTCGCGTCGTATTCATTGCCTCGTTTACGACGCGCGACTCGTTTTTTTCGGCGAATCGCGGGAATTCGCCGCAAATTCGCCTCTGGCGAATAAATTCGCCCATCACTACTGATGAATCAACTCCATAATAACCACAAATATGCCACCATGGTCATATTCCTTATCCACTGGTTATAAAACACGTAAACGTGTTATTGCCCCCTATTACCAGCAGATGTCCCTCTCTTAACACACATAATCCGAAAGCTCATTATTTTCCATAAAAAAAAAACAAGTTTAATGAAATTACACTGAAATCACCCTTGCATGTTTTTAATGTTTGTGTTCAACAAAAAGGAAAAAATAAATTATTTCTGTGGTACATGAATTAACAAATAAATAGTAAAAATAAAAACTGGGTAAATAAATAGGCTGGGCAAAATAAAAAATGTTTCTAATATATTTAGGCATAAATGTAATGTATAGAGGCTGGAGTGACTGGATGTCTAACATAATAGCCTGAATCCAACTTCCTGCTTTTCAGCTCTAACTCTGAGTCAATCAGCAACTTGAAGGAGGCCACATGGGACATAAGGGTTCAGTGAGTTTGCAATTGTAGATAATGGGTTTGTAGATAACTATCACATACCTGTACATCTAGTCAGGAATTTGTAAGAAAATGTAGTCTTACCAAAATGATGTTCTCAACACACAGATTGTCCCTGTGCTTTGGTACACTAACATATATATCCTATTTCACCAGGGTTTTAGGAAAATATGCACTCCATAAAATTTGTGTCACACCAATGGGAATATACCCTATGTTTTTATATAAACAATTCTATTGTATATGTTACAAAGGAAACATCATATAAATACAGGTATGGGATCCATTATCCAGAATTACAGGAATTACAGATAGCTCACATTTTTAAACACAATTAATTTTTTTCTTTGTAATGATAAAAACAGTACCTTGTACTTGATCCTAACAAAGATATAATGAATCCATATTGTAGGCAAAACAATCTTTTTAGGTTTAATATTAAATGATTGAAACTATACTTTAAATTATACTTAGCAGAGTTACCATGTGACCCAGCACAGTGCCTCGTGGGAGCCAAGACTCCACTTTACAGTCCATGCTGTGGAAGAATCACATAGTTTCATCTCCTCCACATGGTAGCATCGCTGATAAGCAAAGTTGTACCAAAATACCAAGAGACATTGTAGCAAAGACTTGTACCAACATATATGTTCATAGTGCAGTGTTTCTTGCAATTAATTTATTCTGTTTTCTGTTATTTGTTACAGTTTCACCTATTTCTCATTGCCATCCAGTAAAATCTACAGACTTCAGCTCACAGTCTCTTTATTGGATTGTGGGGAGGTTTAGTTGCATGTTGAACTACACACTGCCCCAGGGTAACATGTAGGGAGGACAGAACAGTTTATAAAATAAAAGGGGAAAACATAAAAAACCTATACTTAGCTTCAACTATAGAGTTCCTTGGACCTGGAGGTAAGGGGAAACAAATGGGAACAACCCTAACGGAACTGGATCCTCCTAAGTAAATCCCAAGTTTAATCAGAAGAGTTAACTATTCATAATTGATTTCAGGGGCACCAGGTAACACCCCCCTCCCTCTGGAATGCAAAGTGGTATGGTCTAGCATGACACAACTTTAGTTTTTCTTTGAACCCTGTCAGTATGAACAGGACCAAGAATATAATAACTCCCAACAGGAACAGTGGAGAAATTATATCATATTCAATGTTTATAGCTCCTCGCTCTGATTTCTTAGATACTAAACATCAATAATGGGTGACCTGTCCCTGCCCAGATATTGCAAAATGAGATACACTGGCACTTCAAGGCTGGTGAATGGCAGGGATCCCCCTTGCTGTTTTATTAGTGCGAATGTGCAACGTTTTGGGGTGACCCCCTTTATCAAGCATACCACAAATACAACAGTGCAGACATTATAAGTGTTAACCAATTAACATACTTTCCATAAGCAATAGGCTTGGACCACCCCCACAGGTTAAAACCGTGCAGAGTAACCCCTCAAAGTCCAGCTTATGACCGCAATTCTAAAGCATATTGGAATATTATCTTGAAATATTGGAGCATTTTGAGCTCTGATGCCAAATATGGACATTTGTTCCAACAACCACCCCTCTTTTCGTATTGGCTGGGGAGGACTATCGAGAGTATGATGTTTTTGCACTCATTTTGCACTGTATATGGAGGGTGGCCACTACCTCTTACACTGGGCACCAGGCATTCTTTATTGAGGGAGTGTTAGGTGAGTGCGCGACTTCATTTATTTTCAATTACCCTGCACAGATATTCCCATGATAAACATAGATCAAACATAGTCATGTTTGGACTGAAATGAAAGCTAATTTTGTATTGAACCTATAACCAGTGGGGAAAAAAAATATAGATTATTTGCAGGGTCAGCCATATTGTGCATGTGCTCTTCTTAATCGGCGCATCACAGTAGGGGGATTGGGGCCCAGAGGGGCCCTGGACAGTGGGCCCAGGGCCCCCTAATCCAACCTTGGTTCTGTGATGATACATGTGTTTGAGTTACATTATATTGTGACCTCCACATCACCTACAAGGGGCCTTAATCTGAACTGAGGGACACATTTATCAAAATGTGAGATTGGAACTCACCACACTCACCACATCCAAGATTTGTTTGGTATTCAGATAGGATTAGGCCATTTTCAGTAGGATTAGCATTCAGCCAAATCCTAATGCCTGACCAAACCGAATCCAAATCCTTAAAATCATGTGAATTTTTGTCACAAAACAAAGAAGTAAAATTTATTTTATCCGTGCATTATGCCAGCAGCTTTTTCTTTTTCCCAGCCCTCACTGATTTTCACATGCAAATTAAGGATTATGGGGTTCGTCAAAATCCAAAATAGTGGATTCGATGCATCCCTAAATAATGTTTTAGTAATATTTCAGTTAGTTCCTGCCACACCAGAGCTAAATGCACAGGTGGTGGAAAGTGTTGTGAACTGTGATCACATGATGCAAATATCAGAGGGCAGTGGTCTGTTCCCACTGTAATTATACCAATGATACAAAAAAAATTGGCAGGTACAGACTTCTGAAGTGGTGCATGCATTGAGTTACCTGAAAATGTATTTCACTAATCTTTTTACGAGCTATCTGACCATACAGCTACCGAACATTTAAACCAACATAATGGATTTTTGACATATTGATAGACTTTGTAAAAAACATTGAGGGAAAGTCTTTGGGGAACACAGTCACTAACCTTCCATGCCAGACTGGCACACCTCACCTTTAAGAAAACAAACAATACCAAGGGTCACAATGAAGGTACATACATACACATACACAAACATACTACAAATCTCCAGTAAGTTAGGCATATAAAGTTTGGTGTCATGGTGTCATAATAATATCTTGAGGGGTAAATAAGGGTAAATAAATGTTTTACATAAAAATTAAGATATATATAAACAATATATATATATATATATATATATATATATATATATATATATATATATAAAACAAGAGTTAGTTACTACTAAAACATATATTGAATATTGCATAAAGCATAAAACACATTCTTAATCCATAGTGACCTTTAAAATAAGCATCAAATTAAAATTTTCACAGTTGATCTAATTCAAAGGCAGAAAACAAACAGACTTAGAAGATCAGTGCATATATGGCTCATTTATGCAAGAAATGCAGGTGCAATAAAATGGTTGAATTTGTTGCATGATATGTAGCATCAAAAGATGCTAGTTGCTGTAAGTTTATTTATTAACATAGGCTTGATAAGTGGCCCGGAATGTTGCCATGCTTTGATGTCTACATTGAGCCAATAAAATACCTTTTTGCATTGATAAAAATGGATCAGTGTGCTATAGTGACCTTGGATTTTTTGCTTATTGACATAGGGGAACCCTGGAGCTACTACCACCTTCCAGCTGGCAGCAGTTACAGTGGTCGCCTTCTGATCTGTAAAAATCATACTCAGACCTTATTTTAAGAGCAAGTTACAGTCTAATTAATCAAAACATGCACACAAGATTATATTTCTTTCAGCACTTCGGAAGCATCTTGCCCTCGTAGCCACAATTACACTGAAATCATGGAGAGAAAAAAAAGCTAAATTCCAAGTAAAAAAGATTGAAAATTGCTCAACAATTGCACTTTGTACATGGCACTTGTGGTCATAAATGACCCTTATGCTCTTTGAAATACAGTAACAGTGCCTTAAGTTTTGTATTACGACAGTGGTTCCTTATTGCTATCTAGGCACCATTTATGTTAGTGCACTACATAATTTGGGGGTGAGCAGGTTAAGAGGACTTGCACTTACGTATATATACTATTTACATATACTATTTTATTTTATTTTATAACTCTGCTTTATGGTTAATACTACATATAAAGATGCATGTTAAATACTATTATGTGATCCATGTCAAGAGCCAGGTAGCACTGATGCAAATGTTGGGCCCTCAACATGCAAAATTAGCCATGGAATACATTAATAGACCAACCAAGTCTTTGGTTACCACTTTGCAGTGATGGACAAAGCTGTCCTGTTTCATGAAACTGTGGAAATTCGCCAAAATTAATTGAAGTCAATGGGTGTTTTTTCACGCAACTTTTTCCAAACTGTGCAACTTTTTTTCTCAAAACATTGGAGTCTATACCAAAACACACAATCATTTTGGATAACCCCATAAATTAAAGGAGTGCAGTTTTGGTTAAGAATGGAGGAATTTAAACCCTAAACTTTGTATAGGCACTTTTATGAAAAAATTGGCAAAAAGTTTAAGTATCTTCCAGTGACTTCAGTAGTGGGGGATATGTTTTGCATAGCTGTGTCAAAAATGAGAAATGAAAAGCAGGGTGGAGTCATGCACCTCTAAATGTAAATTATTATTCCAAACAAATAACCTAGAAATATGTGAAATGGTACAGAATAGCACATACTTTATTACTGTAATGCTCTTCAAAATCATTCAGTTATGATCTCTGGTGTGAATTTTTGAAAATTGATTTCAATTTGTTTCTTATTACATAAAAGTAGCCTTTGAGAAGTTTAGAAGGATTAAAAGTGCTTAACCTGCACATCTTGTCCCAAGACACTGTGGATAAGAAAATTAATACCTTGATAACAGGGTTTCAGAAGGTCACACATTTGTTGTTTCACCATATATTCCTGAAAAAGATTAATATGATCATCACCACTTTGTCCCACTGCATGTAGGCCTGGATTTCCTTGATGTTTAATATCAGAAAGATAGCTGGGTAAAATAGTAAAACAAATGCATGTGAATTAAGTTACATGTAAGTCTGGGATGAAGGCTCCACAGAACAGAACTGTAATCTAAAACAGTTGGAGGTAGACATTTAGGGCTCATGAACTCAATAGGGATTATACAGTAAAGGAGAAAAAACTTATCACTCAAGTCCTAAATGGAATAAATTCTGAAAAAAAAAATCCTTGACATTTATCAAATAACCTACAATGTAGGTAATATTATAGAGCTACCAGCACAAAAGACACCTTTGCAAGCTAAATATAACTTGACAATGAAATACATCTTTGTATATCAGCAAGCAAAGAGAGATGGTGCCAAGATCATCCCACATAACTTTGCTGAGGATCTAAAGCAGAGATTTTTAGCCAACAAAGGTTGGGCTCAGAAGATAATGGGAAGAAAGTGTGCACAGAAGAAGGGAAGGCCTTCCAAAATATACATTTTAAAATTTTGAATGGTAGCGTTCTTTGAATACATGGAATATTACTTAAAAAGCTGTAAAATATATTCTGATCACATGTACGCTTTTTGTAACTTATATAAAGGAGCGTGTGTTAGAGAAACATCTAAAGGGATATAAATATTTTAAAAGTTAGATTAAACTTCCTAAATGAAAAAGAGTCAAGACAATTGGCCAGTAATTGGACAGGGAGTAAGATCAAGAAATAACTAAATACATGCAGTAAGCATAGCTGGGAGAGTAATGGGCAGAAAAACCTTTAATGAGTTTATTTTAAAGGAATGAATTAAAACATCTGTTTTAATTATATAAAAGTGCATCAATTCTTGGAGTTACTGTATTTAGATACAATAATTAATTCATATGTGCAGGATTATGTAAGGCTTCTACTATTCCCACTCCCCTCATTATTTATGTTTTATAGATTTTAAATTATTTTCCTTCTTTCTTCAGCTTTCAAATGGGGGGGGCACTGACCCCCCATCTAAAATCAAATGCTCTGTAAGGCTAGACATTTATTTTTATTGCTAGTTTTTATTACTTATCTTTCTATTCAGGGCATCTTATTAAAATAAATGCATGGTTGCTAAAAATATTTGGACCCTAGCAACCAGATTGCTGAAATTGCAAACTGGAGAGCTGGTTAATGAAAAAACCCCACAAATAATACAAATTGAAACACAATTGCCAATTGTCTCAGCAGATCACTCTCTACACCGTACTAAAAAGTTAGTTGAAATGTGAACAACCCCTTCAACTAATTAGGGTCAAATATTTTCTTACTCTGAAGTTATTCGTTTAAGATAGTAAGTAATAAAATTGAGAACTGAAGAAGAATGCAGTGTAGTATGGGTTATGGGTTAGAAGTGTAAATGAGTGGTATAGAAAGTAATTTGATCTACTGCTAATGAAGTACACTAACCATGTAAATGCATTCATATTCCTATTAAAGTCCAGCATATAGAACATTGTGGTCTTTTGGTCTTGAGAATCTATATGGTCACAGAACTACTTGTTGATTATACATTACCATACCTCCCAAATGACACATTTTTTTCGCAGGACAGTCCCAATTTTGACAGCTCAACCCGCAGTCCAGGATTGTTACTGAAAGGTCTTGACTTTCTCTTTGATCTCCTGCTCTTAACAGCCAGAAAAAGATACAAAGTTTCTAACTTAATTTACTTTTTTGGTTTCTTTCGGAAACTGTGACTTGCAGCTTAAAGGGCAATTCATGTTCTTTAGAAAAACTGTAATAATACAAAGGGGCAAATTTATCATTATTCACGAATTCGAGGGTAGCTCTCGAATTCGGCAGAAATTCGACTGTCGAATGGAAATCGAATAGTTTTAGGCTATTTTTTGTTTATTCGATTTCTCCAAAAACAATCGTTCGATTTCATGAAAAAATCGTGAAATTTCCTTCAATCATTCGAAAAATTTGTGCGATTCAAAAGATCGAGGCGTTCAATCGTACGAATGTTATTTGAGCAGGTAATAGAAAAAAAAAGCCTATGGGGGGATTCCCATAGGCTTCTATTGCTATTCTGGCGAAGTAGGCAGTCGAATAAAATTTTAAAGTTAAAGTACTTAGATCATTGAATGGTCGAATGATCAAATATTTTATCTATTCGATACAATCGAACTTTGCATATTCGATGATCGAAGTGGGCAAATTTGCATATTCAAATATTCAATAGAATCGTATGATCGGAATTCGATCGAATTCGATTGAACTTCGAATTATTCACGTGAATTTTGTAAATCTGCCTCATAATACCTGATCCTAAAACCTCCAGAAATGTGTTTAATTGTCCATAATCTGGGCAACAAGAACAGGATTGTATACAGCGAGTCAGGAGAGGACGAGGAAGTTCACGGGGCTTTGAATTACACCCTAAGGAACAAGAAGAAAATGAAATATTGAATTTGTCTGATAGAACTTTTACAAATGAAGAGCTAAGTCTGTTACAAAAGGGTTTAACTTTTTCTCCTAATGTCAATTTTGATCTTTTTGACACAGTTGTTGACATTAATCGCTTTGTAAGGAAATTGCTATTGAAAAAACATTTCTTTGAACAAACATCTAATGATTCTGACATAGAATGTATGGACTTTAGTCCTCAGGAATTTTGGCAGTCTAAACATAATACATTTAAGGAATTAGATACAGCACTAATACTAGAATCATTACAAAAGGGAAATGATCCAAACATAAGTAAAGTAAGGGCTATGCCACCAAGTCAAAGTAATAAGTTTACACAATCTTCTAATTATTATCCCACACATCTTAGACATAATGTGATTAATATGTTTCAAAACCAAATAGAACAAGATTTAACTAATCTATATAAAAAGATACAATATGTTCATTTTTTGAACAAACACCACACCTATAATTTATCTGTGGGAGAAACAGAGGCTTTGAAAATTCTTAAACAAGAGAAAGAGATAGTCATCAGAAAGGCAGACAAAGGAGGACAGGTAGTAATTCTCAATAAACGAGAGTACATACAGATGCAGTCACTTTGGATTGTGTGTTAAATGCGTCGTGACTTAACTCATCTATCTCATTTATCCCACTTAGCACAGAATATTGTGTCACAGCATCCCATCCAATTAAAGAGTTCACCATTGAAGACATTGGAGCTTTGGCATGCTAATGAAAAGGTTAAATGCATTAAATGAGTTAAGATAACTTTGGATAACACAGTTTCTTCAATTAGCCCTGAGTCACGACGCATTTAACTTACAAATCCAAGTGACTGCATCTGTAAGTGAATCGTTAAGACAGCTACAGTATCTGATAGGATTTCTTACAAAGTACTCGCCTCAGATCCTACATAGAAATTTAAGGCAGAAATTGACTCACTTATTCAAAACGCATTGTCCAATAACATTGTCGATAGTAAAATTAGTGATTATTTACAGGTGGATTGTCCAAAAATTCCTATTTTTCACTACTTACCAAAAATACATAAAAAAAGAGAGACCCCCATTAGGGAGACCAATTGTTGCTGGAATCGGTTCCTTGGGTGAGAGGCTATGTGAACTGATAGATCACTATTTACAACCCTTAGTTTTAAGATTGCCCAGTTACTTGAGAGACAGCAATGATGTATTGCATGTTTTTGATGGTTTTTGTTGGCAATCTAACTATAAGTGGGCATCAGTGGATGTAGCCTCTCTATATTCATGCATTCCTCATCACTTAGGTCTCACAGCCATAAAATATCATCTTTTTCATTACAGTTCATATGATAATATCATTAATTTCATATTAGACTCCATATCTTTTCTACTTACACAAAATTATTTTCTTTTTGATCAGAAGTACTACCTCCAATGTTGTGGTACAGCAATGGGCGCTAAATTTGCTCCCTCATTTGCAAATCTATACCTTGGATGGTGGGAAGAACAGGTGATTTTTCATGATTCAAATGTGTACAAACAGTGTATTGCATATTATGGTCGCTATATAGATGATATTCTTATAATCTGAACAGGTAATTTTGACCTAAGTCCCTTTTTCTTTTCCTTCCAAGGATCCGGCCCAGCAATTCTCGTTTCTCCTCGAGAAAAAAATTACAACAAAAGTCCAAATCCACAGGGTCATCGCTAATGAAAGCTCGGAAAAGAATATGTAACCAGGGAAAATGGGAAAAAATGAAATATATATAGTGTAGTATTTTTTGATTGATTGTTGTAGTTCCACACTCTAGGTTCCCACTACCAATCTGGTGTATGTAGCCTTCAATTAAATCACCGCTGAGTGAGTAACCAGGTGGGAACTTACAAACGTTTCAATTAGACTTTAACACATCAATAGTTTTGTAGACATGGATACTTGAGGTAGCAGTTGAAGCTGTAAGAAGCATAATTGCGCAGATAGCATAAAACCTCTTTAATATTTAAAAATTAAAACCAATCAGTTGAACTCACATTTTCAGTAGTTAAAATCAGGCATATAATTAATATCTCCGTCAAAGTCTGCAAAGTCCCGGGTGCCGTATATGTCCTGTGGTGTTCTTAAGCTCCGACCTGCGTTGCTTGCAACCCACACTGGCTCCCTCCTGGGCTCTTGGAGATGACATACCTGCCTTTGCCTAACGCGTTTCGTCGCTGCGCGACTTCCTCAGAGGCTCTCGGCGGGACTCCTGTTCCGTACCTCTTAAACGAACGGGTGTCATGGTTATGCGTCCCCTCCGCATTACCTACTTCCTGTTTCCTTTAGCGGGACGCGTCTCCGGGACTTTGCCTAATTTCTTAGGCTTAGGAGGATATGCTCCACACATGAGGATTTTGTTAGACAATCTTGTCTGTTACAGGATAGACTTTTAAATAGAGGTTATAACTTTGATATATTAAAAGAAGCATTTAGGGCCCTACATAAAAAGCGCTGTGACCTTTTTCAAAAAATATAGGCCGCGTTCTAACAGTACAGTTTGACAGTCGTTTAATGCTACTGACCTTTCTCCCATTGATTCCAATAATAAGAAAAAGGGAAATAAATTTGAAACACCACTATGTATTTTAACACATAGTGCACAATTTAAACAGATTAAGAAAATTGGCAATAAAAATCTGACCATTTTGCGTACTGATCCAATATTAAATCAAATTTTAGGACCAAGGTGTCACTTTGTTTCCCGACGCTCTAGAAACATTGGAGACTCTTTATCACCAAGTCTAGTACAAAGTACTGACTCAGGTATGGACAATTGGCTAAGTGTAAAAGGGATGTACACAGTGTTGGACTGGCCCACAGGGATACCAGGAAAACTCCCGGTGGGCCCAGGTGTCAATGGGCCCTCTTGCTTCTAACAATTTGGCTTATTTCATGTTCATTCCCTATTTCTTTATGTGGGAAAAGAGGCTTAATAATGGAAGAATAGAGTATAGTAAGTAGATCTAAAAGAATAGGAGAATAAAGAGGTTAAGTGAGGAGAGAAGGAATAATAGTTTGGAAAGTTGGGCCCCTGGACTAAGGATTTCTGGTGGGCCCCTGGTCTAAGGTTTTCTGGTGGGCCCCTGGCATCCCAGTCCGACACTGGATGTACAAATGTGGGGCTCGCAGATGTGTCACATGTAACTATGTTAACAAAACCACTACTTTTCAATCATTTCAAACCAACAAAACTTACAATATTAGACAATACATTGATTGTAGTTAGAAAAATGTAGTATACCTTATAACATGCAAAAAGTGCCATCAACAATATGTTGGGCAAACCAGTCGCACACTAAAAGAGAGAATTAGGGAACATCTACGCAATATAAAAGACCCTAATAGTTTAACCACTGTAGCAAGACATTTTGCAAGCCGTTGTCAGAGCTCACTTTCCTTCTTTTCAGTTACTGGCATAGAAAAGATTACAACACACATCTGAGGTGGTGATACTTTAAATAAATTACTTAAACAGGAAGCTAAGTGGATTTTCTTTTTACAAACCAGACAACCACATTGTATGAACCTTGAATACAATGTTTCCTGCTTTGTATAAAAAAAACACACATATAAATGAACATATACATATAAATAACAAAAAATTCATAGAAAAATATATATTAAAGTGGACCTGTCACCCCAAAAAAATATTAAAAATCATATTTTATCACATTAGTCAAGCAAAATGAACATCAATTACACTATATAAATTATTTTAATCTTGTTTTCTTCAGTCTGGGAACTCATAATTATAGTAAGCAGGCAGGAGCCATTTTGTGGACACTGTTATTAAGACAAAGCCTTGCATCATCTCAGAATCTTATTTTTGCACCAGAATGGGGGACTCAATGTCTATCTCCATGTCCTGGCTACACAATTAAATGGTTAAAAGAACAGGAGGAATGAGGGGAGAGCAGGGACATCTAGCAAGTGCTGAAAGGAAAGTGAAAGTAATTATCTGCCCCGCCTCTATGCCTAAGGCATAGAGGAGTGTCAGACAATATTTGATTGACAGCTGAGATTTTTAAATGAGCTTAAAACAGCTATGAATGGTTTAATAAAAATTTGAAATTGGATTTCATGTTTAATTTGAAAAGGACTTTTATTATACAGATTTTTGTGTCTGGGTGACAGGTCCACTTTAAACTCTGGAGTGTACAGTTGCCCCTTACAAATGACTTGAAATACACAGAAATTAAAAAACTTAGTATATTTAAATTACTTTACTAGCTGCTATTTAACTGCGTTATTTATGTGAAACTAACATCCAATTTTAACTTTTGTAATATGTATACATACAAATGGCCATACTTAGGGTCCGAACTTACAATAGGCCAATATTTTAATACGATTTGGCGAAAAGCTTTGCAATTACTGTCAAAAATTGTAATAAAGGGAATTCTTTGAGTCTTCATCCTATTTGTAGTTTTTTTTAAGAGCAATTCCTTTCTAGGAATAGCTCGTACAGTTTGACGATACATTTCTAATTGAGCTTTTTTCTACCCTTTTTCACAAAATTTATTTACCATCTCAGATGAATCCTTTTCATAAAGTGCGTCAGTGGAAGTAATTTGCAGCACCCTCATCAACTGGCTTTTTGGAAGACCTCTACACAACCCAAGAGGGTGGTAAGAAGATGGTCTCAATAAAGTATTCCAATCCGTCGGTTTAATATACATAGAGGTAGTAAATGATGTACCAGTATACAAAACATTGACATCCAAAAAAACTGTATCACATTATATGCTAATCATGACCTACTCATTTTAACAGATAAGAACATTATTGCAATTATCATCCAGGGTTAGCTATAATCTTCATACCCCCTTTCCATACAGACAGGATGCGTTATATAGTTTGTAACCAATTGAAATGTCAATTAACAGTTACTTTTGTTTACATTGTATGTTACTTTGTCTTTTGGATTTTAGTATAATTGTGCTGCATTAGGTTGTTTTATTCACTTCACCTTTTGGATAACCTGGAAGAATTATACGGATTTTTCAGCACTTATATTTTATTGGACACTGTATTGGACAATATATCATTCTTTCTGAGTTTTTCCCAATGGACAATGATTTCACTTTTTTGTATCTTAATGAATCATGTGGACTGCTAATACTTTTAATCACTTATTTATTCACTATTTATATGGGGTTATATACCATTTAAACATTTTTGGTTAACCAATTTTGTATGTAAATGTGTTAATTGATTACCTTACTTGTATGCTGTGCACTATGGGTTCTGTAGGCATGACAAAGGGGCGTGTCCCCAAAACGTTGTACTTCCGCACTTTGAATTAAAACAAGGGTTTCCCTGCAAACGAAGCTTTGTGTGCCGGTATTTCTTGCTACATTGAACCTATTATCTAGAATCATTGGGACCTGGGGCTTGCTGGATAATGGGTCTTTCCATAATTTGGATCTTCACACCTTGTATATATTGTAAGAGCTTAGGTAGTCAGAACAGTTTTCTGGGGGTAAATAGCCCACGGCGCTATCACAACAAGTATAGTCTCTTTCGGCAGTTTTTTTTACTTGCAGCAGACAAAACAGGTCAAAATAAAATCCTTGTCATGGCTTCTAACTAACACAGGTCAGTTTCCTAACTAACCAGGAGGAGGCCTACTGCCTGTCTCCCCAAAACATAGAACCTTAAGGCAAATACAAAATTCCAAACCTTGTGGTGATTCAGACATCTCTCTCTCTGTGCTCACACAGACAGCTTCCCTGTGTTTTTTCCCTCAGACTGAAGCTCAACACTCTGGCTTGAGCTTCTGGTTTAATTATCCACCTGAGGTACCTCAGGAAAACTCAAAAAGACCTGGGCTGGACTAAAAGTCCCGGAACCACTCTGTAAGGAACCTGGGGCATAAATAAGCTCTGTCCTGGACTTTCCCAGGTATCCTAGTAGTGACCTCACCCCAATATATAGATATCTTTATATATGTATATTTTATTTATATAGTACACAGCTTGCTAGTAGCTGGGAGAAAAATATCTGCAAATGTATTGCCTTGTTTAGAATGCATAGCAAGACCATGGAAGACTGGAGCAGTGTAGATTTCTCAAGGTCTTGTAGACTGGCATATTGCTAACTGATGACCCAAAAAAATGAACATTTGGAGAATGTGAAAACATCCAGTTGAAGCGTGAAGAGAAGCTGCAAATGGTTATATAAACAGGCTACTGCAGAGCAGTGTTGATTCATCTGGCTAGGAGTACATTTGCTTAGCTTTATCTGTATAATCCTTGAAAAGAAAGGCACAACATCTAAAAAATATAATGAAAGGCACAACATATGCTCCTAACTTTGCAGGTCAGTTTAAACAGAGAGGCATTTCTTTTTCGCTTTTAGAGTGGCAATAAATCACACGGGGAAAGCAATAATCATAGCAACATCTGACCTTTACATTATGTATGCATTGCCATGGTATATAGTGGTACGTCATTCAGAGAAGTGCGTGCTGGAAGTCCCCGACTGCTCATTTATGCCTTTATTCTGCTCAGAGCAGTTTGCTTTAGGATTTGCCTGCACTTTGTGCATGCATTAACACTTTATACTAGGATTAAAATTTTCAAATCAAGGAATCATCATCTTTCCTTCTGGGTAGAGAAAGCCCATGTATTTGACAAGGCTGTCTATTCACTTGCCTCGTATTTCCTCTTATGAACATATGTTGTTTGATATTCCCACCAGCTCATGCACTTTGCCATTATCAGAGTATAAAGTGCCCAGTTATTTGTTATTTGTGATGACAAAATCAAGATGTTCTCAAAAGAGTACAATTACAAAAGCAAATATCTGTAATGCATTGATTGCATAACAGTTTAAAACTGACTGGAATTAGAATATGCTCTATGGGGCAGATTCACTAAAGAGCGAAGTGACTAACGCCAGCGAAAATCAGCTAGCGTGACGTCATTTGGTTACTTTGCCTATTTACCAATGAGTGCAGGCACCCCTTTGCCAGCGGAGATGTATGCTAGTGTTGCTTTGCACTCTAACACCAAGCGATTGTTCGATCTGGCTAATGGACGTAACTCTGCAAATTCACTAAGATGCAGATTTTACTGAACGTTACCTCGATTGCCAGACTTGCCTTCACCAGCTCTGACCTGGTCGAAGTGCATTGGATTGCATTGAACATCCTCAATTTTCAGTTACTTACATCATAATTTTTATTATATCTTCATAGTACAAAAAACGATGGCATCTTTTACATTTTTCAGGGTGTTAGGCTGCAAAAGTCATAAAAAAATTTTTGGGCCCCCCGTTTCTGCCATACATTTTCTACTATATGTCACATTATTTAACTGTGGGTTCATGTTTAGGGCATTAAACAACTTTACTGACTTTATTAAGGTTCCCTTTGCATGTCTAGTTATCAGTGTAAATGTTAACATATTAGATGCACCATATAACATAAATAGCTCCATTCCACTTTAAATTGCCCACCATATGTAAAATAGCCTGAGCACAAGAACTCTAGCGAAGTTGTGCTAGCCAGAATTGAACATTGTGATTTTGCTTACTCTCCCGAAATAACGCTAGAGAAAATTTGCCCTGGACGCAACTTTGCCCTTTAGTGAATTAGCGTTGTCTGAGCAAATTTTCACCTGGCAAAGTGTTGCAATGGCTGCGAACCAGTCGCTGGCGAAATTGGACTCTTTAGTGAATTTGCCCCTTTATGTCCCCAAGTTAAAAAAAGTCCTAGTTAATATTTAATCCATAGTTAAATATTGGAAATGGCCATTATTTACAAAGATATTTACCCAGGGCAAAATGTAATCAATGGCATACTTCAAAAAGACGTAGGGCAAACATTTGTGATTTTTGGCTGTTATTTTGCAAGGAAATGTCAACCCAACAAATAATTCTTTGCCTAATAGAATACTGAATTCTAAGCAACTTTGCAATATTCATTCATTACAAATTTTACATGGTTTTAAAGTTATTTGTATATGTATTGCTATTTAAAGCAGTATATTTTCCTGTCTATTCTCTGCTCTGATGGCTCAGACTATTAGGGCTCTTCCAGACGAGGAGATTGCAGGGAGATTTGTTGCCTGCGACAAATCGCCGCGTGTTTGGGGCAACAAATCTCCCTGAATCTCTTCCCCCGGTCTTGCGCCCGCTAAAGTGTAAAGTCGCCTGCGCCTATTCACACGCGGCGCTGCGCTTTTGAAAATCGCTTGAAAATGCATTTCTTAAATTGTTGCAGGCAACAAATCTCCCTGCAATCTCCTCGTCTGGAAGAGCCCTTAAAACAATATAAGACAAGCCAGCTAATTAACAATCTGTCTTTGCTGGGGAACTATGTTGTTTGCAACATTGTTTAAAAGGTAACAACTTAGAGTTAAAGGGGAACTCCGGCTTCCAAACCAAAATTTGTTTAAGAGGCCCATATAACACAGAAAACCCTAATATACCCATCACAGTTACCTGCCATTTTCTATGCTGAAATCCAAATGTTTAACAGTTGTTCTCTTTCTGCATTATTTGAACTCCTAGCATGGAAGGAGGGTCTGAACACTAATGTTTAAAATTGTAACAATTTCTCCACAGCTTACAGACAGCATTCAGGAACTACATAACCCACAATGCATTGCACTATGATGTCCTTATTGAAATCCTTATTGAAATCACATGTGCAGGGAATTGTGGGTTTTGGAGGATGTAGGCTAAGGACAGATGACTGCTGATAAAAAAAGTAACAGTAGTCAGCCAGCTCAGCAAACTAGTCAAACAGATCAGCAGGAACTGTTCCAAACCATTAAAAATCATGAAAAGTCTGCATATTTTTTAATCGATGTAAATTGCAAAGTTGCTAGAAATTATGTTTACTTTTCAAAAAGCTTAAAGAAACAGTAACACCAAAAAATGAAAGTGTTTTAAAGTAAAGAAAATATCATGT
>CM044441.1:105755073-105815615 GCA_024363595.1 Xenopus borealis
GGTTCTTCACAGTCAGGACGGTGAGGTTGTGGAATGCACTGCCGGGTGATGTGGTGATGCCTGATGCTTTTAAGAGGGTCCTGAATGATTTTTTGGACAGACATAATATCAAATATATGGTTTGTGTGAAAGAGTGGAGATGTGTGTGTGTATGCTGGGCTTTAATTTGGAGAGGTTGAACTTGATGGACTTTGTCTTTTTTCAACCCAATTTAACTATGTAATTATTCCTGGGGGTATCAAATAAGGCCTGAGATTGCCCCTATGGGGACTGGCAGCCTACACAAGGCTGTTTGTACATACACCTGATTTTTATGCAACCTAAACTTTCCTTCAAGCCTGGAATTTGAAAAGTAAGCTCCTGCTTTGAAGCCGCTGAGAGCAACATCCAAATATTTGGTGAGCAACATGTTGCTCGTGAGTCACTGTTTGGGGATCACCGCATTAGAGCAAGGATACAAAATCAGACTAAAGTAAGATTCAGATAAACTTCACCTACAAGTGGTGAAGACAACTGGATAAAATGAAAGATGTTGTTTGTAGCATTGTAGGGATTCACATTCGACCCTAACTTCTGATACTGTTTCGAAAATAGCTTCTACACTGACCAATAAAAATGATGGGGCTGCTGATGACATAGCTTCATGGCTGGCCAACTATATTTCTCCCACCTTTATTGACCAGCCAAGGCTTGCAGTGCTGGGTTAACCAGGCCCTTTACAGCTGATTCCAAAGAACCTGAAAGGCCAAAGCACTGGAGGCATAGGACAGGACCAATTTACAGGCAATTATGAAAGTACTCCGCTGTCGTGATGAATCATGAAGTTGTAAAGACAGTGTTATTAAATAGTGCTTACTTGTTTGCATCAGTTTATGTGAGTTGTGTTTCATAACACTTTATATTTATATCAATCACTATATTGTCTGTAGAGGTAATTTACATTCGTTTTCATTGCTCTGCAACTCATTACTCAGTTCCTGCCTGATTTATGTTATTATCCTCTAAAATGGATATTGGTTAATCTAGAAAATCATTATAGCAAGTTGCTACAGGATATTCATATAAAGAGTGCTGATATTTTTTAATAGTTTATATAAAAATACACACTATCATATAAAGTGGACATATATATATATATATATATATATATTTATACACACACATTGAGTTGCTCATACATTATGTTTGTGTTTAATAATGGAGTCACTCAAAACCAGGAACCTTCTTCACAATGAAAATATATGAATGTACATGCTAATACACCTTAACTATGTTTTTCTAGTATACCAGTTTCATTTGTATTCACAACTGAGCTTATCATTAGCAGATGACGACGGATGATTAAAAGCAACATTAGCAGCATCATTATAAATATATCTTTATAACAAGAAGAGAAATCGAGACTGACAAAATTCCCCTGAATCTAGTGAACACATTTCTCCTGGGTATGACCTTGCAGATTACATCCTCTAATGGCTTAAAAAGACTAGTAAAAATGGCATTAAAAGACTAGTAACATAAAAAAAAAGAAAGAAAACTGTTACTATTTTAAACCCCCCCCCCCCCCCCGCTTTTATGACATTCTACATCCTGTCTGTAAGAATACAATCAAAACAAATTACCAGCCCACGGAGAAGCCCACTTTGAAACAAATCCCCTCCCATCCCTTATCTGAAATCTTTGTTAGGCTTTGAGCTAAGGAGTAGCTTCATATACAGAGGCCTTTTTAGTTAAGTTGGCAATATACAAGTCACACTACATGCAATAAATATAACTATATTTCCATACCTCAGGGGAATAGGATCCTGCCTTCAAACATCTAGTGGATTGGAAGGTATAAAGGAATAAAACCCCAATTGGTTTGGAGCCAATCATTAGATGAAATTGCCTTTTTTATGTTTTATTACTGTGCTTCATGTATTTCTTTTATATAAAATACACACTCCTTTCGCACTCTTTATCATGTTCTTCGAAAAATATATGCAACTGCATAGCATACATAATCTTTCCATAGGAGAAAGTGAAAGAGATTGTGTCTATGTGGTAGCCAGTCGTATATAAATATGTAGGTGAGAATGTGCTTTCTATTTAATAAAACATGTTTCTCAAAATTCTTGCGCAGACTTGTAAACCTAACAATAAAGTTAAATTGCCTTGTCCCAAATCTTAAAAATAATAAAAAGCTGGCTGTAGGCATTTTTATCTTAGTTCATTGATTCTTCTTTTTATCCTTAGAGTTCATGTATTGTGATTCACTACACACTGCAAAGTGCAAGAAAACAACAAGGAAGAAACAAATAATAGCATTTATTCTCTGTTATTTCTTGTTTGTGGGTTACTTTCCTACAGTTAGGTGAATTGATTGCTGAGACATCTGCATGTAAGAAATTAAGTTACTGTTATTTTTTTAACATCTAGGGTGCATTATTCTATCTCAAAGACCAAAAAAAAAAACATATAAATCCTGTCCCTGGAACCACAGAACATGATATTTCATGGTGAAAACCCACAAACAAAAGTCCAAAAAGGACAAATCCATGGGGCGCAAATCCCTAGCATCGAGCATCGAAATAGCGCCGCTATTTTTACAGAAAAAGGCATTATTGGTTGAATCCAAAATGGCGGCCGCAAGATCTGACCACGAGGAGGAAGCTGAATCATGCTTGGATCAATCAGATGCAGACAGCAAAGGTGAGGAAGGGTCTGATATCCGCACATACATAGCCCAGCTCCCTTCTAAATCTTATATTAAAGAAATGCTGCACAAAGTCACCACAGCAATCAAGGAAGAAATCCAGGACATAAAGAGGGACATGTTAACCCTTGCAGCCCGCACAGACAACTTGGAACACACTGAAAAGTAAGTGTACCAATAAACAAAAAGGTATATATACCCATATCGAGCAACAGGACATGGTGATACAAGAATTACAACGTCAATTAGAAGACCAAGAGAATAGGAGTAGGAGAAATAATATCAGAATAAGGGGTGTCCCTGAATCAGTCCAAGCAGAAGAGTTACACCATGTATTGCTTCAGATATTTAATTCCATACTTAAAAGGGAAGCAGACACTGATATAAAAATTGAGAGGGCTCACAGAGTACAGAAAACCAAGGCTGCACCTCTTAATGCCCCACGGGACATGCTATGTTGCCTGCACTCCTTTTCATTGAAGGAAGATATACTGTATAAAGCCAAGGAGGTTAGTCAAATGTCTTATTAGGACTGTAATATAAAACTGTTCCAAGACCTCTCCAGGACAAAACTAGTTAAAAGTAAGATTCTAAAACCACTGACTGACTTTCTGAGAGAACAGAGCATTCTCTATAGATGGGCATATCCTTTCTCCCTCTCAGCTAGCAAAGATGGAGTGACTGCTACCATAAGAAACCCACGGAACATTTTTCGGAAAAAATTTAATCTACCTGCAATTGAAATGCCTTACTGGCTAACTAATACAGGACAAATTAAAGACTTGATATATTTACCATCTGACTAAATGGTAAATATATGTACCAAGCTACAAATGGTTGACAAATATGGTTTACTTTACAATCGTTTTTCAAATTGTTATATTTATGGTGTTCCAAGGTAAAAAGTCATATGAGTACATATTTAATATGACTATAATGTTGATATGTTCTGAAAACATTTTCGAGTTCCCCCATGTTATACCCCTCATCTGCTATCATACGGTGCAATTTTAAATATAATAACAGCTGTCTCCGGCTCACACACCAAACTGATAGAAACATATCAGAGGAGACCCTTCTGAGCTCTGCTCAACCACATACCCCCTACATTAAGGTGCATAGCACCCTAGCCGCTTTAACACCATCACAGTAATGGGTTTATCGCATAATAAGTCTATGGCGGCAATTGTTTTCCCCCCCTTTATTCACCTTCTCAGGATGCAGATGTGTCCACCTCCTTTCCCCCTTTTCCCCTTTCCCCTCACGCTGCAAGCAAACAGTAAGGGGCAGATTTACTAAATTCACATGAATAATTCGAAGTTCGATCGAATTTAAATTAAATTCGAAACTTTGAATATGCAAATTAGGCAAATTCGACCATCAAATATTTGAATATTCGACTAATTTGAATATTCGAATAAAATTTTGTTCAAATATTCCACTATTCGATAATCGAATTACTTACCCTTTAAAATTTTATTCGACCACCTACTTCGCCAAAACCAAGCTACTGAATTGGGAATCATTAGTTTTGATCGAATAAAAAAAATTAAATCGATCGATTAAATCGTTCGAATCGATCGATTAGAACGATCAATCGCATTTTTTTAATACGCTCGTTTGACTGATCGAATTGCGGTAAAATCCTTCGAATTCTATAGTCGAATTCGAAGGATTTTACTTCCCTTTTATTCATATGGTCGAATACAAGAATCTCATTTTAAAGAAAATTACACCCAGGTACTAAAGTTACATCACTATGCTTATGTA
The DNA here is from genome assembly GCA_024363595.1 of Xenopus borealis. Classification (NCBI taxonomy): domain Eukaryota; kingdom Metazoa; phylum Chordata; class Amphibia; order Anura; family Pipidae; genus Xenopus; species Xenopus borealis. The sequence goes on from CM044441.1 coordinate 105,759,539, forward strand.
TATTGCAGTAACAAGCCTGTAAAGAAAGCTTCTGGAGTGATTACCTTAATACACAAAGATTTACCATTTACATATATAGATTCAATTACTGATAATGAAGGCCGTTATGCAATTGTAAAAGGGATGTTAGCGGATCAACCATGTACAATTGCAAATGTTTATGTACCGAATACAGGACAAGTTGTATATCTTAAACAAATCTTAAGATTTTTAGACAATTTCAGAGAAGGTTTAGTTATTTTAGGGGGTGATTTTAATCTAACCATCAACCTGCTTCCCGATTCCTCATTAAAAAAATCTACTGTATCATATAAAGGGTTAAAAGAAATGAAATCTATGTTAGCAGAAATACAATTGGTAGACATCTGGAAAGTATTGAACTCAACAAAAAAAGACTTCACACATTTTTCCAAAGTACATTTAATTTATTCAAGGATAGACTACATATTTGTCTCACAACATTGGGTAAGGTTATTTACAAATGCAGAAATAGGAAACTCCGTACTTTCAGATCACTCACCAGTTCTAACTACAATCTCAATCCCTGGTACATTAAGGGCAGAATACACATGGAGATTAAACAAATTTCTCATACATACAGAGCAGAGGAAAAAACAAATACAGACATGGATAGATGCAATTCTCCTGAGACACCTGAGACATCCCCAGCAACATTATGGGATAAAAACAGCAGCAAACAAAACAACAGCAGTAGTGAAAAAAGTGAAAAAAACTTTATTATCTTCTACGGTAATAGAAAGGGCTTGAGAAAGGGCTTGTGTTGCCCGAAACATTGATTAAAGCATTTTAGTAAAGTTTTTTCACTACCAGAGTGCTGCTGTTTTCATTCGAATATATGCAGAGTTTTGCCTTGGCAGGGGGTACAGCTTGCACCCGGGGCTGCAATGAGCTTTGTTCACTTTTGAAGCACACCTGAACTAATTACAGCAACATTATGGGAAACCCTAAAATGTGTACTCTGAGGTAGAATAAGCTCCATGGGAAGCCACCTAAAAAAAGAACAAGAACAGAAAATTACTACCCTATTAAAAGACATTGCCAAATTAGAACAATCACACAAAGAAAAAATAGCAGAAAAAAACATTGACCCTCCTAGAGAACAAAAGGCTACAATTTAAAGCCTTATTAAATCAGAAAGTTCATAAAGAATATATGAGGATGAAGCAAAAATCCTTTGAATTAGGAGATAAGTGCAATAAATATTTTTCTAAGAAACTCAAAAAATTACAACCGTTCACACAAGATATCTCAATTAAAGACGAGAGGAATATCACACATTATGATACAAAGAGCATAGCAGAAGCCTTTCAAAGATACTATCAGAAACTTTACAAATTGCATTCTAACTCTCCTAATTCAATCAAACTGAATAAAATGGATTCTTTTATAACTAACTCAGGGATCAAGGTGATATCTTCCGAAATTAGTAAATCCCTAGAGGACCCCTTCACAGTCAACAAAATTGAAGAGTGTATAGGCTCTCTCTCTTCTGGAAAGAGCCCAGGTCCTAATGGATATACAGCCCTTTTCTATAAAGTATTTAAAAGAGAAACAACCCATCTATTACTATACTTTTTCAATGGAGTATCAAATGGGTATAATTTTCACCCTCAATCCCAAGAGGCTCACATAACCACAATTCCCAAACCTGAGAAAGAGAAATATTTAATGGTACTCGCCAAGGTTGCCCCCTATCACTGATTCTCTTTATTTTAATCATGGAAGTCCTACTAGCCCATATAAGACGGGACCCAGATATCTCAGGTCTTATAGTGAATAGTAAAAAATCTAAATGCATTTCGTTTGCCGATTACTTCCTACTGTGCATTGCAAGACCTAATATATCACTTCCAAAAATATTATTACTGATGGGGGAATTTGGGGGAGCTTTCCAATTTTAAAGTAAATTACTTTTTAAATATCAATATTCCAAAAGATAAAGCTGAAAAAATTCGAGAAAATTTCCCGTTTAAATGGACAGAAAAGTATATCAAATACTTAGGAGTTAAAATAAGGACAGACCTCAGTAAATTATATCAAGACTACTTTCCTCTCTTAGAATCTATTCCAAAACTAATAAAAAACTGGGAGAGAATACAAATAAATGTATCCTGCAAGCTTAGGTATGTGTTGGAGATGTAATCTATTAGAATGTAACCATACGCATATTTGGTTGTCCTGCCCTATTTTACAGGGTTTATGGAACAAAGTATTAGCAATAGTGATGGGCGAATCTATCCCGCTTTGCCGAAAAATTTGCGAAATTACGCTAGCGAATTTTTGGCAGGCGAATTTTCACAGGTGTTTCTCGAATTTATTCTCTGGCAGCGAATCGAGGGAATTCGCCATGAATCCGCGCCTGGCGAATAAATTCGCCCATCACTAGTTAGCAACAATAAATCAGGTGACAGAAAACAACTTAAATATTTATAAGCCGAAAACTATAATGTTGAATTTCCATCAAAAAACAAATACATTGATAACAAATCACCTTACCATACAATTACTACAAGCAGCTAAATCACTAATACCAAAGAAATGGAAAAATACTTAAGCCCCCACTTTTAAGGAATGGCTAGCAACAGAAGAAGAAGTAAGACAAATGGAAGAAATCACATTTATTATACATTACCAAAGTGTAATTTACCCATGGTTACAATTTCTGAAATCTAAGTAAAAACTTATAACCTGACAGTACTATGCTGAATATCTCAATACATTTACAAGGTATAAAATTGTCTATGTTTTGGCTGTTAATAAATCCTATTTAAAGTATGAGACCTGCTAAAATTGCAAAACTACATAAGTTTAGAAATAACTTACTGTTGTATGCTTGCCCCCAATTATGATTGGGCTCTACCTGCCCCAGTCCTCATGCTGACCTAAGATTTTGCTGATATACCTCCGTAACCATTGTTTTGTACTGGACTACATTTCTTCATTCCATCCTGTTCCTTCCTTGTTCTGCGTTGTTATTGATACCATTAAATTGCTTTGCTTCACAATTCTTAGCTTCCCATATTCTTCAATGTTATACCCTGGGTTACACAGCTCACATGCTCCCTCCTGCCAACCTCACACCAGGGGTATAATATCACAGCCTTATTTGTGCTAGAACCTTTCATGTATGCATAAAAAAAAATTTATCCAGAAAGATCCGAATTACAGAATGGTTGTCACCCATAGACTCAATTTTATCCAAATAATCCAAAAAAATATTCCTTTTTATCTGTAATAAAAAAGTAGCTTGTACAAACTAAGATATAATTGATCCTTATTGGAAGCAGAGCCAGCCCATTGGGTTTATTTAATGTTTACATGATTTTCTATTTGATTTAAGGTATGAAGATCCAAATTGCAGAAAGATCCATTATTTGGAAAGCCCCAGGTGTCGAGCATTCTGGATAATCGGTCTCATAACTGTATTTATTAAGCACATAAACTTGATTGTTAAACTTGTAGAAGTCAATGGGACTTGTCCTAGGCAAGTGTTTGAGCTTGTAAATTCATACAATCAAGTTTTTTGAACTTGTAAACTCATACACAAGTTTTTTGCACAACTGTATTTAATCCAGCATTTTTATTTCTGTATTGTAATAAGTAAGCAAATATTCAAGGTTTTTTTAAATTGTAGAAAGGTAGAAAAATACCTCTAAAACCTCACAACTTTGGTTTGTGATAAATAAGTCCATGCAAGTATCTGTGTATGACAAATGAAAGGTATGACCTGTTTTCAACCACAACAGTTTTGAATCTTTAGAGTCAGTAACATTTTGTGCTGATCACAAACATATATGGCAGTTCTCCATCCTTTACACCCCACTATTCCAAATCACAGATCTTATAAAAAGTGACACATCCTTACAAGAATAATCTCACTATAAGGGCAAGGAGCACCAACATAGTTTTATGGGAAAAAACAATTAAAATTATAGCAATATTTCGGGAAGTATGTGATCTTGTTTCCCCTGTGTGCATTTCACACCAATATACAGTATGAAGTGTTTATTAATGTAGAAGATAATAATGAACAGGCATTTTAACCCTTAGGGGGTTATTTATCAAAGGTCAAATTTCAAATTTATGTCATTTGAATGCACTTGAATGGGAGGTTATTTGTGAAAAAATGTTCCTCAGAAAAAACCTTGAATGCCAGGAAGGCAATTAAAATATTCAAATGATTCAACGAACCTCTGCCATTGACTTGTAAACTTGTTGTAGGTGGCAAATATAAAATTCAAATTTACCATTCAAACCTTAAAGGACAAGGAAAGTCTAAAATAGAATATGACTAGAAATTCTGTATTTTGTATACTAAACATAAACATGAACTTAATGCACCACAAGCCTAATCAAACAAATGATTTATGCTTTCAAAGTTGGCCATAGGGGGCTGTCATCTTTTAGAGTTGTTAAACATATTTGCAAGACCAAGACTGTGCACATGCTCAGTGTGGTTGTCATAAATGATCAAAACAGCTCATGTCAAATAATATCTGCCAGAAGCCGAAACAGCAAGATTGATTAATAATCAGAATATGCAGATTGCACTGGGTCCTGTGTTGTCATGTAATCTAATGTGGATTTTATAGTTTTGTATTATTTAATACAAACTTTCTCCAACTCTGCAGAACCAGTGGCTGCATCAAATTAATCCTCCAAATAGCATCCAGTTTATCTGTATAAATTTGGCTCCATGATCTTTGTCCCTGTAGCTGGAGTTAGAAACAGTAAAGGGGGATGTAAAGGCAAAAAATAAAATCCAGTACAAATATCTACACAGTCGCCGACTGCTCTACAGGGAAAAAAAGCTGCTGGTGTTCTGCACGGCAGGCAAGTAAGGCGAGGGCTCCCCCTGCTGTTCATGAATATGATTGTTTCCCTGAACAACAGTTAAGGACTGTCTGACAATTCCTATCCACAAGTAAATGAAGGGAGAATTTCACTGCATAATTCAGGTTTCTTATAAAAATGGTACACACTTTTTTATTAAAGTATATCAGAGATACGGTTCTGTTTCATTAAAGAAAGTAAAATTGTATTTTTTACCTTTACATGCCCTTTAATAAATCTGCCCCTTAAAGTTAACAATGCAGTTCATCGATAAGCAGGGCAAAGTCAAACCAACCAAACCAAGTCCGACTGGTCGATTTACAGTAAACTCCTTAAACCAGAAATCTACGGCACTTTCAATTGATCAAACCTGTACTTCAGGCATTCATGTTATCTGTGCCGTTAGTGTTCCTATTCACTATTCTAGCACAGACACATCCCAAGGTTGAGTTGTTCTTTTGTTCCCTATAACCAATAGGAAGAAGATGACTCATGCCTTTTATTAAATAATGAGACCTGAATAATGTATAACTAGGCAAGTGTAAGGCCCATCATTTACACTCTAATACTATTGTGGAAATATATTGCCCTTTGAATGTATTATAAGGCAAGTCATAAATTTCAGAAATGTACATTTTTAAAAGATTCTCCACCATTAGCAATATTGTATTGAATACATGAATCTATCAATGCAGCCGCTGTTCGGCATTTATCAGACTACTAACCATTTTCCAGCGGGCTTATTTTCTCTATCAGGTACACCTTGCAAAATATCATTTTTCAAACTTTCATTACATTGTAAATTATGTTCACATAGTGTATATTACAATTTTCATAGCTCCCAAGTTCAATTCTTCAAGAGACTTAGCAGTATTTAGGAAAGTATGTTTAAGATTCATTGTAATTCAGCATGTGTCGGCTTCTGGTTTAAAGCAGAACATATTTATTGGTAATGCAATTGATTGTCATCTCATCCTGTAACAAATGTGATGGACCCTGCATTTCATTCAGAGGAGCTCAGCCATGCTTGAATGTATTAAAATAGAACTTTAGATGCTTATAAGTTAACAACTTTTTCTGGTTTTCATATCACATGTGGTACTCTCCATTGTCCTACATCCAGCAAGTCACAAGACAACCCATTTGTTCTCTATATTTGCTGTATTTCCTTGATTTCCGCTCAACAAGGGATTATGTTCACAATGTATGTTTTCCACAAATATTTGACTGATATGATGAATTCAAATGCAATGTGCCAGTTACTAACATGTACAAGTGAGTGTAACATTTTGACTCTTTATGAAACTTTATGTAGTTGAACTTTGTAGATACAGATGCAGTCACTTGGATTTGTAAGTTAAATGCATCGTGACTCAGGGCTAATTGAAGAAACTGTGTTATCTAAAGTTATCTTAACTCATTTAATGCATTTAACCTTTTCATTAGCATACCAAAGCCCCATTGTTTTCAATGGTGAACTCTATAATTGGATGGGAGGCTGTGACACAATATTCTGTGCTAAGTGGGATAAATGGGATAGATGAGTTAAGTCACGACGCATTTAACTCACAATCCAAAGTGACTGTATATACAGTAGAACCACCAGTAGTCAAATTTTAGTGGTATTGAAACCATGACTAAACTTAATTTCTCTAAAATAACGAGTATCATGGTATTTATTGAAGATCCAGAATAAATTACTAATGGAAAATTCCTCTGAACTATCTGGAAAAAAAAATACAAATCCTCTAAATCAGTGATTTTCAACCTTGTGCCTCCAGCTGTTAAGGAACTACAAGTCCCACAATGCATTTGCCTGACTGTGGCTGTCAGACTCCTTCATTGCATTGTGGGACTTGTAGTTCCTTAACAGCTGGAGGCACAAGGTTGAAAATCACTGCTCTAAATCTTCTAAAAATGTGAGAATTTAAAAAGGTCCAATCGGATCAGCTCAGCTCCTATTGACTTTTATAGGACCTTGATAACTTTTACCTGGCAAAGTTTTGTATTAGTGTTTTTCGTGTTTTTAGCACTTCCTAAAGCTTTTTTAAAAAGGGGAAAAAAAAATCAAAATTCGATGTTCAATGTGCCCAGTGACCAGAAAAGAAGGCCAGAAAGCAATGTCATAAACTGAGTCATATTTGGAGGAAAGCTAACTTCTACTACATTGCTTCAGAGTCAGGACCATCTTTCAATTGCAATTACATTTGCAAATAGTGATGGGCGAATCTACCCCGTTTTGCCGAAATTCTCGCGAAACGAGTCACGGCCCGGTTTTTGACGTGCATCGTTTTTGATGCGTCGCGTCCTTTACGTCGTTTACAGCGCGCAACTCTTTTTTTTTACGGCAGCGAATTTTCGGCAGGCGAATTTTCGCTGGCGTTTCGTGAATCGCAGGAATTTGCTGCAAATTCGCAAGTGGCAAATAAATTCCCCCATCACTATTTGCAAACAACTTAAAAAAATGAATAGTTTTTAAAGAATGAAAACTGCAAATTTGATTGGAGTCAACTTTTACTTTATAATTGCATTTCTGAATTTGCATCCTATATAAGATGAACATACCAAGAAACATATTGCAGTGTATTTTACTAATTATTTATATAGCCTTCAAACACATGCAATGGGATTCTGTGAGCTGCACTGTCTTTTAGTTGTACCGCAATAAGAAGAAGCATCAACTTGTTCTAAGGAAATGTTGTGATAATCAAACTTTCCATTGTGAGTATAGTTTTATTTTACTTTACTGCTATATAAAGTTAATCTACAATCAAATCAATGAAAGATGTACGTTCTACTCCTGACCTATTTGATGTCTCAGTAGATGAACTTCTTGACCATATAGGACCAATTTATGATAATATGTTAATTGTATTTTTTATGCATTTGCTTCCTACCGCATGGGCGTTAAAGATTAATCCTAAACTTGATGTTATACATTAATTTCCCAAGTAACTAGAATATCTGCCTCAATAGGGTTTGCAATATTCCATTCAAACAGCAACTGGTAACATCCCTTGATTTATATTATCCATTAGAGTAATTGCTTTTATTTCCCATTCCTACTTCAAAATGTTTGAGAATTTAAAATCACATACTCACTGTCTTCAATGTAAACTCTATTCTTTCCATTTAAATTCATATTATATTCTCATTATTCATTGTTAAAATTTCAGGACCTTGGTCCATAAGGAAAACTTTGTAGCGTGCTTTGCAGGAAGTATGGAAGATGTACTGTTTTTAAAGTAGATTTTTTAGCACATTGTGCCCAGGTGCAGTATGAGAATATGTTGTTATATGAGAGCAATTTACGCAAATATTCCCAAAACAATTACATTTTTTTAAAGTAAGAAATAACAATATCTGGCCTTATATATGACCTTGAATGTTTGTGGTTTAAATTAAGACTGGTGAAGAAGTGAGCAGGACCTATTCAATTTCTTTCACGGCATGCAAGGCTCCTACTCATCTTTGGATTTCACTTTTAAATTATGGCAACTTTATTATAGAACTGATAAATTGGCCTGTGTTTGGTATCACTGGAATTGAATGCCAATGTTTGGTCCAAGCAGTGTGTTTTTTATAAAATGTTGTTTAAAGGAAAACTATACCCCGAAAATGAATTTTTGAGCAACAGATAGTTTATATCAAATCAAGTGACATATTAAAGAATCTTACCTACCTGGTATATATATTTAAGTAAATATTGCCCATTTACATCTCTTGCCTTGAACCACCATTTCGTGATGGTCTGTGTGCTGCCTCAGAGATCACCTGACCAGAAATATTTAAACACTAACTGTAAAGGAAGAAGTGTTGAAGCAAAAGACAGAACTCTGTCTGTTAATTGGCTCATGTGACCTAACTTAATAGTTTGTTTGGTATGTTTGTGTGCATCGTTGGATCCTAGGATCCCAGGAGGCTGTCCTTATTTTTTAAAATGGCAATTTTCTATTTATGATTACCCAATGGCACATGCTACTAAAAAGTGTATTATTATGAAAATGGTTTATTTACATGAAGCAGGGTTTTACATATGAGCTGTTTTATGCAATATCTGTTTATAGAGACCTACATTGTTCGGGGGGTATACTTTTCCTTTAAGGAAATTGTAAAATAAAAGGAGAAGGAGACCATCACCCCAACCCCCACCAGACCACCCTTTACAAGTGTACTTGCTTTAAAAATGCTACACAGCATGGTTGGCAGTCACCATTATTTGGCCACATGCTGCTTTACCAAAAAGGGCACCTGCCCAGGGCCCACTGATTTAGGGGCCCACTGTGACTGTACTGTACTTCTTTAACCTTTTTACATAACCTCATATACATATGCAGCCACTGTCACCGCCATAGCCACTGCCTTACTTAACCCAGATGCATCGTCTGTTCAGAGCAAAAATCCTAGATAACTGTGTTCCACAGTGGCATCCATGACTTTTTATTTTTACAGTTGAATTTTTTCCAGACTAGCCAGGCAGGCAAAGAGAGAATGTGCTAAGCAGTAGGGAGCTCAAGGAAAGAAGAAAACATCACTGCTGGCATTCTGCTTCTGCAGGTATAGTGTAGGTAACATTTTCAATCTATCCACTGGCATGTGTGGAGTTAATGGAGTACTCATTAACTTTTTTTTCAGTGATCTTACTGGCATTTATGGAGTTAATGGAGTGCGTAGTGGCCATTTTCCAGTGATTTTACTAGTATATCTGGACTTAATGGAATGTTCATTGGCCTTTTTTTAGTGATCTTAATGACTTGTCTGGGATTAATGGAGCGCTTAATAGCCATTTCTACAGCGATTATATTGGCACAGCTGCAGTAATTATACTGGTATATCTATGTTTGGTAAAATGGGTGTGGTATTTAGGGGTGTGGCTAAAAGTATGTGATTGTTAAAGGGATATTGTCATGGGAAAATTTTTGTCAAAATGCATCAGTTAATAGTGCTGTTCCAGAAGAATTCTGCTCTGAAATCCATTTCTCAAAAGAGAAAAAGAGTGATATCACCCCCTCCCTTTCCCCCACCCAGCAGCCTAACAACAGAACAATGGGAAGGTAACCAGATAACAGCTCCCTAACACAAGATAACAGCTGCCTGGTAGATCTAAGAACAGCACTCAATAGTAAAAACCCATGTCCCACTGCGTACTATTAAGTTACATTGAGAAGGAAAAACAACAGTCTGCCAGAAAGCAGTTCCCTCCTAAAGTGCTGGCACAAGTCACATGACCGGGGCAGCTGGGAGATTGACAAAATGGCTAGCCCCATGTCAGATTTCAAAACTGAATATAAAAAAATCTGTTTGCTCTTTTGAGAAATAGATTTCAATGCAAAAGTCTACTGGAGCAGCACTATTAACTGATGCGTTTTGAAAAAAACATGTTTTCCCACGACAGTATCCCACAATTTTGTAGTAGGGACCCACCAGTTGAATTTTTTTGCCCAGGGCCTGCCAAGGCCTTAAAAACAATGGTAATGGATGGCACTCCATACTAGAAAAGCTTGACCATATATATATATATATATATATATATTTTTTTTTTTTTTTTTTTAATACCAGTGGCGTAACTACTCTCTGGTGGGCCCAGGTACAGGATGGGCACCTGGGCCCCCCATCGGGGCCCTTACCTCTATAAATCCCATGCTGGAGTGTTGATAGCATGTGTGCTGTAAAATCTCCCTGCTAGATAACTGCCTGCCATAACCATTTTCATGGCTCCGATGGGCCCCAAGTGGGTGGGGGCCCTGGTGCAATTGCACCCCTGGTAGTTATGCCACTGTTTTATACTTCCCCCTCCAATAATTGCATGATTCAAATCACAAAGATAAACACAGTAGAATGATCTTGCACACTAATCAAGCACAAAAAGGCAGGTGGTAATATATGTATATATAATAAACATTACAATATATATGTCAATACATACTGACAATGCTTACCAAGGCCATAAAGATACAAACCACACAGCAATAAACAGTATACAGGTATGAAGGTGGATACTTTGAATCTGAGAATTTCTCCAACTTTCAACAAGAACACCTTGACAAATGCCAATAAGAGTCTTTTGGTACATCACATGCAGTCTTTGTCCTAATTAACTTGTGTAGTTTGTTTACCCTCCTCCAGCTGTTATAGTTGGTACATTCTAAACTTAGACTTCATCTGAACTGTATGCAGAGAACTTGCCCCTTCTCAATTTGCAGTTTATGGGACGAGAACTGTGGATGTTCACTTTACGTATGAAACTTTTTGTGTTTTGTTGTTATTATGATCAATATAGGAGTCCATATAAATTGTAGAATCAGTAGAACTGATACACTCACCCTTCTATAATGTCCATTTAGTATCCAATACACCTAGCTTCCATCCAAAAGCCAAGAATCAATGTACAAAAGAATGGTGTGGATACAAAAAGCGCAGACTCCTTACTGCTGCATAACGGTGCCTTTATTGCAAACACAACATGTTTCAAGCTGAATAGCCCTTTATCAAGTTACACTTGATAACTGCGCTTTTTGTATCCACACCATTCTTTTGTACAAGGAGTCCATATAAAACAGTGAATATCATCAGCAATAAAGAACTGGTTATTATGTGAAATACCTAGCATTTTACTGAGCCTCATGTAATTATAAATATGCCTCCTGACAGTGTGACTAGTTCATTATTGCATTAGTAGCCTGCTGTCACAAGCAGCCCATAGTCGGCATATGATGCCCACCAATTATTTGAACATAAGTGCAGTGACTTTTGGGTTATAGAAAAATATTTCTATAAATTTAATCTGTATAGGCCAGAATTCATGAGATATATTGGTGGTATTCTTTTGAACTAGGTCAGTTATTTGATGCAAATAACTTCTGGTACTGATAAAACCAAAGAATGTCTAAAGAGTGCCAAAACAGATAAAATTGAGATTGGAAAAGTGGCAACAATTTACAAAGATATTGAAAATTGTTAAGATTATGATTTCCTGCTGTTTCATCTGAAACTGATACTAATGTATCATTTTAGCATATGACTGTTTAATGTCTTTGGGAGACAGCTGACATTTATTGGTCAGTGGGGTAAGAACCAGATGGAGCTCTCTGTTTCAAATACTGTAAATGGAACACATTTCTGGTGAAAAAATATAGTAGTAACGTCTTCAATGTTTACCCAGCAAGGCCAGTTGTGTTAGAATTATTTATATTGGATAATAGTGTAGAAATAATCCCTCCTACAACTAAATTCCCACAATGCCTTGCCCCCTTTTTTGACTCTCCTCTCAGGTTTTTTAAAGGGATACTGTCAAGGCAAAACACGTTTTTTTTCAAAATACATCAGTGAACAGTGCTGCTCCAGCCAAATTAAATTTTTAAAAGAGCAAACAGATTTTTTTATATTCTATTTTGAAATCTGAAATGGGGCTAGACATATTGTCAGTTTCCCAGCTGCCCCCAGTCATGTGACTTGTGCTCTGATAAACTTTAGTCACATTAAACTGCTGTACTACAAGTTGGACTGATATCACCCCTCTCCCCTTCCCCCCATCAGCAGCCTAACAAATGAACAATGGGCAGGAAACTAGATAGCAGCTACTTAACACAAGATAACAGCTCCCTGGTAGAACAACACTCAATAGTAAATGCCAAGTCCCACTGAGACTGATTCAGTTACATTAAGTAGGAGAAATAACAGCCTGCCAGAAAGTAGTTCCATCCTAAAGTTCAGGCACAAGTCACATGACTGGGGGCAGCTGGGAAACTGACAATATGTCTAGCCCCATGTCAGATTTCTGAAAACTGAATATAAAAAATCTGTTTGCTCTTTTGAGAATTGGATTTCAGTGCAGAGGCCTGCTGGAGTAGCTCTATTAACTGATATGTTTTGAGAAAAACATGTTTTCCCATAACAGTATCCCTTTAATTACAGAACGTGCAAAGCATCTAGTCACCCAAAAAACACTGTCCTAATGTTTTGTCTATGCACATCAAAGTACATCATTCAGGCAAAGGGTATCATTTAGGACATCCTTGCCACCCCTACCAATGGGCTCCAGCCACCACATCAACCAATGTTAATTTGGGGCTACCGGGGATTTTGTTACTTTTTCTACTATTATTAATCCTGATAGTGTAATTCTACAAAGTTTATTTTGATAAAAGCTTTGACTAATAAAATAATGGTTAATATGGAACACCTGCCTTTCCAGCATAACTAAATGAGAATACTTAGTACTTAAATGCCAAGCTGTGCAATTCTCCCCTGAAATTAGCTATGTAAGAGGCATTAATCTTTTCAAAGAGAAATGAAGATATCATATGTGGTGACCTCTGTTGTCTTGAAATAAATCTGACAGTGTCTTCAGAGAAAGATATATTTGTCACTAAGGCAATAGTTACCAAGACGGTGCAAATTTAATATAAATGCAAATAACATTGCAAATCAGCATGCTATTTTGTACTCTAGAAATATATGTTTTTTCATTGATAAATACCACATTTCATTCATTATAACATTTAAATGCATGGTGACCAAGACTATCAGCCTTGATTTCTGTGATAATGTTGTATCTGCTGAAAACAACACAATCTGCCTCTACTTAATATCTGCAGACCAGTGCTGATTTGGGGGAGTGTAATAACTTACCCTGATGGTCTAGTGAGGGGACAGCAGGGATGCCTGCTGCCCCTCGGTGGGGACTCCCGCCGCGTCTATCGCCTAGTGCCACTGGCGCCGATTCCTTAGGGCGCGTGCACTGCACTTCCGGTTTATTTAAAGTCACTGACGTGATGACGTATTTTACCGGCCTGGCCGGTATTTTTGATGGCTGATCCCAATGTTATTAATAGGAAAAAAAAGTAAATATATATGAAGGCCGGTATTTTTTTCAAGAAAAGGTGGCAACCCTACCTGTATTCTGAGGATCCTGACTTCTGTGATCCTGACCACTTGCCTGATTACCTACTTTGATTCTGCTTAACCCTCTGATTGATCTCCTGGATTGACCCTTGCCTGCGTGACTTCGTTTGTACTCCGCCTGCCCTGATCCGGCCTGATCTGACTACAATTCTGCCTAATGCCTTGTATCATGACCTTCTGCCTAAAAACTCTGCTAACAGTCGGGCCCCATTGCTGGCCAGAACTTTTGCCTTGTACCTCTCCTGTAAGTCCAGGGGGCATCTGAGTAGCTGAGGGCTCCTCCCAAAAGTCAAAGGCAGTTACACTACTGGTGAAGCCCCAGCCAAGACCAGGGTGCTTGGCATTTGTTCTGGTGTTGATTGCCAACCGTGACAGCGAGGTTACCAAACTAGCAAATGTTTGCATAGTTTGGCCATCATAGGTGGTAGGCCACAATGGGCAGATCCAAAGTGCTTGGTCCCTATCGGACTACATTAGTGACTTTTTGAGATGGGACCCAAGCCACGGCCCCATAAAGCCATTGCCCACCATGCCAACGCTAAACTCCAACCAGATATCAAAAGAAGGGTCATAGTTATGGTCACTAAAATTTAAATTTAAAGTATATCTTTGAGTCTACACGGTATTTGCTGTTATATTGATTTCTATATATCTGGACATTTTAAAAACATCCAGAATCTGTTTGTGAATTTTGCAGGACTTGCAATCCTGCAATGATCTACAGAACATAACTATGGTTTCCAGGCCCCTGCAGGACTGGTGAGAATATCTCTAACCCCCCCCCCCCCCCCCCCCCCCCCATATAGCTTTTAAAGAAATCTAGACAGGACATAAGCCAAATTCAGTTCAGTTATCTCACAGTTTCAAAATTCTATTTGTAAACTGAGCAACAATTCAATAATATGTAAGCCGGAACGTACCAAAAGAGTATCTCCACGACCACAAAGGTGCATGAAACCAGAAATTATATACAAGATATTTGTATCGACATATGTATGAGTAAAAAGGCCATGTTTATTAGACAATCATGCCAGGGAGTCACAATGCGGATAAAAACACCAAAAAACCAATTGGTGCTGTTCGGTAAAAGAAGGGGCCCCTCCTATCTTAGTTAGGATCAAGATATTTACCCATGCTTAGGATTTTATATATTTACTACAGGTTATTTTAATTACCTAAATAACATGGAATACTAATTGCAGTTTGGACTTTCGGATTAATATGTTGAGATTCTGATACTTCTATTGAGAACTTCACGGTCCTATATTTTTTTCTGCATTATAGTACATTGCTAATATGTGCATTACCTTAATTAAAGGGCACCAATCACAGCTTAAATCAAACACATATTAAAAATCTGAGCAGTACAACCTAAACAAGTTTAATCACTACATATACAGTTTTTTGAAAAAAAAAACAAAAAAACAAAAATAAAACAGCAGATTTTAAAGATCCCATACTTTGTCAAATTGGTTCTTTCACTGAAGGAGTCCATACTGTGACTACAACATGCAAATGAGTTCACAAGCATGCTCAGATTGTGACACTGCCCTAAGTATTCTACCCAGAATGCCTAGCTTTTGTAAACTCCTCCACTAGAAGATTTCCCTATCTTGTCCCCTGCTGGTGATGTCATTATTGAAATGAAGGAAACACACTAACCTCCAGAAGGTGGCAGCGCTACTGAACAGCAGCCAACACAGACGTTTGGCAGATTTGAAAATAACTTAGAAGGTCTATTAGGCAACTAATAAATTTCAAATGAGCATATGTAAAGTTTCAGAGCTGCAGTTGCCTGTGAAGATATAGGAGGAGTCAGTGAAATCCAAGATAGAACTGCAGTGGAGATAGGGGAGATTTTGCAGAAGGTATAGTGAGCTGATGATTTACTTTATACAAACAATTCTAACTGTTTTTAAAAATCTGATTTCTTGAACTTTCACATAGTGTATTTACTTAGTAAATTATTTAAGTTATGATTGGTGCCCTTTAAACTCTCTAGAGTGTTATAACTAAGATAGGAGGGGGCCCTTATTTTACCTAACAGCACCAATTGGTTTTAGGTGTTTTTATCTCACAATTTATCACGTGAATAGTCATAGAGGAGATTCAATTTGAGATGCAATTAAATTTAGAAAAACATCTCATTGTTTCTAGTGTAAAAAATAAATTGAAGTCTACGGAAAAAACTGGAACTAAATAAGGAGAAAGTTTTTTTTCTCCTGAAATTGAATACATTTTCATGTGAACCATGAGATAACTTTTTCTCTCTGAATGGAATCTGGCCAATGCCCAATGAGCTGAAAAGTGCAGCACAAAGCAAGGAAGATGATCTTACTGCATCAGCAATGGTGATAATGATGTCATAGTAAGTTTATCTTGGGATATCCGTAATATTTTATACTGGGGTTGCCTTTGTCCTATTACGTGCTTGTAGTTGTCTGAGTTACTGTACCATTTTTGCTCTTATTCCTTCATTCATTCATTCATTCATTCAATACTTGGGTTATTAAGACATTATACACTGTACTGATATTATTTTTGCCATTTCATTCTATCCATCACTGTAACATTTTATGTTAAGGTTACTGGGCCATTTAATTTTGGGGGATTCTGTACAATTTTATTGATGGGGGTATGTATGTTTTGTAATATGTAAGAAATGCACTATACAGAAATAATACAAAAATATCAATTTGAATCAAGTCATAACAATGTATTGGCTCCCTTTTTTCTCTCTATAGCGTAACCATCCATATTCTCTCAGTGACCGGCCTGCTTTGAGCAATGGGGTTTGTGGAAGAAAAATGAAAAATTTGTTTTGGAGGAATAAGAAAATGTAAAGTTGAAATGTTTTGCAAGAGTAATTACCCTATGGAGTATTTTGAAATAGTATATTGCGAAATTCTGCCACTGCATCTTATTTTGATGGTTTATAGATTATATTTTTATGTGATATTTGTAAAGTAATCTAGATTTATTAATAACAGCTGAAGAGAGAGCTCCAATTTTGTTCATAAAAGGCAGTGCCTCCACTGCTATGATTTTTGAAGCTCCTGTAGTTTTAGATGCAGAACTGTGCTGAGGTATCTTCTTGTAATGCAGTGATCCCCAACCAGTAGCTCGCAAGCAACATGTTGCTCTCCAACCACTTGGATGTTGCTCCCAATGGCCTCAAAGCAGGTGATTATTTTGGAATTACTGTCTTAGAGGCAAGTTTTGGTTGTATAAAAAACATATGTCCTGCCAAACCTTCTCTCCTGTAGGCTGCCAGTCCATATAGGGGTTAGCCAATCAGAGCTCTTATTTGACATCCACATGGGCCTTTTCATGCTTGTGTTGCTCTCCAACTCTTTTTTAAATTTAAATGTGGCTCACAAGCAAAAAAGGTTTGGGACCCCTGTTGTAATGGATGGGGATGGGAAGTCATATTATAGATGATTCCAGTCCACGAATGTACTGGTTAATCAAGGAGATTCCCCACAATAATGATTAATATTTATATAATACTCATTATGCATATTGTATCATACGGAGACTGGGAAATATGGTCTAGCTTACTTTTGTAAGGGTGACTAGGCCTTTTGGATCAAAAGAGGTAAATACAGTACCTCTTTGCACATTGCGTTACGTAGTTTAAAGGGTTGGTTCACCTTTAAGTTAACTTTTAGTTTGTTATAGAATGGACAATTCTAAGCAACTTTTCAATTGGCCTTCATTATTTATTTGTTATGGTTTTTTTAATTACTTGCCTTCTTTTTCTGACTCTTTCCAGCTTTCAAGTGAGGGTCACTAATATTACTAAAAACAAATGTTCTGTAAGTCAACAAATGTATTGTTCTTGCTACTTTTTATTACTCATCTTTCTATTATTGAAAACAATGCATGGATGCTAGGGTAATTTGGATCATAGCAACCAGATGGCTGAAATTTTAAACTGGAGAGCTGCTGAATAAAAAGCTAAATAGCTTAAAAAACACAAATAATAAAAAATGAAAACCTATTTTAAAGTGTCTCAGAATATCACTCTCTACATCATACTAACAGTTAATTCAAAGGTGAACAACACTTTTAAGGCTTTTGGCTAGAATGTTGATTGATAAATTCAAGTCAATAACAATAAAATGATATTCTAAACTTCTAAACCACCTACAGTAGGTGTCTTTTTTGCCCAAAAGTCCTAGTATCTATGCGTTACCGTTAAATGTATTATGTGTTATGTGTTAATGAATTTCATGTGCATTCAAATCCATTGTCTTTTATTGTTTCTGAAAGTGATACCATAACAATTTTAAATGAAGCAGAACAAAGGTAGCATTGGATTTTTTTTACAAGCTACCCTTGTTTCTTTTTCAATGAACTTCATTTCAAGTCATCGTTGTTCAGTGCGTCCCTCTTTCACAACTGCCCTGTTACATCTTGGGAGTGGACAGAATATTTATAATTAATGTCCATTGAT
This sequence comes from Xenopus borealis, assembly GCA_024363595.1. NCBI lineage: Eukaryota > Metazoa > Chordata > Amphibia > Anura > Pipidae > Xenopus > Xenopus borealis. Next base: position 105,777,756 of record CM044441.1, read on the forward strand.
AATACATTTTCTGATATACAATTTGCTACTTATGTCTTTCTAACAATTCCTGTAAATGCGGTCATATTGATTTTCAACCATTTATTGTTGATTCCCTAGTAGATATTGCACAGGGTGCCAAGTGCAATTTTCCACTGCAATAACCATGTTTTCTTACTAGGGATGCACCAAATTCACTATTTTGGATAAAAATTTTGGGTTGAATACCTGAGTCTTTAGTGAAAGATTTGGCGGAATACCGAACCGAGAGCCTAATTTGCATATGCAAATTAGGGTCGCAAAGGAAAAACAGTGGGGAAATATTTTTACTTCCTTGTTTTTGGATGAAAAGTTACCTAATTTCCCTTCCCACCCCTAATTTGCATATGTAAATTAGGATTTGGTTCAGGCACAAGGATTTGGACGAATATGAATCCTGCTGAAAAAGGCAGAATCCTGAACTGAATCTTGTATTTGGTGCATCCCCATTTCTTACCCAAAATATTGCACAAAATTCCAGCATCTGGGGCATGTAGTATTATTTATACAAACCCATTGACCATGGGTTGAAGTTTGTGGGAGGTCATGGCTCCTGTCCAGCCTGGTGACTGTTGCACACTTGAAATGGGGTTAAAGAAAATTAAACTCCAAAGTTCTCCTTGATCCTTTGCTCCTGTTTTTATATCTTTTATCCTTAACACCCACCATGCACAGACGAAAGAAAGTTGGTGTACTAAGAGCAAGGTTAGGGTCAATATATGGCCCAGTTCTTGAGTTTATACCTTTTACAGGAATTAAGCACTTTGTTAAATGACTTTCCTACTTTAACATTTGCTTGCTGACTTGCTTATTGATTCAGTAGTATTATTACAATAACATATGGAACTGAAAACAAATTCATCAGTAAGGTTTGTATGTTGGCCAAAAATGTACTTATTGGACTGAATTGGCCCCATGATCCTGTGGGTATCCACTACAAGAGAACAATTTCCATCCATTTATCTATGTGCATACTTACTATGAAGATATTCTAGATATACCACAAAAAATATATATATATATGTATATCATTTAATTTTTAGCTAAATGAGAGCAGAGAAAGCTTGAAGAAGGCATTTAGTGAAGCAAGGAGTAAATAGCTGAGTAAATATAAACATCACCTCTGCTCACAGTTCACACCATGTATTCACAATCCTTTATGTTCATTTTTGTTAACAAATAGTTCACAGTCTCATAGAATTCTAAAATGGAATCAGAAGAGCAATTATACTTTGCTCCAAAGGACCCTATAAGAGATTTGCTTAGCCCCCAACTGCTTATTGCTTATTGGATGAGATCAAATTAACTTTTTTTTTTACATCTTGCCATAGCAAAATAATTATTTTAATATAATTCTATAATATACTCTCACTAACTCACTCTATATATATATATATATATATATTTATAATCTATGGTATATTCCTAGGCATTTTCAGTATTTGCAATAAAAAAAGAGACCCTGGTCCACTCTATTTTGCATAATCTATTTTGCATACACACCCAGTGTCCACAATAACCTGAAACTATGTATTTAGGCTCCTGTAGACAGGCTCACTCAGAGGGCAGTACAAAGATGAAGGTGTCTTCCTCTTGAATGTACATTGGGTTGTCTGGATTCTGGTTTGCATTATCACAAGAAAATCTTATGTTATACCTTCTAATTCACTTCTGCCCACCATATCACTTTTTGGAATGAGAGAGATGTATCAAGAACAATCAATGGGTGTTGTAAGAGGTCACACCAGTGTACATGCACCGATCTTTGAGTTTGGTTGTTTAGTAAATAAAGCTCAGTGCCTGCATGTAGTTCACATTTAAATTAACTCTCAAGACGATGTAACAATTTTCTTTTCACAATGATTTTCATATTATTCATTGATTTGTTTTCCTGGAGTGTTTAGAGCATGTTCCTTCATCAAGATATTTGTCCAAAAAGAAAGGCTAAAATGTTATAGATTTATATGTGTGTATTTATCCCACCAGAGATCACAAGGTGAAAGACAAGTTTTATTTGACATGATCTTCATGGATTCTGATTTACAGAGAGTCAGAACCCTGAATGAAGGAGTCAATGAGTTTTTATAGACTTGGGAATGTATGGCATGAAAACATATGAGTATGGGAGTTACCAATGGGAGTGGATAGAGTGCATCAAGACCAGGGTAGTAGCAACCAAGGCTCGTCTGAGAAGAGAATCCATCCAAGTTGGGGGGTTCACAGGAGAATCTGCATACACAGAATTTTATTCTCTATCAAAGTTAACCAATATCGATGGGCGAATTTATTCCCCTGCGGCAAATTCGCAGGGAATTCCCTCAATTCGAGGAACGCCGGTGAAAATTTGCTGGCGTCTCGTTTTGGAAGAGCACGTCCATCTTTGGACGCCGGTGCCCATTGCGCGCGCCGCTGATTCACCCATCACTAGTAACCAAATACTTTCACTGCCAGTGACAACACCCTAGTCTATTCAGAGCTCAGCACTATGCCCTGGAGAGAATTAAAATATTCCCCAGATATTTCCAGCCTCCTTCTTCTGAAGCAGCAGTGTAAAAAAAATGATCATCAGTTTCACGCACATAAGAAATATTCAAAGTTTAATAAATATACTGTTTCCTATAATATACAACGTAAACACATGAGCAAATTTTGGATAGACTTTTTATTTATCCTGCACTTTTTTTGCAAATTAATTATCTTAGTTTCTCTGAAATAATACAAATAAAGTAATTGTAATAAAAAAGGTGGCCTGTTAAAATGCAATTTGATACAGATAAAATACATATATCATGATTCATTTTGACCATATTAGGGTACAAATATAACCAAACTTTTGTCATAGTGCTGGACTGCATTTTTTCACAGAACAAAATGTAACACTACTGCAGTTATGACAACAACAAAAAGAAACAAACCAACAACTGAAGAGTACAAATTCCTTCAGAAGAACGTAATTGTGCTCTTTCTTTTGCCACCTGAATATGCTGCTCCTCTCTGGCTTCTTGCTATTTGTGGATATGGAATCCATAAACTTCAAGATGCATCCGGGTCAGAAAAGAAAAAGCAGCATGACTGTGGGAAAAAGGCAGTGCAAGCAGTTTCCAAAACACTTCTTTTCAGCTCCTAAAAGAGCCAATTATACAAAGGCAAAATAAGCAGAACATTGAAGTCTCATTTTATATACATAAAAATCAAGAAACAATTTGCATTGTTCCTAGCAGAGATGGAGGTGAAAGTTTTTTTCCCAAATGATTTTTGCTTATTGGTATCATCAGTGCATTTATCCCGAATTTAAATATTCAAGCGCCACTTCATAGCAGAACTTGTATTGATCCTGGAAGACACAAAAGAAGAAAAGATATCCTGATTAGAAGTCTAGTTTCACACTTTTAGCAGCAGGATGAACTCCTGTCCTCAGTTCTACTGCTGAAATGCAAATGATTTTGCTATAAATAACAGGGTATACAGTTAAAGGATCCATTATCTGGAAACCTTTTATCCAAAAAGCTCTGAATTGTGGGAAGGCCATCTCCCATAGACTCCATTTAAATCAAATAATAAAAATGATTTACTGATTTGCTGTAATAATAAAACAGTACCCTGTGCTTGATCTCAACTAAGATATAATTAATCCATATTAGCGGCAAAACAATCCTGTTATTTAATGTTACATAATGTTATATAGTTTCGCAGACTTGGCATGGAAAGATCTCTTATTTGGAAAACCACAGGTCCCATACCTGTATTCATAATAGTTCACTCTTGTTGTATGGAACAGCAGAATATGTCTCTTTATGAAAGACAAATAAGAGTAAAAGAGACAGGGCATTCATGAAACCTGGGGTGCAACAGGGGCAAGAGCCTAACACAGGCAGCAATCAATTCTAAGTGCAGTCAGGGTTGGACTGGGCCAGTGGAAAACATGGAAAGAACCTGGTGGGCCCTGCTGACTCAGACTTGCTCCCTGCCCTGGGTACTGAACCCTAACCTCCTCTATTGGGCTGCAACAATATAAAATAAGGTACGTGGGGGATGGTGTGGTGGAATGGGTTGCAGGGTCCCAGAGGTGGAGGGTGTTCCTGGTGTATGAGGCCCTGAGGAGGCAGCCACAGTGGGCCCTGGACCCCCAGTTCAAAGCTAGGAGCAGTAAGCAGATCTCTGCACTCTGAAATTGAGTTTTTTCTGCTAGAATGTTTATGTATGTCTCACTGCTTAAAGATGTTCAGCAAACCTATTTTTAGAGTTCCTACAAAAAGTTCAATGACCCTCTCATGCTGGAATGTTGCCTTACAGTGCAGTTTTTCTGCAGTACGTAAGCACCATCATCAGAATATTTATATTATTATTACAGCAGGAATAGGATAGTATACAGGTGTTATTCTATTCACATCATGTTCTGAACTCATATGGACTTAGCCTTATGACTACACTTTTCATTTAGGAACGCACTCTGATGCAATAACATTGCTGATTATTTCTTGGCCAGTGAGAATTCTCAGCAGCTGTCTGAGGTTCTCAGCCAACCAGGCACTGGATTGGGAAACACTTGCAATTCTTAGTGTGAAGTCAGAACTTCAGAGTTATAAAAACGCTTGATTGCAGGTTTGCCTGGCTTTGAGAATATTCAAATGCAATGGTTACAGATTGGTAAGAGTGGTGCCTCCTGGTCTCTTTTTTGGATCTTCCACTTGATTATACGGCAATCGTTTGATGGCGATTTAGACTTAAAAAAAATTATTGGAATTTTTTTATGCATAGGCACCACCCTAGGTACAGCCTCTTGGGTGCCTATAGAAAAAATATAACTTTATTTACCCAACTGCCCTGGTGAAACATTTTATATGTTTTTTTTTTTACTTTTACATTTGAATAAGGTGCAAAGTATTTAATATTTTATATTAATACTTTGTCCTGAAAACCCATGGATGTGACAGATGCTAGCCATTCATTTGCTGCAATCCAAATCGACCAAGAACACATGATTATAAACACATTTTAAGGACATTTGTTTTGTCTGGCAGGGAAGCCTTAATTCATCTGGAAAAGAAATGAGTCGCAGCTCTAGGTATCTGCAAAGTGGTAAAATACAATTATAACTCAGCAGAACACGCGATTCAGTAACAGGGCCAAGCCAAGGTGCCTTGTTGTGTCACTTTTATGTGATTTTCATTTTTGTGTGTCTGTGTGTGTTGCAAGTAAAGACTTGTTGGGTATGATGGACTTTATCATTGTATAGGATTCAATTCATCTTTACAACACATAACATTTTTGAATTTTCCTTTAAATAATGAATATCTGAGTTTACAATCTTGTTCCAGAGAAATCAATTTCAGAATATATCAATTCATCCATATTTTGCGACGCAATTTATTTTTTTATTTTCCTCTGCGGGAAAAAAAAAACAGAACAGTATTTGTGGTTCCCATCTTGCTGGGAAAATATAAAACTGAACATATTCATGTTGAACTAAATTTCCACTAAAGCAGAGTTCTTATATTTAAGTTATCCTTCCATTAGGCTGGATAATGACATATGCACATATAAATAAATATATATATACTGTATATATTGTTTATGTAGTCATTGGGCTCTGATGACCATGGTACTACAATTTAAATAATTTAAATAGATTCTGTGACATGTGTTGTATGTTGGAGGAAGGAGATGTTCCTCTCCTAGGGAGACAAGGCCCTTGCTGGGGAGCCGAGTCAGTAAATAACAGATTGGAGATTTTGGTTCCTACCCAGATTGTTCCTACCTTGGGTGGGTTGGGGGTTTCTGCAGGGCAGGATTTCCCTGTAGTATAGGAGAGGGTGAAAAGGATATGTTAGTCATCTTTGGTCTACACCAAGTTGGTGTAGTGTTTGGTTCTCAGGGTGCATTTTGGTAGAAACGGTGCTCAGCCTGTTGCCTTACCTCTCCTGCACTCCTACAGGGTGTAAATGACCACTAACACAGAGTGCAAATGCATTCTCCTCCACGTAAACAGCAGAAAGCTCTATAATGAACAGAGCCATCCATAATTTAACAACAGAATAGTTGATGAAGCCTTTGTTTGGATTGGTGTAGCATGTTCGAATACATTTAGATACCCTGGTGTCCTTACTGCATCTGTAAGTTCTAGCTTGATGCAATTAAAATAATGAATATTAAGAAAAGGTTAAAATATGTAAAGGTAAGAATAACAAGACCAAAACTCTGTACACCAGAATGTTTATCCTGAAATGTTCCAAGGAGGATGACAAACAGGTGGCAGGTTCAGGGGTGCCTTGTATTACGGTGAATCAGCCATTGTCTGGCGGGCTAGCTATTAGAATCTGAATAACTACATAAGTGGAGAACTGCCAAGAAATGAAAACACTCTGGTACTTGACAGTACTGTTGCTGCCTGTTCCTTTCTAGCGGTTTTACAGTTTGAACAAAGAAAAAAACTTAAAAATTGGCACGATAATGAAATACAAAATATCTATTCTTTACAGAAGTAGATATTAAAAATGTGTATTTACATGAGTAAAAAATTATTTTCTTTCAGGCTGGCGCCTGTATGGCTGCTGGATTATTATAGTGAAATGATTGCATCCTCATTTAGACAAACTAATGATCTTGGCTTTTTGTTCCAAACAATACTATTCAATTCCCTGCATTAAGGTACTGGATTATGCTCTGTCATAGAAGGTCAATTTAACACTGAAGCAAACACAGGCCTGTTTGAGCAGACTGGCTAAATGTACTTGAACAAATGATAACGATAATGATTGAGAGTAATGGAATTATAATGACTATAGCATGGTGTGTGGTAGGATATTACATATTCAGAGCCAGAGCTTACAGTCTAGTGATGGGAAGGGCAGAGAGGCAAGACTTTCATTTCTCCTTATTAGTGAAAGGAGTGACTTTTTAAAGTATCTACCACTTTAGATAAAATAAAACATTTATATTGTGTTTCTTCAATGGAAGCATGGGTAGCAGTTTGCACAAACACACATTGTATAATGTTCTATAAAAATACTATTTCCAGGTATGGGACCCTGTTATCCTGGATGCTCAGAACCTGGGGTGGTCCAGATAAGGGATATTTCTGTAATTTGGATCTCCATACCTTCTACTCTACTAAAAAATCATTTAAACGTTCATTAAATCCAAAAGGATTGTTTTGGCCCAATACAGATTAATTATATATTAGTTGGCATGCAGTAGAAGATATTGTTTTCTCTAGGGATGCACCAAATCCACTATTTTAGTATTCAGCTGAATCCCGAATCCTTTGTGAAAGATTTGGCAGAATACCAAACCGAATCTGAACTCTAATTTGTATATGTAAATTAGGGAAATGAGGGGAGGGAATAGAACAGAACGCATGATAAAAAGTCAGGGGATTTGTTTGGATTGTGATTTGGTTCGGCCAGGCACTTTGATTTGGCTGAATGTGAATCCTGCTGAAAAAGGCAGAATCTTGTCTGAATCCCAAACCAAATCCTGGATTCGGTACATCCCTAGTTTTCTCATTACAGAGAAAAGGATAATCATTTTAAAATTTTTTTATTATTTTATTAAAATGGAGTCTATGGGAGATGGCCTTCCTGTAATTTGAAGCTTTGGATAACGGATCCCAAACTTATTAAATCAGATTTATCTCCATATTTTCTCAAGTTATTCTTAGTGCTTGTCTTCATTATTAGTGGCAGACTATTGTCCCAAACTTACTAGGGGTAATTTACAATTTAAAAAGGAAAACGGCCTTGTTTGTTTAAAGGGATACTGTCATGGGAATTTTTTTTTTTCAAAACACATCAGTTACTAGTGCTGCTCCAGCAGAATTCTGCACTGAAATCCATTTCTCAAAAGAGCAAACACATTTTTTTATATTTCATTTTGAAATCTGATATGGGGCTCGACATATTGTCAATTTCCCAGCTGCTCCAAGTCATGTGACTTGTGCTCTGATAAACTTGAATCACTCTCGCTGTACTGCAAGTTGGCGTGATATCACCCCCTCCCCTTTTCCCCCCAGCAGCCTAAGAACAGAACAATGGGAAGGTAAGCAGATAACAGCTCCCTAACACAAGAAAACAGCTGCCGGGTAGATCTAAGAACAGCACTCAGTAGTAAAAACCCATGTCCGACTGCATACTATTCAGTTACATTGAGAAGGGAAAAAAAAACAGCCTGCCAGAAAGCTGTTCCCTCCTAAAGTGCTGGCACAAGTCACATGACCAGGGGCAGCTGGGAAATTGAAAAAATATCTAGCCCAATGTTAGATTTCAAAATTGAAAATAAAAAATCTGTTTGTTCTTTTGAGAATTGGATTTCATTGGAGTAGCACTATTAACAGATACGTTTTGAAATATCAATATCCCATTAAAGGTATGCCATCCCCATTTCAAATGGGGGTGTCAGTATATTATGGGGGTCAGCCAGTGTATGGCCCCCTAAAGGTGGTGATAGAATTATGCATCGCTAGCAGAAATTTACATTTGTGGATATTTTTCGCTTTTCTGCCTTTTGTTTATTTTCATTACACTTGCCATAGTGACTCCCTTGGTGAATACATTGCATCACTCATTTGGAAAGGATTTCCTTATTGATCTTTATTTCTGTCAACATTCACCTGTATCCTTTCTAATTATTTAGTTTCTATTTCTGTCTTGCCTTGCCTGCGTAAAAGGCATTTCGGTCTAAGGTCCAAGGTCTCAGACCTGCCTTTGCTGTCCAGAATTTGATCAACTCTCCGTTAACATTCACAATCACAGATACAGGTATGGGATCTGGTATGTGGATTACTAGTAGGGTTGCCACCTTTTCTGGAAAAAAATACCGGCCTTCCTATATATTGACCTTTTTCCCTATTAATAACATTGGGATCAATCATCATTTTTTACCGGCCAGGTGGCAACCCTAATTACTAGGGACCTGGGATTTTCCAGATACAGGGTCTTTATAATAATAGGGACAGCCATGCTCCCTCCTCAGGCTAATAAAAACACTAACAGCAAATAAAAAAGCAAATAATTCAAACATGATGAATAATTAAATAGAGCATTATGAAAAATTACTTTTGCAGTATTACAGAGAATTCAGTATAATGGGTTCCTGACCAGTAAACAGGTATGGGACCTGTTATTCAGAGTGCTAGGGACCTGAGATTTTCAGAACAACAGAACTTTCCATAATTTGGATCTTAATACCTTAAATCTACTAGAAAATAAAATAACCATTAATAGGCGTGTTTTCCTTCCAATAAAGATTAATTAGATATATTAGTTTGGATTGGATCAAGTACAAGGTGCTGTTTTAATATCACAGAGAAAAAGGAAATCACTTTTAAATATTTGGATTTATTGGATAAAATAGAGCCTGTGGGAGGTGGCTTCCTTTAATTTCCTTCCTTTATATATAACACCCTTACTGGGCATCATATTCCCTCTGCTTTGGGTTTACTAAGGCACTTGTTGGTCCAGCCTTGGAAAACGACCAGTTAGAACAAACTGTATTAAAACCATAGTATAATTCCATAAACTGTTTTTTTTTTTTAATTTAGTGGGGTTTGTACTCTGGTCAGAGAAAAAGAGCTACCAAAAAAAATGTATTTCTTTAGTTAATACTCTCTGAGGACTTCTTTATCCACAAGCAATTTTAATTTCAGTAATATGATCCCATTAACGAGTGACAAACAATCTCTTAGCACTGGTAATGGAGCATTTTCTAAGACGGCATGATACAAAGAAATGGCTCGGCGTGATACAGAGAACTGATTTAAATAAAAGTAAATGTTGCCTGGCTGCTGCTCACCTTTCTTGTTGCAATTAAAGAACCCAGAGTGTTGCTTTTCCTTTTACCCAACGACATCTTTATCACCATCAACCACTTTGCCAAAACAGTGACTTTTTAGATGTACAGTAATAACATTACAGGATCAGGAAAAATAATCTAGCAGGACTGAAATAATTGTATAATGATTCAGAACTGCATTTTAAAAAATAAAAATCTACATAGACAGTAATGCTGCTGCCAGTAAGTTCCATTGAATTCAAGCAAGCACTTGGATGTTGCTTTTAGCTTGAATATTTTTGATTGATTTGTAAAGCATTTCTCTTCTATTCAAGACTGGAAGCTGTGATAATAAAGCATTAATAGTATTTTAGAGAATTAGAAAGTCATACCAAAAGATCCACCATGTTAGGTTTATTGTTCCTTAGAGTCTTCACAGCATGGAACACATCAACTGCCCTCTGGTGGTGAAGCATTTCACATACAATACTGATTGCACAGAATGTACCACTGCGGCCGCCTCCGTTTCTTTAAAAAAAAAAAAAAAAAAAGATTTAAACAAAATTCCAACTTTTCATTCTGTAGCTTTCAGAGCTAGAGGGGCATCAGTTGAAAGCCACACAAATTAAATAATTTACTTTACATTTTGTATTAGTTGATGCTACCTCTGTAATTACAAAAGTATTCATCAGCCATACCAAGAACAATATCAGGATTTAGTCTGAACAATGAATGCTATAACCTATTCTTATCCATAAGCGCTTTAATAAAAACATATATTGCTGGTGTTATTAACTTGGTTTAGTCTTGAATGTACAGTACATAATGGGCCAGATCAGTGATGGGCGAATTTATTCGCCAGGGGCGAAATTTCGCCGAAAAAACGAGACGCGCATAAAAAGCGTGCCGCGACTCGTTTCGCGAATTTCTCTGGAAATTCGTTAATTTTTCGGCGAAGCGAAACTGGGGAGATTCGCCCATCACTAGACCAGATTCATTTCCACGAGAAACACATATCTTCTTCAATTTCATTCCGAAATCCCCATAGACTTCAATGTGTTTTCATGAGATAAACCATGACATAAGCTGAGCTGAATTTGGCCCTACATGTCCAAAAATATGTGGACACCTGTCTGTACAACTCCTCATTTTAAGAGTTAAAAATGAAGTAGGTCCTCACTTTGCTGTTAAACCAGTCCATAACCTCTGCTCCACTTGATGCTGGAACACTGTTGGTGGCATTTGCCTCCATTTGTATGCAGGAGGTTGGGCACTAATGTTGGGGAGTTAGATGTGGCTTGAGTTGGGTTGTGGTCAGGATTCTGTGCAAGTCAAATACTTTCACCCCATCTCAAAACATCCATCCTGCATGGATCTCACCATAAGGACAATTATGGTGTCAAAACAGGATACAGCCTCAACTGTTGCCACAAACTAGGAATCAATTGTCAAGAGTGTAAATCTGTTATGTAAAGGCGGCCTCTATCAGCAATGATCAGTGTTGCTTAAATATCCAGTTCAAATATGAGAAGGGTTCTTTTTTGCCATTATTGTTTAGCTAAATACTATATTATATACAGTATTTAGCTAAATGTTGCTTTCTATTTAATTGTTTTAAGCAATTTTAACTCTCTAGTTACTTGCAGTTTAATTACACAATATCCCAGGCATGAGAGCTGGCTGACTGTTGCTTCAATGCTTATGCTGAGCTGGCAAGTCCTGAGGTCATGGTTTAGAATTAATTGACTACAGCATGACTCCTTATACTGAAAAAAATTATCTCAAGTTGATAAATATATAACCATAAAGTCAATTAAACATTTTTCAGACCTTCTTTTTGTTTACCAGTCATTTTCTGGATGCAGCCTACTACATGAAATATAAAATAGAGCCATGGCCACTTTATTTCTACTGCTTGTTCTGTACTAAAAGTTTCCCTGCATTCTAATAGTCTCCTAGCTTCTCCTACGGTTTGGCTTCAGTATTTACCCACCCATTTGGAACTCCAAGTAAAGATCCATCCATTTAATTTATATGTTTAAAAATGTAGTAATTTGCTTTTGCTGACAGTGGCGTAACTACCAGGGGTGCAGAGGGTGCAATTGCACCAGGGCCCCCACCCCCTTGGGGCCCATCGGAGCCACAAAAATGGTTATGGCAGGCGGTTATCTAGGGGGAGATTTTACAGCACACATGCTATCAACACTCCAGCATGCGATTTATAGGTAAGGATTTATAGGTAAGGGCCTGACATCCTGTACCGGGGCCCACCATGGAGTAGTTACGCCACTGTTTGCTGACATTGAATTAAAGCTTTAATACTTTAGACCAGTGCTGTCCAACGTGTGTGGTAGCGAGGGCCCGGAGTTGTTCTGGCCTATGTGGTGGACTGTCGATAACAGAACACAGTGTTCACCACCACTGTTTTTTAATCACACCCACTTTAAACCACACCTGTGTTACCACAACAACTTTTAAGACCATAACCACATTAATGGTGGTAGCACACCAAAGAACAAATAGCTGGTGCTCACTGCACATACATCACCCATTACTATGTGTAAAATGTAATTCATATAAAAGCATACCTTTAAATAGAAATGCCTCCTCCTCTCCTGTGGATTACATAGTGCCCCCCGAGCACATCATTAAACACCTTAGGGACCCCCAACAACAATTTCCTTATGCTAACACCCCCAAGAACAATCTTTACCAGGCTCACCCCCACAGGTAGCGTAGGGCAGGCAGAGTATGGCACACATAGGAAGCATAGGGAAGGCAGAGTATTGCATGCACAGGGAGCATAGGGAAGGTAGAGTATGGCACACACAGGGAGCATAGGAAAGGCAGAGTATGGCACACACAAGGCATACAGGGCAGGCAGTGTATGGCATGCACAGGGAGCATAGGGCAGGTAGAGTATGGCACAAACATGGAACATAGGGAAGGTAGAGTATGGCATACACAGCGAGCATAGGGCAGGCAGAGTATGGCATACACAGGGAGCATAGGGAAGGCAGAGTATGGTACACACAGGGAGCATAGGAAAGTCAGTGTATGGCACACACAAGGATCATAGGGCAGCCAGAGTATGGTATACACAAGGAATATAGTACAGGCAGTGTATGGCACTCACAAGGACCAAATAGCAGGCAGGGTATGGCATACACAAGGCATACAGGGCATGCAGTGTATGGCACACACAAGGATCATAGAGCAGGCAGAGTATGGCATACAAAAGGAATATAGGGCAGGCAGTGTATAACATAAACAAGGATTATAGGGCAGACAGACTATGGCAAAAACGACAGGCAGAGTATGGTACACACACAGGAAGCATAGGGCAGGCAGTATAAATATGTATTATCTAAGCATTGACTAAATAGAATATAGTGGGAGGGGTTTTAATTATACATGCTAATGATCAGATGACACCATGGGCCCCATGCTAAGGCTTCAATCTCAGAGCACAGCCATGACCCACAGCAGTCTCTGCCCTGTCTGATCAGTATCTGAATATGTCCAAAGAAAAGGAGAATCCATTTTGGTTGAGAAAGGTCGAATTGGATGGAGTTGTCTGCTTACTTTCATTATCATATTATCTGTGATATGCTAGGATTATGCTACATATATGCCCTCTTACATAATGCACTACTGTCTACATTCAGACCCCAACAGTCCTTTTAATAATAAAAGTGAATGCCAAGTCATTGCCCAGTAATACTGTACATATTATGATTAATCATAAAAAGCAAAACAATGGTATAGCTATAGCTATAGTCAAATTCTGGGGCAGAATTATCAAATAACAAAGTTCAATATAACCCCTATGTATTAACACTTTACTGACTGTAACAAACAGTTTTCTGGAGGTCACAAAAGTGTTTCAATGAACCAAAACATTTATAAAAAAAAAGTATGATAATGTGTTTCTCTGTCTTCAGGATGTAACAACCCACAATTAAATTGAGCACTTTTCTTATCAATACTGAACCCTTCCAAAATGAAAATGAAAATAAATATAAATAAAAATGCCTGGCGTTTTTGTTTTTTTGACCTGTGATAAACATTGCTACCAGATGGCAAAAAAATACAGGCCGATATGAATCCGTCTCAGTGATTTTAATAATGGAATTTAAATAAAAATGTTAGGTAAAACAGCAGGTCAAACATCAGCCCTGGCTCTGTGGTTATGGACTTTAAATTTAAAGCCTTTTTGAAAAGGTTATTGCAGTCATCTTCAGCACACCAGAACATTCTTCAATCTAACTGCAATGTTAGGCACTTACATGAAGGATTTCAGGAATGTTCACTGTTCATTCCAAAGCTTTCAATACAACTGAAAGGTCATATTTGACCGTAAGGGATACAAACTTGATGGAGCCTTCTCAAATTTAACATCACTTCTATAATCCAAGAGATTTACTTGGATTAATGGAAGATGCTGAGAAAGCGTACTCCTTGTCAGGTCGAATGTGTGTGCATATTCATCTCAAATTATATTTTTATTAGATAATTAGCAGAAATGACCAATCCATTGCACAAAGAGGTGGTACATGTGTGGGACCTGGAGTTTTCTGGATATGGTATCTTTCCCGTAGAACTGTTAGCCTCCAATAAGCACTAATGATATCTTAGAATCAAGTACACTGTACTGTTTTGTTATTGCAGAGAAAAGTAAGATATGTTGTAAAATGTTTAATAACTTAAACTGGATGCCAGAGCACACTCCAGCTGTGTGTGTTAAGAAGTCCCAACAACACAAACATCTCCTTTCTATAGCTGTTAGCAGTTTAAATGGAAGGCTGGACATGCCTAATGCTGCCTGGCATTTTTCTATGTATTTTGTAGCTGCACGGGTTCAATGGAAGGAAGGAACAGACATGATGGTACAGAGGAAGATGAGGTGAAAGGGACAGGCAGAAGCTAACTGATTGGAATAGGCATGAGACAGGGAACAGGCGTGAAAAGGATGGGCTGGAGGGAGCAGTGGTGAAAGGGATGGGAAGGAACATGTGAAATGGAAGGGATGGAGGAAGCAGAGTTGAAAGGGACCTACAGAAGGCACCACAGGGCAATGGACATGCAGGAGGGAACAGAGGTGCAATAAATAAGCTGCATGGAGCAGAGTGAAACCAACCTGACTGCAGGTAGTAGAGGTGGAACAAAGGGAGAGAGATCATTCAATTATGCAGTCTTGTGCTTTTATATGTCCATGCAACTGCCCAGTGTCATCTAATATAACTGATAAGTAGGGTGTACATTATGTACTATACTGTATGCTGAACACAGTAGGGTTGCTGAAGGGACTGTGTGGTTCAGAACTTTCTGTCATATAGAAATCATCATAATTGTGTCCTAGTGATGCATTGCCTCTGCCCCAATGTCAATGTCCTACTCCTAATGTCATCACATATGCCCCCAATGCCAAAGTTCTGCCCTTCACATCATCACACCTGCCCCTGATGTCACAACCTACAGAATTTTACAAGGTGAAATGAACTCTAAAAATATCTTTGGAGACTTTTACTATATAGTTATATTAAGGAAAATATGCAGAGGATTGCATATTTCAACACAAATTCAATGAATTTGGCTTGTGTTGACTTGTGTGTTGTTGTTCTACTGTGTTCTGTGTGTTTTAGCAAATGGTACTGAATCTCTCAAGAGTGCCACTAATAGCAGGTTTCTCCCAAGTACATATGCCCTTTAAGGGAACCACAGTTTACATAATATAAGAGAATGAAGAGAATATAAATATCCATGATTGTGTGCAAATACAGTCAAAATTAAGGGGCAAATTTACAAAATTCACATGAATCATGATTCACGTGATCGAATTCGATAAAATACAGATCGTATGAATTTTTCGTATATTCGTATATTCTAATTTAGCATCTTCGATCATCGAATACTGAATTATTGAATAGATCGAATGATCGAAGGAATCAAAATGTTTACATTGTTTGACTGCCTACTTCGCCAGATTGAACCTACTGAATTGTAATAGAAGCCTATGGGAAACCCCCATAGGCTTCTGAGACTAAGTCCTGCTCGAATACCATTCGTATGATCGAAGCGTTCGATTGTTCGAATCGTACAAATTTTTCGAAGGCTTGAAGGAAATTTTACGATTTTTTTTGTGAAATTGAACGATCGGTATCCAATCGTATGAATTCATTAAGAAATCGAATATCGAGCAAAATGATAGCCTACAACAATTCGATAAACATTCGATGGTCGAATGCTTATCGAATTTCGAGTAGGATCAAGGGAATTTTGGGTAATAATAGTAAATTTGCCCCTAAGACTACCCCTAGAAGCCATGGCAAAAGATTAGGAGCTTATTGTTTTCTGACACATGTAGAATAATGAAATGAAAGTCAAATCGGCTGTCAGTTGTCTAGATTCTAGAGCAGTTTCTTTGGTGTTTGTTCAAAACCCAGATGGAGTTTATTGCAGAGGTAGGTTGGACTGTTTTTCAAAGAAAGGCAATTTCAAACAGTCTCATCTGATTTTTACACTCTGTAACTATTTTGTAACTACAGTGTATAACTTCCCCCTCACATTATTGGAGTGAACCCTTTAGTGATGGCACACCAAGAGTTTGAAGAGCCTGAAAATTACTTGAAAATTGGTGCATTTTTACAAGCAGTGGACTTTTCTTTCTATGGTTACAAGACAATTGTAAGGGCACAGTGCACCATATAACAGCAATGAATTATTGAAGTTATACAGCTCAGCAATGTTGTGAGCCATTTATCAAGTCTTAGCTTGATAAGATAAATAGCTTTTTGCTTGATGGCTTGATAAATTGCCAGTAATGCAATAAAAAGTCACTTTATTATATCCGCACACTTTCCTCAATTCTCATGTAACTTTGCTAACAGAAATTGGTTCTGATATCTAGGCAAATATACATGTTACGCGATGCATACAATGCATGCATGAATAAAACTTGTGGGACTTGTGGGTGATGGTATAGCCAGGTAAGACAGAACAGTTTGTGTCCTTCTTGAGATTGACACTTATCACAGTTAACTTGTATTGGCTATAGCAATGCAATAAAGATGTTTTAATTTCTAGTAAATCATCAGAGATATCCTAAGGCTGAGGCCTGTGCACAAATGCCATAAACTGTTATGATACACCTACTGTAGCACAGATGTTGCATTTCTAACTCCATTCCTCAAACACCCTCACAAGCACAGACATATCCAATTACTCCTGTTCAGTTTATCCCTGAAGAGGAAGCTTTAGCAAGTTTTCAACCCTTTATTTCACTGAATGTTCTGTATGTTCCCAGCATGCTAACTGAATTACTTACAAGCAGTGCACAACAGTTCGGCCTTCTCCACCATTGTACTCTTCCTGCCATTTGTCCACTTGTCGTATAAGTTTGAGGAAAGACCTTTTTGACACTGGTGTGTCCCTGTACATAGGCCAGCCTAGGAACTGGAACTGCTGCACCATGCGGTATCCATCCTGTGGCTAAAATAAAATCAGAAAAGCACTATAGTTGGCCATTGGTGTATAAAGTATTGAGTGTTTCAAAATTTATAGTTGAACGCTAACTATCTGTAACTATCATATACCCAGCTGTCTGGCTGTGACAGTCATACTTATAGTACTTATAGTGTTCAAGCCTACCAATTAATTTCTGATGGGGGTCTACTTGACTTGTCATGATTTCTACTCTACCTGTCGTGCAGTAGTGCCTACACTGACTAGGGAGGAGTGTTGTATCAGACCGGCATTGCTGCTATTATCATACTAGGAACCTCAAGCCTGTCAACCAGCAAGGGCAGTACAGTGAACAATAGTTATTAATGTCAGCCTCAGCTCTATCTTCTGTATGGCTTTCACCTTGTACTGCCAATAATAAGGAGGGGGTAGGAGATGACCATGGAAATTCATGTCTTTAAATATCCAAATGTCAGGATCCTTTAAAACAGGGGTCCCCAACTGCCAGGCTGTGGCCAGTCCTGAACTGGGCCACGAGCCTAGCGCTGAATTAATGAGCCATGTCAAATTGGATGCCGGTGCACTGAATTGGACACAGCTGCACCAGAATTGGAGGCCGGAGCACCAGAATTGGATGCTAGGCTCAACTTCTCCTGACCCCCTCACAACCACACCAACCCTCTCCTGACCCCTCACCCCCTATGACCCCCCGGACCTTGAAAAACAATTTGTCACTACTCCAAAAAAGGTTGGGCAGCCGACTGCTAAAAGTCGGTAACGGAAAAACTATTCACAATGCGAAAAGTTATGCCTCTGTGTGAACAATTTTTGCTTTGCGCAAATTTAATATAGCTTTTGCGAACACTGAAACTGTTTAGCGACCACTTCCGACAGTGGAAGAGAGTTTGCAAATTTTACAGTTTGCGCCAAGCGCAGTCAATGTAACAAAACTTCTTACTGAACAGTATGTTTGCCCCAAAAGATTACGACACCTTCTCAAGCACTTCTTAAGAGTGCACAATTAAAATTTGCAATGCAATAACAGTCTAAGGAAGAATATTACATTGAGAGATGTGAATTTTTAATCTTATTGATGCTTATTCTGTTGCTCTTTGCGAATTTAATAAAATCCCCCCCGAAATGTTTTAGGGTAACAATAAATATTGACCTAAAAAGCAACCAAACAATTCCAAGGTGGGGCTTTTTGAAAAGGATTTTGAACCTTAGATCCAGACTTAGACATATTTCTGGATCAACATTAATATACAGTACATACTATGGGCCATGGGTAATAACAAGGTAAAGTAGAATGTCATGCTTACTCTTGAGGCATTGTATATTCTAAATATTCGACTTATGATGTCCTCTTCTAAGTCTGCAGATACAAACTCCACTTGAATGGGACCATGCCGGTGTACTCCATTTTCTGGCCAGTACTGAGGACACAGCTGCAATAAACATTTAAAATAGCATGCAAAGTATTAAGATATATTCTTACTATTAAGAAGTTGTTCTATTTGATATAGTGATGCCTGCAGCATGCTTTGTCACTGTTATATAACAGTATACAATAGACAAGGTGCAATGGACTTTCTGTATTACTTTTAATGTAGAAATGTCACTTTTCATACCTTTTAAACACACACACATATTAAAAAATATACTGTTATAAGCTATATAAGTCACTATATCATTAATTAGACCTAGGTTTCTTAAGTTTTTTTGGGTTTGACTAAGCGTTCGAATCAGAGTTGTAATGCAAAGATTGTCATAGAAATAATTATGCACATTGAACTGCATTAATAGAGATGATGGAGGCCTACACTGAACAGCTTGGGGGCCCATTTTAACATTCCAACCAATAGGTAAATGATGTCTGCTGTAGAAGATGGGAGGTGGGACAACTGTCCACTCGGATTTCTCATATTATTGCAAGGAGAAATGTGTGCAGCAACAGTTTTGGTCACATATACAGTAGGTGGAAATCAAATCTCTTGTTCTTTCAGAAGACTTGTGCAACATGGTGCACACGTATATATTATACTACATAAATATATTAATATATATATTTACAAGATACAGTGCAGAAAGAGTGAATATGTGTGGGAGGAAGTTTGCAGATTGTTTTAATGACTGCAAGGGAGGTCAGAATAGATAAGAGAGAGAATTTAAAGGCTAACATTTTTATAATGCTACTGCTTGTATTTATTACTGTGTGTATGTGCAAGCTGTATTTAAGGCACAGTTTGAGATTGACTGTGTGCTTAAGGGACAGAAAGTGTGGGTGTTTTAAAATGTATATAAAAGCGTGTAAGAGCATTGATACAAAAATATGCAAGTGATAGTGAGTGTATACAAGAAAAAGTTTGTTTGAGAGAATATATGTGAAAGAGAATGAATACAAATAAAAAAGTCTAGTATCTCTCATGAAGTTGAACAAAGGCTGTCCATATACATGCTTGACATGAGGGGTTGACATTAAAATAAATAAATAAATGAATGAATAAATACATTTAAAAAGATTTTTGGTAAATGCTTCCATTGAAAAGCATTAAAACAGCATCATACAATCTGGGAAAACTGGAATTTGACTGCCTGTGCTGATAATTTAGACAAAGCACAATGTTGCACTTAAAGAGGTGGTCCACATTCAGGTTATATTTTAGTATGTAATGGAATTGTCTATTCTTAGCAACTTTCGAAATAGTAATATTTTTTAATTACTTCCCTTCCTCTTCTGACTCTTTCCAGCTTTCAAATGGGGGCCACTGAACCCAACAGCCTCACTAAGGGGCTAATTCACTAAGGGGTGAAAAAACACTAGCGTGCCTTTGCTAACGTTCGCCACACTTCACCAGGCGAATTTTTGCCAGCGCTACGCTAATTCACTAAAGTGCGAAGTTACGCTCAGGTCAGCGAATGGTAGCGTAGTTGTGCTAGTGTTACTTCGCCAGGCAAAGTGCATTTACGATGCCTAATTTGCATACGGTGCAAATTTCAAAGTTTAATAGAAGTATATGTTACAGCCACTACATTACACTACACAAGCCCAGAAAACCTTTAAAAATAAAATGATGTTTTCCTATTGCCCTAAACATGATCCCACTGTATAGTTGAGTTGCCATATGTTAGGAAATGTAGGGGGGAAGTAGGGTAACCCTAAAAAAAAATTCTCTCTTTTTCAGACTATAACCCTAAAAAGGTAAAACACGCCTTTTTTAGAAAAATTTCACGTTTTTTTTTCAAACTCCTATCTATTGCATTGAACTTCGCCAGGTCTGACCTGGCGAAGTAACGTTTAGCGTAAGTGGTAACGTTCCATAAAATGGTGACCTTAGTGAATTAGCGTAATTACGATGCTTCGTCCTGCGCACTGGAGTCAGTGGACTCTAGCAACCACATAGTTGCTGAAATAACAGTGAATGGCTTTAGAACAAAAAGCTAAACAGTGAAAACACTGCAAATTATAAAAAATGAAGACCAATTGCAGATTGTCTCAGAAAAACCCTCTCTATCTACATCATACTTAAAGTTAATTTATAGGTGAGTAGCCCCTTTAATGTGCAGACTCACCTGTGCCGGATCTACATCATTTAGCATTACTATGGATGTGCAGTGATAATCAAGGACCAGTCTCCAGAAGTCTTTGACTGTGTTTGGCAAGGGATGTTGTGTCACTATGAAGGCAGATGGCTGCACGTAGCTCTGAAGAAATAAAAAAATAAATTGTAAGGATTTGAAGGAAATTGGAAAAGGCAGCAAAGATATTTAGGAGCAGAATGACAATTGAAAACATTGTTAGGATTAAAAAAACGCCCCAAGACGTCTTCTAAGACATTCTGAATAAATGTCACCTATGAGCCTGTCGACGGTATCAGACTTCAGAGACTGCAATTCTACTCCACAGAAAACATCTTTGTCACTTTGGAACATTTGATAAAATACAGTATGTTCTTTTCTGCAGAACTATAAGAGACACTGAATTGTCAAGCCCTTATTGTACGCCACATACAGTAGATTGTCTTTTATTCCTTGCACAGTCATTTAGAATTTTTTCTTTATCACACTTTAAAAATGAGACCTAGGTTAATTGCTAGCATACAAAAATGCTACCTATTATCAGGCTCTCTACCTTAGTCCTTAAGCAAAGTGACAAAATAAATGAAATTTGTGTAAAGGGACATGTACCCCGTTGTATGATTAGTATAGTCTGCTCAGTGCTGTTCTCTGTAAATAAGAAGTTATTATTATTGAACTGCGGCTAATGACATAAGCCACAATATCAGACAGAATTCTTTTCAGATGAGGCTTTACAAAAAGAAGCACTTTTTAAATAATGAGGATGAATTTCCTATTTAGTAAAGTATGGGGACATAGCTTATTCTTACTAGGGCCTTCAGTTTCGTCCCTTCTTCCTACCAGTGCTTTGGGGTAAAAGGAGTTCAACCCCCAGAACAAACAGGCATCACAAATCAATGTACCCATCTAAAAAACAAATGCTCTGTTAGGGTAGAAATGTATTGTTACTGCTGCTTTTTATTACTCATCTTTCTATTTGGGCCTTCTCGTATTCTTATTCCTGTCTCATATTCAAAACGATGCATGGTTGCTAGAGTGATCTGGATCCTAGCAACCAGACTGCTGAAATTACAATCTGGAGAGCTGCTGAATAAAAGGCTAAATAGCTCAAAGCAATAAATAATAAAAATATCAAAACCAGTTGTAAATCGTCTTAGAATATCAGATCCTACATCATACAAAAAGTAAACAATGCCTTTAAATTATGTTTTTTCACATGGCAACTGAGGATCAAGGACTTCTGCCCACTATATAGGACATGCCCAACAGATAAATGGAAAACCTCTAACATTTTATTTAATATTTGGCAGTGGGTTCTATATTGTATGCCATCCCCCCATCAAATTTGCAGGTTGGATTCTGGGTTAAGCAGACAAAGGAATTTTAAGACCCTCTAATTGTAGCACAAAGACTATGGGGTAGATTCATCAAAGTTAAGAGTGAAGTTCCGCCACTAGAGGGAAATTCCACAGCTCTCAATTAATTTCTATGGGATTTATAAAGGCGTATTCATCAAAGGGTGAACTTTCACTTCACCCATTGATGAATACGCCTTGCAAAATCCCATAGAAATGAATTGAGAGCTGTGGAATTACCCTCTAGTGGCGGAACTTCACTCTTTGATGAATCTACCCCTATGTGAGAGACCATAATGGTATTTCAGAAAATGAAATACTTTGTCATGTGTGCTATTGATTACAGATTCACCCTGATGGCATTTTGTGCTGGAGGCTGTTTTATTAACAAGGTTTCTCTTTATCTTGAATTACAGAATATTGTCTCGTCATCATGAACCAGGAATGATAAAGCAATCTTACGTCCATCAGTGCTGCATTGATGTAGTTACTGCTCTCTCCGTCGATTGTAATTAGAAATGGGAGACATCTATCTGGCGGTAATACATCCATGCAACGGTTCTTCTCATGATTTCTGGGTAAAAGGGCTATACTGCAGTCTTCCACTCGCAAAGTGGGCGTCACCATATTTAATGTCTAAAAACAACAAGTTACAGTTATTAACAAGGGCCCAAATTTAGTTGCTTTAACTGAGCTGCAAAACCATATAATTCAAGAACAGGACCAGGCACATACAAAATCTTGGTGAAGTTATCTTCTTAAAATATAAAAGTAAAGAATGCCATTTTTATGTGAAGATGGTACGGTTTTGCCAACCTTAATTTCTTTATTCCCCTGTTCTGGACAGCTACAGTGGGCTGATATTAATGTTGAGAGGGGGATCATCTGAATTCCGATTCTGAGATAACTCAGCACATTCTTAGTGAATGTCTATCATTCTGTCAAAAACTATTCAAATTACAAGATTATCTTGGACTCAATATTGGCAGCCCTGTGAATTTGGCTACAGAATGCAGAATAATAAGTAATTTGTTAATGCATTACATTTGCATTGTAAATAGTGTTCATGTAAGATGGATTGTTGTAGCACTTACCCTAAATTCTTCTTTAATTTGGCTAGAATTAGTCTGTGGGTCCAGTTTGTTCATTTCATAGTAAACAGATCTGACCTGAGATGCCGAGATTGCTGTATCTCCACAAAGACAAGCTTCCAAAATGGCATCATGAATGAACACATACTGCTCCTGTAGAATTAAAAAAATATTCATCATGCCTGATATATTAGAAATAATTTGTGCCTCGTTTAAGTATGGGATAAAAAGTCATCTTTCCTCTCGTATTGCTCTCTGAGACACTTAAAAACACATTCTCAATGCTGTACTGTGGGATTCAGTGGGGCTGCCTATGGGGTAGGAAGCAGCACATGGGCATTCTCTTGAACATGAGATAGGGAATGCTTTGTGACATAAGGAATGAGGGTGCCCTTTATCTGCCACATGCCTATGCTGTCCCATCTTGAATAGAGAGATTGTGCTCTATCCAAGGGGCAAGTCACAAGTCTCTGCATTCCTAAAAGGTGTGCAGAGATCTGTGTTTATATAGAAAATGTTGAACACAGTGTGAGAAGTGCAACAAAATGCACTTTGCACACTTTGTTCTTTATTTTAAATAATGCCTTATTGGGGATGTCCTTCTAGTAATTGTGAGATTTCTGAATATTGGTTTTCCAGATAAGAGATCCCATACTTGTAATCCTAGATTAAACAGCAGAGGCAGAATAACATACCTAAAACAATCTCTTAACACTAATATACACAAATTGACAGTTTTCAGTTATTTGCTTTAAGAAACTCAGAAGTTGAGAGTTGAACTCAGAACAGTACCTCAGTCTGTACCATATTAACTCTACGGGAACGCAGTTCCCTCACGCAGTTGTAGATATCTACCACGCCTTCTCTTTCTGCCATATCCAGCATGATGTCAATGACAATAAAGCAGCCAGTCCTTCCTGCCCCCGCACTGGAATCAAAGAAAACTGTTATTACAGGGAGGGGACATTCTGTAAAGGAGCAAGAGACATTTTAGACTCTGTGAGCCAATTAGAAACATACTAGTTTTTCCTTAGGACCCAACACAAGGCTTGGATTTTATGCTATCATCACAAAAAGTTTTCAGTACTTAGAAGAAATATGAATTGTTGTCATTACACTTTGTCAACTTTGCCTCCAGCATCATGGCTAGGACTACAGATAAAGGGGAAAAATATCAATACTGAGAAAAAGGAGCTTCCGGATTCTCTATGATTATTTCCTACCAAAATAATCATATTCAGGTGGTGCTGTATACTGCCTGTGCTGTAATTTGATATTTTAATCAGATAAATGTTGCAATATATATATATATACCCATGTATTTGATTCTATAGTATGACTCTATGAGTGTCCTCTATAGTCCTGTTTTTCTTGTTACAAACCCCTTGGATTATTCCATTGCATGTAAATAAATATACTTTAAAATTTGGAAGCTGCACACCAAGCTGCCAATTTCGGTCAGATTCGGCAGCTTGTGTGCTCAAATGGGTCTTCCTGACCGATATCTGGCCAAAAATCGGGCAGATGTTGATCAAGCAGGTTTGGTTTTCGCATTGATCAAGGACCGCATCAATCAGATGGGATAATCTGCACCTATTCAAATCATTGTAATCTGATTGTTTGGCTGTAGGGCCAAACCCAATGGAATATTTCACTCTGAGGCAAATGAAGCAAAAATGCCCAAACTCAGCAATACTGCTTAAACATCCAGGTGCAGCATTATGTACATTTTATTCACCACCTTTTTCCATATCAAGTAGCAAAATATGTGTTTCTAAATATTTTGAGAGATAGAGTAATGTAATTACCTGCAGTGCACAACCAATGGACCTGAATTGGGTGGATTCTTTGATTTAACTTGTCGTACAAATCCCAGAAGCCCTGTTGCATGATATGGTACTCCATGGTCTGGCCAACCTGTGAAGTGGAACTGGCGAATTTCACGGATTTCATGGACGCCTCTCTGCTTAGGGGAACACATACAATAATAATGAAAATAATAATAATAATAATAATAATAAAAAGCCAAATATTAAGTGGACATTTTTAAGAAATTCTAAAACCTTTGTTTTGCTGCCTAGAATATTTGAACCTGAACAAAATATATATATATATATATATATATATATATATATATATATATATATATATGCTAATACTCATATATACAAGTAAAAATCATAAAAAGACTATGGTTATGCAGACATTGAATCATTTTGGTAATAGCAACCAATCAAGAATTAAGTTTACATAATGAAGAAAATAAATGAAATGTGCATCCGTTATGGATACAAAGAATTGCACATTCATGCACATGTGAACTTATTCTTGAGCAACATGTGTGGTCTGGACAACTGGCCTCTTTGCATTCTTTAAAACAGCAATAAGTTACATTGTTTTTCATTTATTCATAGGGAGTTGTCACAGAGCACCTACTGGAACGACAATCCACATATTGAAGCTTAAATACTGTTAAATAAATAAAGCTTGTTCCAGCCAAAAAGGAAACATATTAATATCAACTAAAATCTCACTGTCTCTGGCAAAATCTTGCTCCCTGCCAAAAAGACAATATTCCAGGAAGCCATCATAAATCTCAGCAAATAAGACATCTTAATATGTTACTATCATATCTAATCGGATTGAATGGAGCTCCATCTGTTCAACAGATGAACTGAAACTAGGCAGCATTTAATAAGCAACATCCCCAACTGGAATCCTTCACACTTCTCTAATCAATACAAACATATGCTACTCAAGGCAATTTGCAAACTTGTGAAGGTTGTACTTTCTGCTAAAGTTTATTTTTAAGTTGGAATAGTCTGTTAGGTGTTTGATGAATGTCAAGATAAAACCTCATCCACTTGAAAAAAAGTAACAACTGATCACTGTTGGTTACTCAAATGCTGAAGAATAACCAACATGTTTCAGAGGTGCAAGTAAAGGTGAACAGACGGGGTTTAGTAAGGATGCTAAGTTTTTGAAATGTACTTTATGAACTGACTACATTGTATATCTAATTGTGTTACAATTAACATAACAGGGTGCAATTGAGTCCATTAGTGGAGTGATCTGTAATTGTGAGTGGGAGAGCTCACCACCAGAAGCAGATATGAGCAACAGCTGGTTTTGCTGATGGGCCGTCTGCTAAAACACAGTGGGGGCCATTTATAAAGTTCACGCAGTGCATACTTATTCAAAATGGTTGTTTAGTCCATGCTTTTTCCAGAATGTTAAAATATTTCACTGCTGTGCCCTTTTCCATTTTTTGCATTCGCATTGTGAATAAATTTTTGCAAATGAGATGGGTGTTTGCGCGAGTGTGCCCTTTGCATGAGGTTGCTGTGCACGAAAATAGATTTGATAGTAACTAAAATTCACAATTTGCAAAACAGTTTTGCCAAATATTTTCTCCGCCCCCAAGCTGTGGCGTAATTCAAACACAATGTGCAATTAAGTATTCGCAATTTGCAATATTTAAAAAGCTCTTTTAGACATTCGCAATATAAAAAACAAATTTGCAAATTTGTTTGCACGCTCTTATTCAGCTTTATAAATATAACCAGGCGCAATGGCAAATGTATTCACTTTGCGAACAAATCTGCCCTGCAGGAAGTTTATAAATGAGCCCCAGTCTTGCTAAGGTCTTGCCACATACCATTTAAAATCTAGGAGCATTTAGCTTTGCCACCCAACTGTGCTTAGTTGAGAATAGTAAGATCTATAACTGTAGTTCACAAAAGCTCTAAGTTTGCAAGATGTTCCTGAAACACCCCAATCCATTTAATTCAGAAACACTCATACTAGTTCCATGTTGCCACATTATCAGATTTTTCCATACACTGTGGATTCTGAGTCCTTTTCACAAATGTTCACAAAAGTTCTTTTGACAGTGAAGCTATAAATAGTATATTGTGCATACTATGCCAGGAAAGGTTCTTATTCCTTATTTATGTTGGCTATAGGCTCAGCAGCCTTTAGTCTGCTACTGCTTTGAATAAACCAAGATGATCCTACACCCTGTTTGTGCTCGTGCACTAGGAAGTGTCATCTTAAAAGGAGAAATCAGATATTCAGCCTATAATAACATTGCCTGCAATTCTAATTCTGAACCTGTGCATTTAATTTCAGCCAAGCAAAACTCATATTTTGTAAGGGTTTAGGGCAGTCTATTAGAGTGTATGCTAACTTATTCCCTGTCTAGCATGTATTTGGACATTAACCCTTCTGCAGCCAAAGATCTTCCTATACCCGGTTAGTTCACTTGCTATCATGAGATGAGCAACTACAAATCCCAGAGTGACCACAATAGCACTTCTTCCATCTTTTGTTCTTGTTGCCTACCAAGAAACCATCTGCTGCTCAAGTGGAATTTATCAGCTACACAATAATAACAACATGCCTTGTTTAGACATGCAGCATGATGCAAATGAGATTTGATTGAGTTCCAATGAGATCAAGCGTATTTGGTGTTTAAATGGGTGCTATGTGACTTGCTATAACAAAAACAAGGCAAGTTCTCAATTATCTTTAATATCAGACAGAGTTGGAGAAAACAACTGAAATTCCAGACATGTGATGACATACCTTTTCCACAGCAAATGTTCTAATTACGTATTCTGCGAGTAGTTCTGTTTCAATAAGAGTCACTTTAATGTCTTTATAGATTTCGGTATCATCTGGCCAATATTTACAGCACTTGACCTGTTTCAGGAAAGACAAGGCAGCAAATAAAAATTGTGTGAAACCTCCCATAAAAACTTAGAAAAGCCAAATTGCATCTGGGAACCATGGGGTTAATAGCATAGATAATGCAATATATTTTTACCCTGCCAGGAAATTCAGCATAAGGTCAAAATAAAAGTCATTTTTTTGAATGAGCTATTTAGGATGGAACACCAAAAAGTACATACTGAAAATATCTGGGTGTATAGCCACCCCTGCATCACAAAATTTGTATTTGTATAACAGTTTTTTGGAAGCTATACAGATTTCCTTTAAAAAGAAAACAAGGGAAGAGTTCTAATCTAACCACTTTTGCAATTTATATTAATTCGTTTTTTCTAGTTTTCAAGTTATTGGCAATTTTTACATTGCTAAAATAATAAAACTGAAACAACAGCAACCACCTGATAAAACATAATGTCCCCCAGTGTGTAAAAAAATAGCATTTTAGAAATCACCTCGGTGTTACAGGTCATGTATAAAACTACTTGGGCTTCAGCCTTGTGCTTTTATATAGTTCCAAAATTAATTCCCAAAAACAAATGCCACTGAAACCAGCTTCTCTGTAAAATGATTCAGCAACACACTGTTCACCCCAGCAAGCAGCTGATACTTTATTTTCTCTGAAAATTATTTCTTCAGCAGTTGCTTTACTGAGCATACATTCTTGTTTAATTAAAACACCGTGAGGTAATTCCCACCCCAGTCTAATGAGAATACCCACGAGTTGAAATTGTCACTGTGTGAATGTGATCTACATGTCTGCCGTTCATTTACGAGAGCAGCCTATTTTCTGTGTGCTTGTGTTGTTGGGTTCAGCTATTAGCTATAAAATAAAATCTGTTTGGAGAATGTAACAAGGAGCAGCTGCACAAGAGCAAGGGACAAATTGGAGCTACAACAAAGCTGTCTGGGATGATATCTCGCCAAGTGGGGACTTTTAAGTGTTGGCACCATACAATATGGCTGCCCTAGCTGCACATATTATCCTCATTTCTTCTTTCGGCTAACATATAGCAATTATTACTGTTTTGCATTATGCAACCATATGGTGCTATAAACAAATTGTGCCAGAAAGTATGTATGCAATATAAGAATTCATTTTTTTAAAATGCAGATAGCAGAATAATATAAATGAAACAAACAAAAAAAAAACAATGTTACAGCTTTGATGTACTCTACCATTAATTTTCTTCATCTTAGGGTAGCGGTGTTTGGGCCGTTTGAGATGCAGCCCTATGTGGTACAACATCAACACAGGACCCCATTAGGTCATAATATTCTTTACAAGGGATATAGTTATCAGATCACGAACATGGGCACAGACCTGGAGATAATTTTACAGCTCTTTACTCACTATCTCAGAGGAAGTGTAGAGACACACGGTGCTATTTGGGGGAGATTAGTCGCCTGGCGCCAAATCGCCTCTTCCTCAGGCGAATATTCTCCCCTAGGCTAGAATCTAAATCGCCAGTGGGATGGCACTTGGAGCTCTTTGTTTTCCAAAGTTACCAGAAATTGCCTTACAAGGAAACTTTGGGCGACTTTCGAAAATGAGAAGCTCCGAGTGCCATCCCGATGGCGATTTAGTTTCTAGCTGGCGGGGAGGCAGTGTGGGGAGATTAGTCACCTGAGAAAAAGACAATTTATCGCCAGACGACTAATCTCCCCCAAATAGCTCCGGTGTCTCTACCGCAGGGTAGCTGTTTTAAATGACATGATAAATGATATGGAAAGAGCAACAACAGATTTGCATAATAAGTTTATTTCCTACAACTATAACTTCTATACCAAGGGGCAAATTTATTAACACTGGAGACAAACATCACCGGTAATGTTGCTCATAGCAATCAATCAGCAATTACATTTGAACAGTCATCTACGAGTTAGAAAAAAAAGCAAAGAACTGATTCTGTTGCTAAGGGCAACTTCAATGGTGATGTTTAAATACTCCCCGTGATTTTTTTTTCCGTTCTTTGGGTGAATTCCTCTTTTAACTTGTAACATGATGCAGCATTATTCTAAGACAATCTAGAGTTAGTCTTCGTCTTCTGTTTTTTAATTTTTTTTTGTGGTTTTTGAATCATTTACATTATTTGGTATGCAGCTCTCATGCTCAGAATGTACATTGCTATCTGAAAGTAGAGTTTAATTACCAGAGATGACCTGAAAAAAACAGGCAGGCAACAATAAACATGATTAACAATAAAACTGAAGCCTCTGAATGAATCTGTTTTGTGGTTGTATGCAGCATCCATACAACATTTCCAGCTGCAGCATTAAAATAGGCAGAATAGGAATGCTAACAAAAAACAACATACAAAGTAAGTCATGGAGGCTAATAAAAATGTTTGTTAGAATATGGTTATCTAAAACATACTAGAAAAGTTGCTCCTGCCCCTCCCTGGACCTATAGTGAAGGGGGGGGCAGGAGCCTTGTCCCTATGCATTGTGTTCGGACAGATACTGGATAGTGATGGGCGAATCTGTGCCGTTTCGCATCACTGAAAAAGTCGTGAAACGCTGCTGTTGTCTCGTTTGGATGCGGGCATCTGTTTTTTGGACACAGGCGTCCATCTTTGGACGCCAGCGCACATTGCCGGCGTAAAAAAAAAAACAGATGCCCGCGTCCAACACGCCGGTGTCCAGGTGAATTTTTTCCAGCATGTCGGGAATTTATTCACTGGAGGAGAATCGTGGGAATTCGCTGAGAATTCACCCCAGGCAAATAAATTCACCAATCATTAATACTGGGTGTCAGAAGCAGTCGCTGCGGTGATAGCAGTGTAATTCCCCAACCTTCAAGCATATCGTATAATTATTCTCCTGGTGTTGGGGAATTACACTGCTATCACCCCCTATACTTAATTGCTTTTCACATGTGATTAAGTTCATTCTTTACTTGTACACGGTTTGGGCCAACAAAGGTTATATGGTGTAAATTTATTTTGGGTTCACTATTACTTTATGGACACAGTAGTGATATTATATTCATATACAAAAGTGTGGCAACAGACCCCAAGATATCTCCTCATACGTAGCGCTCCTAATTTAACTAACATACCAGCCTACCACTGGACATTATTAAAGATGACAGTGAATTTATTACATAATAATTCATAGAGGAGGAGCCCCGTTAGACACCACACAAGTTCCCACTTATCATACTCTGACCAGGCAGTCCACCTTGAATAGTGATTAGCCTCAGCAGAGACCTGTAATCTTTACTCATTTTCTAGTATATTTTGCAACACTTGGAGTTTAGCCAACAAATGTTCCTTTTAAATATAAGACATATAAAGTAGCAATTGAGGCTCCTGTTGCAAAATACTTGTTTTTAAGTAGTTATTGGGAGGGGTGTTTTTTGCAATGATGGTTGTAAGAATGTTAACACTCTATATATGGTTTTAATGGGTAGTTTTTATTTGTATTTATATGTTCCCTGTATGTGAAGGTTTTTTTTTTTTTTTCTGACGCATTCTGATGATGTATGAGTTAAGTCAGCCAATTAACCTTTTCCCGCCACTGAAAGTATTTAATGCATTCACATAATGTCATTGTGTACATATACATATATATACATATACATATATATGAAATCAGATATGAGGGCTCATAAGGACAGTTCACAAAATGTGAACTGTCACTTCACCAAGACTTGGAATTCAGTTGTAGCGCTGCAGGAGAACCTTTAGCAAGAATGAATTGATTGTACCAGCCATCATGGCGGCTGTGCAGTGCATGAGAAGGCAAGTGTGTACTAATGCTGGAAATGCTCCATTAGACTTGTTAATAAACAGTCACAGTCTAATGATGCCTTTCAAAAACTGACATAACATGTTTAGGAATCATTAGCTTAAATTACCAGTGCAGAGGCTCCTTTGAGAGTCACGCAGATAACATTGCATGGTTGATGACAGATGGGTTAGCAGAATATTACAAAAGGCATTAATATGGCCAAAATATAAAAGCTGGGGAAGAAATCAAACAAATGCATCAGCAAATCCGATAGGTAAGCTAGCTTGGATTTATTAGGGCGCATTCACTTGCCGAGTTGTAAAGAAAAATCAAGAGCCAATGTCCCTGTAGATGCCAGCAAACTGACAGGGGTCCCTTGTTGCAACATACAGGAATATACAAGACCTGTCATTGTTACAATTGCTTCAGACAGTGACAGGTAGTGGCAGCCGTACTTTGCCACAGGAAATAGCTAAGGCACCCAGAACCAGTGCTTATTTGTTTAAGGGGAATCTGTAACCTAATCCCTATAGACAGCTAAAATAGGTATATTTAGTCTGCAGCCTTCCTCTGTTACATAGTTACATAGTTACATTGTTAAATTGGGTTGAAAAAAGACAGAGTCCATCAAGTTCAACCCCATCAAATTAAAAACCCAGCATACACACACATCTCCACTCTTTCACACAAACCATATATGCCCATAGCTCCCAAACTACATTTCCCAGCATCATTCTAGCAAAAGCAAATAGGACAATGTCTATGCTAAAGGGAAACAACATTTGTTTTTGTTGTTTAAAATTGATAGAAGTGTCGGATTTGTTATTTGGAAACCCCTTATGCAGAATGTTCAGAATTACCAGAAGGCCATCTCCCATAAACTCCATTTTAAGCAAGTACATTTTTAAAAATATTTTCCTACATCAACGTACTGTAATAATAAAACTAAGTTTCACGAATCCATATTGGTGGCAAAATCGTATTGTTATTATTTAATGCTTAAATAATTTTTCAGACTTAAAGGCATACAGTCATTGGAAAACATGTTTTTTTCAAAACTCATCAATTAATAGTGCTACTCCAGCAGACTTCTACACTGAAATCCATTTCACAAAAGAGCAAACAGAATTATTTTTTATATTCAATTTTTAAATCTGACATGTGGCTAGACATTTTATCAATTTTCCTGCTGCCCCTGGTCATGTGACTTGTGCCAGCCCTTTAGGAGGGAACTGCTTTCTGGCAGGCTGTTGTTTTTCCTTCTCAATGTAAGTGAAGGAGTTACAGTGTGACATGGGTTTTTACCATTGAGTGCTGTTCTTAGATCTAACAGGCAGCTGTTATCTTGTGCTAGAGAGCTGTTATCTTGTTACCTTCCCATTGTTCTGTTAGGCTGCTGGGGGGGGGGGGGGGGGGGGGAAGGGATATCACTCCAACTTGCAGTACGGCAGTAAAGAGTGACTAAAGTTTATCAGAGCATAAGTGACATGACTTGGGGCAGCTGGGACATTGACAATATGTCTAGCCCGATGTCAGATTTCAAAATGAAATAACCCTGGACTGGTACAGTTTTCTGCCCTGTCCTGAGGTGTCAGGTAAGTACACAATCTCTTGGGGGTGCCTATCTTTTACTGTATTTTCTTTACTTAGTGGTACCCATTATTCTTACTACTTCTTCAGTCTGTTTGTATATGTTTCACTGTCATCTCTTATTTATTTTTACAAATAAAAATATTGCTTACCCTGCCCACTTCAACCAGGTTGGTCACCATGACTATACTGGCTGTGTTTTCATGCCATACCATCCTCCAGAAATCATATACAGTTTCTTGCATTGGGCCTGCAAATGTATAAAAAAAGTGCATTATTCCATTAATCTAGAAAAACATTTATTAAACATTTGGATTTCTTTAGTTCAGTTTGTTTAATACGACCCTTAGAGCAAGCAATTCTGTACTGTAAGTTCAAAGTAGAGGAATGTAAGATCAAGTCCAGGTTATATTTAGTGATGGGCAAATTTATTTGTGGCGAATAAATTCGCGTAACGCGGACACCGGCGTGTCCGAAATGAGACGCGGTATCGTTTTGCAAATTGTTTGCCGTTTTGTGAATTTCTCTAGAAATTCACAAAACATTCTGTGAAGCGAAACACTGCCGATTTACCCATCACTAGTTATATTCTTAAAGTGCATCCTGCCTGTTTTATTACAAACAGAACTAACTTGTTTCTATTTAAGGGTACACATGGGAGGTTATTTACAAAAATCCTAATTTATCTCAGTTTTTTTATTCAACAAAGCTCAACCAAACTCCCATCCCCAATTTGACCTTATTTATCATTAAAATAACTTGGAAAAATAGAATTGTGGAAAAACTAGATAAAATCGAGCAAAAACCTAAATCTTACAATTTTTACAGACTTTATGCCCAAATCACATTTTTTTCGGCAATCATCCGAAAACCCCACATTTTTTGGATTATTGTGCTTAACTCAGTGCAGATCACAATATCTTCAAATTGGGATCTGCCATTGACTTATAATGTACGTGACCTCCACAGGTTTGTGATGCCGGGTTTTAGGATCTGGATTCGAAAAGGTAAGAATTTTTGCCCAAAAAGCCCGACCAGAAAAAAAATAAGGTTTAGTTAATAACCCCCATATATTGCATTATCTTCTTTTGGAATATAGACACATGGCAGTTGGATGCGGGAACGCCTAAAAGTTGTAGGGAAATGAATTTGCAGTTCTCTGTGAAACTGGCAATTATAAGCTTTATAATATTCACTGATTCCTTTCCCGTCTTCTTAAGTATAATAAATGATCAGTCAGTCAAGTGGAAGGTAATATGGTAATTATGGTAAAGATTGTCCATGTTCAATGAGTACAGTTGCAATTTAATTATAATTCTTATTCGTTTGGTTAAGGGGCAAAATTCTGTGTTATTTTATGCCTTAGACAGAATTAATGAGGTGGTGTATGTCTCAAGGAGACTGACCTGTAGCACTCACCAAATACCAATGTGCTCAGCAGTAGTAAGTCACTCTGCAACAAGCTAGGTCTCCACCAAAAGTTTCATTGTTCAGTATCCTTCTAACTAGCTCTTTTGATATAAAAGTTCAATACAGACCTCCCCCAGGACAATAGTTCCAGTGCCTTTTCATTTTAAGCACAATAGATCTCTTCAGCTTTTGGTGAACTGCAACACTAACTAGCCTCACTAACTAGATATAGACTCAGCACAACCAGATATAGAGTTATTATTTATTGAAACCATTTTGCCACCTTTTTTCTTTTTACATATTTTCCATGTATATATTACATCATAGAAATTAGATAGCTTTTACCTGGAGAAGGTAGAAAATTATGGAACTGTTTCTGTTTTTTTTTTATTAACTTTAATAAAAATGTGTAAAACTTTTTTTAGAGCAAACTTATTGAATAATACTTTCTCATTTAATGTCCAGACTAAATACATAAATAGAACCCCACAATTTGAGTTGAGATTGCCATGTAGTAATTCATTTACACCATTATGCCACCTTAGAAGTGCAACAATTCCTGGTGAATGAGCAATATAAATTGCAATTTTTCCAGTGTTCAGAAAACTCATAGGTCCCAATAGGCCCAGTGTTTTGTGACTATGTGCTATTACTTATCTATAAGAGAAAGGAGCACATGGCTCACTCTTTTCAATCTCCAACTGGGACATGGAGTGGATTGACATAAAAACATAGTCAGAGAGCAGGGGACCTCAGATAAGGTAAAAGTACTGGTAGCCATCTTTTGCAATAGCAAACCTATAGGAGTTGTGAGATGGACAGAGCAGCTTAGTAAGAGCAGTAAGTAGTGTAGTGTTAGTACTCTCCTGGTCTAGAGTAAGGTTCACAATTGTGCTTTTATTCTTGAGAGGCTTTCACTGGAGAGGACCCATGTTAGTGAGGTGTACTCTGAAAGGTAACCTGTTTATTAAATTATCTCTATGGTTAAGAGATGCTTGACCAACACCTCTGTGAGGCTCCAGTTCAGAAAGAGTGTTGCAAAAGAATGGTGCTTTACCTAGCTGGTGCCTATACCCTGTCAATATGGTGCCAGTTAATAATTAATCTCACTTTGTTATCAATCTCCATTTGTTCTATATTGTATTTACAAAGCCCTCATTTCAGTTTGCTAAGATAAAAAAATTCTGATCACAAATCTTGGACATTATTAGACTTGAATTGTGGTCACTGCTAAGTTACAAATCCATCAGAAGCCTATCGTTGTAATTGTTTCTAAGATCTCTCATTGTTTTCCTTCTAGAGCAAATCTGTGCCCTATAAAGTCATAAATGATGTTGAGGAAATCACTCAATTTATATCACTATATCACTTTTGTGCAGCTTTGTGCTCCTTACAGTTTAACAAACACAGACAAGTTTGCAGTCACCTTCATACCTCAGCAGCTTCGACAGACATTGATAAGGCACCTACAGCTGCCATGGAACTACGGTGACACTGATTTCTCAAATGCTATTGACTTTTTATGATTACATTTCAAGACAAGCTAATGTACATTTCCATCAAACTGCAGTGTGACTGCAGTTCCCTTCACTCTGGAATTGGTCTTTGTAAGAGAATGAAACTTAAACTGAATGGTTGTCAAGGCTAATCAATGAAGGCGGAAAGAGAACTGTAATAGACACAGTGCATCATATTATGAGTTCTGTATATCTGAAATGGGTAGTCAGGCCAAAACTGTTCTTGACAAAACTTTAAGAAACTGTGTTTTAAAGGACATTTGTATTTTTAGCAATATCGCAGAAAGCTTTATTTATGCTTTTGTAGTATTTCTTATAACTTAAATTACATTTAGATGGTAGGACAGAAGATAAAAGGCAGTTCTATGTAATGTACATGGAATTTAAAGTTTTTAAAAGGAGAATATTCTCCTTCATTTATAAAGTTAAATAGGTTTATCAGTCATTTATTCAGCCAATTATATCCATGACAGCAAATTTATTTTCACCCCAAATCTCACCCTAACAAACTGTCAAGCTGGCCTTTCATATGTATCTATGAGAGCAAATGGCATTCTCCCTAGTTCTCACTCTAACTGGCCTTCACGCTGAGCCTTCATCCTTAATTCAGAGCTTTCTGAATAATGAGTGAGTCTCTGGATAACTAATCACATACCTGTATTGAACTGATAAACTGTTGCAACTGATTGCAATAGGCAACATAATTTTTTTAATTTTGGATTATTTGGAAAAATGGAGCCTACGGGAGATAAAAAAATGAAGGTTGAAGGCTCAGCGTGAAGGCCTGCCACACAGTTTAGGGACTTCTGCCTTAGGACGACATATTTATTTCCAAACATCCTACTTTTCATATAAAAGCCCACAATGACCTTAGGAAGTGTGCAACATCCCAAAGTTCTCCTTTGGAACTAGGGTTGTTACCTTTCTAGAAAGAAATGTTGCCCTTTCAATATGTAAAATGTTTGCCTATTGCAATCAATTGAGACAGTTTATCAGTTCAATACAGGTATGTGATTGGTTATCCAGAAACCCATTATTCAGAAAGCTCTGAATTACAGAAAAAGCTATCTCCCATAGGCTCCATTTTTTCCAAATAATCCAAAATTAAAAAAATGATGTTGCCTATTGCAATCAGTTGCAACAGTTTATCAGTTCAATACAGGTATGTGATTAGTTATCCAGAGACTCAAATTAAGAAAACAGAGAAAGTGCTTTTGCTAATCTCTTTCCAATTTATCTCCCAGTATCTCGAGAGGTCTGATCAAAATCAGAGACAACAAATATTTAGAAAGAAAATTGTTTCCCTCAAAAGAAAAGGGAAAGAAAAGGTACCCCCAAGTACTGGTTATGTCAGAATTGATCACTCTTGGCTTAAACTAATATTCACCTTCAATAAATCAAAAAGAGTCCTAAGCGGTGTAGCCTAAAGTATAGAATCAAAATCAGTGATTTAAAATCTAGTTTCAATCACTCGGTATTCGAGAAATCCCGATTATTAATGTAAAATTTATCCAGACACTCAATCATTATTCAGAAAGCTCTGAATTACAGAAAAAGCTATCTCCCATAGGCTCCATTTTTCCAAATAATCCAAAATTAAAAAAA
>CM044441.1:105822297-105837360 GCA_024363595.1 Xenopus borealis
GGAGTTGGAAACAGTAAAGGGGATGTAAAAGCAAAAATAAAATCCAATACAAATCTGCTGTAGTTCTGAATGACTGTGAAGTACGGTGGAGGCACCCCCCCCTGCTGTTCATAAGTATGATTGTTTCCCTGCCCAACAGTAAAGGACCTTCTGATAATTCCTATCCATAGCAGTAAATGAAGGGATAATTTCATTGCATACATTCAGGTTTCTTATAAAAACGGTACACATTTATTAATTAAAGTATATCAGAGATAGGTTTATTTTTTCATTAAAGAAAGTAAAAATGGGATTTTATATTTTCCTTGTCCTTTAAATGTTAACAGACTGTTAAACAGACCGAAACGTACATTTTCACACTAAATTCCCTTTAAATTTACCACTGTGTGAGTTTCATCATTCCCTAAAGCCATATTTGCACAGATAAGGAAAATATTAATGCTTGTGCTTCTGATTTGAGAGAAAACAACTGAAAGGAAGTTATATAACAGGGGAACTGCCATCAAGAGGTGAAATAGGAGGACAGTTTCAGAACTGTAATAACATGGAGAAAAATTATGCAAAAGATGGCTTTTGTTCAATCTGCCATGTTTATTGAGTTGGTCCAAGGCAGGGGAACCTACAATTTAATTTAAGAGGACAGAAGGAATAAAAGAGAAGGTATGCCAGTATGAATGTGCATTTTGCCTACTAATTATACAAAAGTGTTGCTTTTAAGCACCCCCTTTCTCTTGCAGAGTAACAGTGTTTTTTCTGTCATATTTACAATTTCAGAACAATGCTGCAAGCAGCAGTCAAATCATATATACCAATTTCAATCACAAGAAAGAATATCACTATAACCATATACCACTCTTTATGGGTCTTTTCATTGTAAAGACTGCCTAGAACTACAATTACAATCAATGCAATATGAATCAATCCATTTCACACACACACACACAAAAACACTGGGATCAAATCAATTGTTGTGCGCCTTTTATTTAAACTGCCCTAGATCATGCAATCTGTGCTGGCTCTTAGATGAGTGTTGAGTATTTGTAAGGCTAAATAAAGGTCTTGCGACTTTATAAAAGCATATGTATTCCCTCAGTGGCATTTCTTTTCAAGCATTTCATGGACCATTCACACCAACTATTCTCACATTCCGGCTTGTCATTGGAATAAGTGATTACAGCACCGCTTGTCTTCTGTGTGAATTAAAATGCAATAAAGTCTCAAGGCCAGAGTAGGATTTACAGCTCCTGCAAATCCTGGTTCCAGCATGCTTCTAATTCAAGCATCATAAGGAGCAATATGATTATAGATAAAATACTTCAGCAATGACATATTTAATGTCAATACATGTAATATTCTAGCTTGGATAGCCCGTTCCAATCTTGCTGCACTGAATGCTAAGTTTTGCATTAAATCTTTCCCATTTTACTTCACTTTTAAATTTTGCATAAGCAATCTGCTGCTAAGGCTAATCATGCCTGGATTAGTTTAGTAGATTATTTGTGTTACCGTTACAGATAAATTGGAAACATTTGAACAGGAAAATATGAAAACATAGCAACAAGATTTGTAATGAGTGATTGCAACAGGTCATTTATGCCTTCTATATAATATAAACAACAGCTAAAAAATGATTGCTCCATTGGCATTAAATAGAGAGGCCCCTTTCAGGGGAATCAGAAGCAGTGCAAAGCTGAATACACAAGATGTTTCCACACTTAGAGGCCTCTTTATAAAATGATTTTGTGAAATTATTTACATGGGGAAAATTGTGGGTTAAAAAGGTACAAAATACATAATAGATTTAATACGAAAACGAAACCAGAAGGCTTTCATTTTAAGTCTTGATGCAGAAAAAGCATTTGAGCGGCTTGACTGGACATATATGTTTCATTTGCTCAGCCACCTAAATTTAACTGGCCCATACCTGACAGCTTTGAAGATTCTATATATTAACCCCAGTACATAGCTGAAGCTAACTTGTAATATCAAACAAACCTATTAAAATCACAAATGGTACGAGACAGGGGTGCCCTTTATCCCCTTTGCTATATGCAATAAGCAGAGAACCCCTAGCAGCATATATTAGGAATGACCCTGGGATAATGGGAATTGAGGTGGGGACAGAACAACACAAAATAGCATTATATGCTAACGATATTATCTTAACCATTACTTCTCCGTGCTCTTCCTTACCTCAATTGCATTTATATGGAACCCTATCAGGATACAAAGTGAATGTGTCCAAAACTCAAGCCATGTCGATGTTCCTGCCGGAAGACATGAAGGCGACACTCTGGTCTCGTTATGAATATAATTGGAAAGCAGATAGCATATCTTACTTGGGTATTAAGTTGACCCCACGCTACGAAGACCTCTTTGCCAAAAATTATATTCCTTTGGCTCAGAAAATCAAAGCCAGCTTGAATAAGTGGGGCACCAAACCATTCTTGTGGTTTGGAAGGTTGGCCACAATAAAAATGAATATCTTCCTAAACTGCTGTATCTATACGAAACACTCCCTTTCCTGTGCCAATTAGATTTCAAAAGGAGCGGCAGAGGGTAGCAATGTCCTTTATATGGGAAAATAAAACATAGAATAAATCAAATTACTCTAACCACATCCACTGCTCAGGGGGGACTGGCAGTACCAGCTCTACAACAGTATTATGAGGCTGCTCAAGTTACCCCATACCATCCTAATGCATGGTTCTGGTCTCAACAGAATAACGCCCTACCTAAGGTACCAATGTTGAAACAACAATTCTAACTCTAGACATATGGAAAAAACCAGAGGCAAATATAAGCTTAACTCAAGATATTCATCTCTAACAGCTATCTTAAACAACCATCATTTTAAACCAGCGATGACACTACCTATGGACAAACCAGGAGGTTATAATTGCCCATTTAGGGCTCACAACATGATAGACCAGGCAACAGGAGCAATCCTAACTTATACACAAGCACTTGTATTTTCAAATTAGGCATTTTGTATACACAAAATCCTCAATTACATAATTTGAAGCATTAGCACTGAAGGGCTTACCTCAGAAGGGAATGATCTCCAACATATATAAAATCATTAATGAGCCCCCTTATATATCTGGGTATAAACACTTGTACATAAGAAAGTGGGAAGCCAATATTGGTGGAGAAATCTCCCTTGATCATTGGTCGCACATATGGAGGAACTCTTAAAAGGGAATTACTTGTGCAAAACAGAGAGAAAACATATATAAACTAGATAGATTGTATAACATCTTCCCTAACACAGCTGAGGCATGTTGGAGAGGATGTGCAATACCCGGGACATTGAAGCACATATTTTTGGATTGTCCCCTAATACAACCACTATGGACAGAGATTAAGGTTTTAATAGAGCAACTCACACGGGACCGGGTTCAGATAGATATACAGACTTTCTTGTTGGGCAAACCCCTAGTCGGGATATCTAGGCACACAGCTGCTGATTAGCCAGATGCTAACAGCAACACGTATAGCAGTTGCAAATAAGTGGAAAACTGATTCCAAACCTACTAGAGCAGAAATTGAACGTAAAATAGAGGCTAATCAGATGTTTGAATATAACATTGCCCACATCCAAGATAAAGTTACACAATATTTTAGGATGTGGTCAGCATGGGAAACACGCTACCTATTATGGCTGTAAAATCAGACCATCAATGGCTAAATACAGGATATAATAGCGATATAGAGACTACATGCCATGAGGTATCATACGTCAGTAGCACACACCATTACACGATATAAAAGATAAGGGCATGTATTGGCTAGCACTCTAATTAGAAATCCTAGGAACACCTGTATATATGTAACTGATGTTTTGCAAATGGACGTGACAAGGACTAATGGAAAGATACAATATTATCAATTACTGTACATTACACATTGTTGAAAACAAAATCTTCTTTTATTCTCTCTTGCAAATCTTTATCTTTTCTCTTCTATAAATTTCTAATCTTATTTTTGAAAATTCAATAAAAATATATGTTACAAAAAAAGGTACAAAATAAATAGAAAATGTATAAAGTTGTGTGTTTGTGACTCTGCAACAACTAGTTTACAATAACTTTCAGTATGATAGTTATTCTGAAAATATTTGCAATTGGTCTACATTTTATATTGTTTGTAAATTCTGAACAATTTTACTCTGGGTTCAGCAGCTCTATAGTTTGAAATTTCAGCCACTCTCTCTGGTCACTAGGGTCCACTTTATCCTAGTAACCAGGTAGTGGTTAGAATGAGAGACTTGAATATGAATAGAAGAAAGATAAGTGATAAAAAGTAAAAAAAAATCATACAGCTGGAGTATCTGCCATGGTCATTATAAGTTCAGTATACTGAATTAGTATTTAGAATTATGGTTAGCTAAACTATATATAATTGAGAGTTGGACTGGGCCATCAGAACACTGGACAAAAACCTGGTGGACCCCATCGAACCACACCTGTTCCCCTGGTGCTGCACCCTTACCATCCCCCAGCCCTGATCATGGCTGCAACTAGATAAACTAAAGGTGGCCACAGACAGGGAGATTCGCTCTTTGGCGATATCGCCAAACGAGCGTATCTCTCCGATATGCCCACATTGAGGGGCCGATATCGGGCTGATCCAATCTTGGGCCCTAGGGCCCAACGATCGGATCATAATGGAGGCGATACAGGCGGACGGATAGCAGGACCACATACACGCAGAGATGCACCCGCGATCCGACTGGGTTTTTTAACCTGCCCGTTCAAGATCTGGCCGACTTTCGATCGGGGAAGCCCGTTGGATGGCCCCACACATGGGCCAATAAGCTGCCGCCTTAAGGTATGTAGGTGGAGGGGATTGTGGCTGGGGCCCCAGAGGCGTGGTGGAACCCCTGTCCCTACAATACATAGTGGGGGTACTAAGTTAACAATTTTATAAAATCAGATTTGAAATAAAAAAAAACTTAATTTCATCCTTTTGAATTAATAGTGCAAAACTTCCTGTAATTGATCATCTTTAAGATTAAGCCATTTGCAAGGAAAGTAAAACCAGATGCAAGAAAATAAAATGAAAAAGAAAGAGAGAGAAATGATTGAATCCCTGACCACAACTACTTTTCCTGACATAGCCTGATATCTCTGCCAGCCTGTTCTACACCATATTAGCAATTCAAAGCTTGCTGTATTCATCTGTTTTATAACTACAGGCAAAATGTGCACACATTCAAAAGACACAGGAGTGTCAGAACTTGGCAAATTCCGGCTTGGAAAAAATGTAAAGGTAAAAATTCATTTTAATCAAAGGATTTTGAGCCGC
Source organism: Xenopus borealis (assembly GCA_024363595.1). Classification (NCBI taxonomy): domain Eukaryota; kingdom Metazoa; phylum Chordata; class Amphibia; order Anura; family Pipidae; genus Xenopus; species Xenopus borealis. The sequence goes on from CM044441.1 coordinate 105,827,608, forward strand.
AGCTAGTGGTGCGCAGTATATTTAATATGAAGGTAAACACGTATAATATTTATGCACATGTCCCCAATACAGAATATATATATAAATGTAATAAATATATATATATATATATATATACTATATCTAAAGTAATAAAGAAAGCTAGACTGTGTACTCTGCTTCTGCCAGACAGAAAAACAGAGTTAAATATATCACTTTCCTGGGTGCTTAATACTTATTTTTGACAAATGGGTATCTTTTTGTTCCTTTTTTAAATATAAATGGTCTCTTTTTGTGTTTTCCTACTGCAAAAACACAGCCAATCTGTGCTTTGCAAATTGCTGACTAATGCTGATATCAGCCAATCAGAGCAGCTTGAAAAAAAATACCAGGTGTGGGCAAAAAATGGTAATTTATAAATGTATAGAACTATAACTATTGATAAAAATACAGGTATGGGACCTGTTATCTACAATGTTTGGGACCTGGGGTTTTCCAGATAACAGTTCTTTCCATAATTTGGATCACCATACCTTATGTCTACTAGAAAATCATGTAAATATTAAATAAACCCAACAGGCTGGTTGTGCCTCCAATAAGGATTAATTATATCTTATTCATTTTTTTAAATTTGGATTATTTGGATAAAATGGGGTCCATCAGAGCTGGTATTTCCTTAATTTAGAGCTTTCTGGATAATGGGTTTTGGGATAACAGATCCCATACCTGTCTTTGTGACAGGTTTATTAAACATTGCACTGTGGTTGAAGGTTTCATTATGCCTTTTCTTTTGCAAATGCTATATATTGGGGTATATTCTGGAACAATAACTAATTTGTCAGGACATAGTGTACATTTTGATGAAGGTCTAGTCTGTCTAGCTGCATCTGGACAAGCTTTGTGCCTTTCATGTGGATCAAAATATGTTTGAGCTACTTTATTGACATGATCTAACCAAACAACTCATTTGAAATACCTGTACTGAAATGCTGACATCTTGCAGTATACTGTGTAAAAAAAACAAGACTCTGACAGTTCATTATACTGCTCTAAATATAAAAGGTATGTGCTGCAATAAGTTTTGTTTGGGGCAGTAGGGGAGAACCCTACTAGTCCACCTGCCAGTTCCACCTCTTGCAGAAAAGGAAACCCATTATCCAGGAAGGCCATCTCCCACAGACTCCATTTTAATCGATTCATTAAAAATGTATCTCTGTTTTCTCTGTAATAATAAAAATAATAATAAATATAACTGTACTTTGTACTTGATTCCCAACAGAGATATAATTATTCCTTATTAACACTACAAAACAATTCTGTTGGGTTTCATGCATGTTAAGTAGTGATGATCAAATTTATCCTGATTCGCTTCGCTTTGGGAAACAGCGAAAAATGCAGTGGCGTAACTACCAGGGGAGCTGTCGGGCCTCTGATTCTGGCCAGATTATCACTGGCTGCAGGTCCCATGCCAGGATCCACCCCCCTCTAGTTACGTTACTTTATAGATGGCACATTTTTCTTAAGGCGTGACAGTTTTTCCCGCTCAAAATGCATTAAAGACATTGGGTATTTTTTATTATTGCAACCTTTTGGTCTTGGCAACATCTCTGTTTTGCAAATTTTTCTGTGGCAAATTTCTGCAATAGTTTCACGAAAAAAAGTTTGCAATTTCACAGAGAATCCATGGTTAGTGAAAAAAATAGCTCATTGCTAATGTTAAAGGAGATTGAAGGCATGGAGATCCGAATGACATAAAGACCCCTTAACTGGAAAACCCAAGGTCCTGAGCATTCTGGATAACAGGTCCCATACCTGTACCTTGAATGACACATCCCCCAGAATGATTATTTTTAGTATACTATTAACAGTCATGTGAGCAAGGTCTGGATTCTTTGTAGGCTGGGGTTCTTTTGTGCAGGACTACATTTGCATTGCCCTTGTAAATCAGTTTGATTATTTTTGTTTAGCAAGTATTTTTGTAAAACCTTCTATAAGGTGAGAGCTATTTAAAAGCACCACCTGGACAATACATGAAATTTGCATTCCCCACTGGAAACCCTGAACTAGATGTCTCAATTGATGTAAGTGCAGTAACAATAAATGAAGCAAAAAGCAGTAATTCCTAATTGTAGAATCTAAAAGCATTTAGGTTAGCATAGCCATAGTATAACAAGGATTAAAAAGAAAAACAATAATAACCCATAACTAGCACAAAGGACAACAGAAATACAAGTTAAATAAAAAAAAATAGCAAAGTGAACATTCTAGTGATGTTCCATCCTTGGACCTTTATTTTGTCATGACAGCATGAAGTGTGAAGTAAAGTAGATAAGTGGCCGGCTATTTCACAGCTGATAAGACATGACCATTGTTGCAGAGAAGATGACCTGCATTTAATGATTCTTCACCTGCCCTTTTTAGATTTTTACTTCCATAAACTATTCCACTTGCATTACATCCTCTCGCATCATTCAGCTACTGACTCATCACTGTTATCTGCCAACTCTGACCCACCCTTTCCCTTGGTGGGAGCAGAGCAGGTTCCCCCAGCACTAAAAACAGTCCCAAGCAGTTTACAACGATTAATTCAATACAGTGCCATAGTTTCAGATATGGGAACAGAGGAAATGCTTTTATTTTTTTTTAAAGGTTTTTACACAATGGGAAATAATGGTCTGCAGATAGAAGTAGAACTGTTTGGTCACGACCTTTAGAGTGCCCAGCATCTTTGCTGAATATGTCTTTTTAACTACCAGATAGCTTTGAGCAGCACTTTCTCTTACTAGACTCCAATAATCCGTGTCTATCTGTAGCCACAAAATGACTGCTGTGCTGTGTGGTAGGGTATGCTTAATGGAAGTGCTATTATTTGCTTTCATCTGTATATCTAACTATCCAGTCCTCACACTAGTCCCCAGCAACAATGAGTCTCTATCCTTTGGTGTTTAATAGCTATTATTAAACACTGTTCATGCTCAGAATCCCTCCGACAAAGCCATTTAACAATGAACATGCTGCAGAGACTATGCACTGATTCAACCACATAAATGCATTTTCCCTTTAGAAAACTGGACATTATTAAAAGTCTATTTTAGAATGAACCGGCTCACTCCAGTGCCTGAACTTGAGCAATTGTCCCTAGGACACAAAAGAGTTTGCCATCCAGTAATCCTCCCCCAGATACTAGCTACCCTAAGCAATAGCTATATTCCTGCTGGGTGAAATGTATAGCCCATTATTAAGTAGCATTATGTTACTATATTTTCCCTTTAAATGGACAAGTATGAGCGCATTGGTTACTATGTGCACAACGTTACTTTTGGAATATTTTCCTTTATACACGAATGGGGACTGATATTTTTATACAACTGGAGTGTGTAAAGGAAGAATGGTGCAGGGTTCTACCCATTGGGAAAAGACACACTTCAAAACACTGAGCTCCCATAGACTACATTTTAAGCAAATAATTCACATTTTTAAAAATAATTTCCTTTTTCTCTGTAATAATAAAAGGTTACCTTGTACTGCATCCCAGCTAAGATATAATTTATCCTTATTGGAAGCAAAACCAACCTTTCAAGTTTAATGTTTACATGATTTTCTAGTAGACTTAGGGGCAGATTTATTATATTCGTGTGAATGATTCGAAATTCGATCGAATTGAAAATTTTCGATTTCTCGAATTTTTGATTAAGCAAATTAGCTCACTTCGACCATCGAATTAGCAAAATTCAATCGTATTGAATAGATCGAATAAAAATCTATTACTTCCCCTTTTAATTTTTAATCGATGGCCTACTTCGCCAGATTAAATCTACTGAATTGTAATAGAAGCCTATGGGAAGCCCTCATAGGCTTTTTTTTAAAGTTTTATGTTCGAATACAAATCGTACGATCTAACGATTTTTTCGTAAAAACGGTTGATCGTAGGATTTTATCGAAAAATCAAATAGTGGTAAAATCCAACAAATTTGATGTTCGATTTTGTCGGATTTTACTTGGAAAAATCATAAAAGGGTCGAATTCGAGGGCTAAAAGCTTACTTGTTGTGGGGCTGAAAGCCAAATTATACCTTTGAAAATGTATTCAGCACTATTTCTGAAAGTCAGAAGTTTAATAAAAGTTCTTTTCAGAACAAAAAATGGAACCCCCTCAGTTCAGATATTAGACATCATGTTTCATGCACTCTTCCAGACAAATTTACTTACCATAAAGTGTTTCCTCTGCTTAAACATTACATGCAAGGCTTATTTTAGACAGACAAGTCATTCATATCTTTATATGGATGAATAATTCCCCACTGCACATGTTGTTATTATCCCTGGCCCATTCAGTTTTCTAACTAAACCGTTGGTAGAGGTGAAAGACACAGAGAAACTCATCTGTAGAACACATGCACTTAAAATTCCCACATGTAACATGTTTTCTGTTTTGTAACATTTTTTTGTCAGGGTTGGGGGGGAAAATTAAAAACTTATAATAACTTATCCAGTAAATATGTTAAATGTAGTGAACAATGTTAAACATAAAAATTGAATGTGACTGGCAATCTTCCTTGCACCGTGTAGAAATGGAATCAGATCATTAAACAAAAACAGGTTGCCAACTAGCACTGTGCTGAACCAAATATACCATTAAAGTCTGTTCCGCTAGATGAACATGCAGTAAGTGGAAAGTTCAAGGTGCAAAATTTGAACCGGCCACAAATTGTGTGTACACAAACAAATCAACTTTGATGAATAAAGCAGATTGACGTTACACCAATGTAGGTACAGTATTTTTAGTGCAATGATGCTTGTTGAGCTGGAAACGGAGCACGCTTGTCATTCTTAGGTGAAAGTCAGTTGCGTGTGTAGGTGCAACCTGCAAAGCGACTCCAGGAAGTAACATATCCTCAAAGCAGGTTCTAATTCCAGGAAACCCTTGTATCTGGGCACCATGTGCTTTGCACATTTTGAAATATAATGTAGCATTAAATGACTTAATGAATGGACCCTCACAATTTTATGATAATGCATTATCAGTATTTACAAGGATTTCTTTGGTTTGTGTTCATTATATAATACACTTTACACTGCTTGTGGGCTTTTCCACTGTGACTTAAAAGATACAGTGCAACGATGTTAAATCGGGGGCAAATTCTATAGTCAGATTAGGGGGTTATTTTTCAAAGGTTGAATTTTAGAGCTACTGTATGTGAGCTTTTTTAAACCTTCGAATGAACTCATAACTTGAATGGTTAAGAAAAAAAATTGAATGTGAAACTCGAAAAAGAGGAAGTTGATCTAGTTTTTGGCAAAAACAAAAAAACTCAAACCGCTCAAATTGATCAGGTTTTTAAACAAAACACACCAAAAAAACTCAAACATCATGGAGGCTATCAACATCTTCAAATGGTTCCAGGGACCCCTGCCACTGACTCCTATATGACCTCGACGGGTTTAACATGGTATATTAGAGGTATTTCCAGGGTTGGGGTAAAATAAATCTTGAAAAATTCGAGTTTGTTTTTTTACCCGAAAATTGAATTATGACCCAAAAATAACCATGAAAACTCAAATATTTTATGGAAAACACAACTTGATCCTTAATTCTTGAGCATGTCCAGGTTTGCCCTTATTTGTTTCCTATTGGACATTGATACCCCCTCATTGGTTGCTTGTGCACTGTAACCAGTCACGTCATTTGAATGGTCATTGGTTGTAATTAGGGTTGCCACCTTTTCTTGAAAAAAATACCGGCCTTCCTATATATTTATCTTTTTTTCCTATTAATAACATTGGTATCAGCCATCAAAAATACCGGCCAGGCCGGTAAAATACCGGCCAGGTGGCAACCCTAGTTGTAATGGCATAGGTAAACAGACGCAGCATTTAAAAAAAAACAAAAAAACCTGCCATGCAACAAACAGTCACACAGCCAAGCAGACAATCACTGCAGAAAAGGAAGGAGAAAAATTGTTCTCCCAATTCTTACACTCTCCTTCTGTCTTGGCTTTAACTGAATGGAGTGACAAAGGGGTGAAACCTTTTCTGGGAATAAATACCGGCTTTTCTATATTTTTATCTTTTAATGACTTTGGTATTAAGCATAATGTCAGTCGTACAAAATTGCAACACAACCAGCACTAACTTGCTTAGAAACTTATGTTACTTACACATCAAGCATTGGCAATAGGCTGTCACCTCATCCCTTTAAAACTGAACACATATGGAATCCACAGCCTGCATGGCTAGTTAGAAATTCATTTAGATGCATGCTGCAGATTGAACTGATTTATGTGCAGCCATGCATCTAAATGAATTGCTTATTATCCATGCAGGCTCTGGATTCCATATGTGTTTGATTTTAAAGGCGTGAGGTGGCAACGCTAAGGGGCACATGTACTAAGGGTCGATGTGAATATTTGAATACAATTTGAATTTTAAAAAGTTTAATTTCACCGTAATTTTGGGCTACTTCGACTATCGAATAGTTGAATTTTTAAAATCCTTAGAATTCGCCACTTTGCCAACTTAAAGCTGCTGAATTGCCATTTTAGCCAATTGGGGACCTCCTAGAACCCGTCCTGAAAATTTTTCGAAGTCCTAGGAATTTGAAGGATTTTGCGCAAAATCGTTTGATCCAAACAATGCGATTGAACGAATAAGCCCTTTAAAAAACTTTGATGGTTGAATTTCAAGGTTTTTTCACTTCTTCACCCATTAGTAAATCTGCCCCCAAAATGACAGGCAAAGCAGTGAGACAAGGGCAGGTGGATTTAACCCTTTAACCATTCTGTGCAAGCTGTTTTTTGAAAATTTTGTGCTCTCTCCCTTTAGAGGCATTTCGGAGGGGGGGGGGGTGGTTTACCTAGGAAAATTAGAGAGAACCTGAGTGTTTGAGTGTTCCACTTCTGGAACAATATACAGCTCTAAATACCAAAAAAAAATGAAATGTTTCTATTTTTTCATGGTATAGGGATTTATACCAGAAAATTATTTTACTTTATGCACAAAAATTATACTCATTTCAGCTGCTGAAAAAAATGAGATGAAAACACAAAATAATACATTGAACCCCCCCCAAAAAATAAGTACAAGTGCCATCTCCCATATACATTATAATCCAATAATTCTAATTCTTTTTTTTCTCTGTAATAATAAAACAGTATCTTGTACTTAATCCCAACTAAGATATAATTAATCCTTATTGGAGGCAAAAGCAGCCTATTGAGTATGAAGTATGAAGATCCGAATTATGGAAAGATCCTTTATCTGGAAAACTCCAAGTCCCAAGCACCTCAACCCCTCCATCTGCACAGTTGAAGTCTCTGCAGCACACAGCCCACGCTCCCCCTCCCTTTCACAAACCTGTAACAGTTTCCCTTCAGTACCGAATGCTGCTCAAATTCCCCAGCACAGGAAGCAGGGGCAGATTGACAGCAGACACAGCCAATCGGAGTTAAGTTAGCTGCCAGTACATTGTGTGATGTCATATAAGGAAGTGAAATAGGGACTGTAATATTTTGGGGGGGTCAGCGACCCCCTCCCAGCACAGGGTCCATGTGGAACTGAAGGATTATTACAGGGTGAATACCTCTTCATCTATACTTTTTCTGTTAACTATTTCTATGGCAAAGTTTGTTCTATTAATGCGAACTGTTAGATTTGTCCATTTGTTATAAAGGTGAACAATCAATTTAATAAATCTTTAATCATACTTCCCAACATTTGGAAATAAAAAGAGGGACAAAAATGTTTTTGGTCTCGCCCATTTCTGTAGCCACACCCTCTAATTACCATGTTCATTTTACAAAATTTGGCAGGATATAAAAGTTTGAACATATTTCTTTGTTTATTTTTTCCTGATATTACAGTTTTTCTAATGAATCCTAAAAATGAATAGCTGTGAGTCTAACTTCTCCCAAGGGACCTGTAATCTTATATTGTTACAATTACTTATTTGCTTATCTAGAAATTGTTATAAAAGTATCTTATCTTCTGCTGTGGCTGGTCTGGGCTCTCTGCCAAATTAAGTTAGTTTCTTTTTCTGGTTGTTCAGTGCAGAGAAAAACTGAACTTTAATGTGAAACCATAAATATAGGACACAATCATAGGGGCAGATTTACTAATGGTCGAATTTGAGGGTTAAAAAACCCTCAAATTCGACCATGAGAATAGTTAGGGAATAAAAATTCTCCGAATTCGAATTTGAAGGATTTTTACCGCAATTCATTTGGTTAAATGATCTAATTTAAAAATTCGATTGATCGATAAAATCGTTTGAATCGATCAAAATTTTTTATTCGATCAAAATTTTTGAAACCCAATTCGGTAGGTTGAAACTGGCAAACTAGGCAGTCGAATAAAAATTTAAAGGGGAAGTACTCTGACTGTCGAATAGTCCAGTATTTGAATAGATTTTATTCGAATCATTCGATTCAATCGATTTTTCAAAATTCACATTCGAAAATTCAAATTCGAAACTTTTTCAAAATTCGATCGAACTTTGAATCCTTCATGTGAATTTAGTAAATCTGCCCCATACAGTACATAAAAGAACATCAAACATTTTAACATTTTGGTTTACATATTATTTACAGCCTTCTTAAGGTACATGGAGGTTACTTGTTGTATGTTGTGTGGTATACATGTGATTGTCTTTCCTCTTACTGAGAGTAGTAGTTATTTTTCATAAGTGTCTTTGTATACTGAATAGATATTTTATATAGCATTACATTGTGTTGTTTATAGTTTCTAAAGCACAATAATCAAGTAGTAGTATAAGTAGTATAAGCAATATTGCAAAAAGGTCATATATTGAAGGTAACTGCTAAAAAGTTACCCGAAAGTGCTATATTGTTTGCATTTGCATATTTTCTGGTACCACCACAAAAATCTTCCTGGCACTGGAACACTACACCACATCAGTATAACAGTATTCAATACATTGCCCTAGCCTTTTGATTTTGATTTTGTTTTCCCTATTTTTAATATAAGAATCATATGTATATATATATATATATCTATATATATATATATATATATACCCTATTGTTCCCTAACAAGTTACAGCAATGCTGATACCGCTACAGAGCTACACCTTAACTGCAACATAATTGATCTTTCCCATTGACTCCCACATTTCAAATTGTTCATCAAAACAACATGGGGCAATTTCGCTCATTACTATTGATGAGCAATCTATGAAAAGTGCTTTATAACATGAAGGTGTTAGTTAAAATAATAGAATATTATGGGTTGAACTATAGAGAGCAGTTTTAAACAATCCCATTATTAAATCTTTGACCCCCTGCCCAAATATCAGGAATAATAATGGAATGGGAAGCATTTGCAGTCACATGATAAACACTGGAAGGAGGGAGTAAATCATTCGGAGACGTTTTACTTGCTCTTTCATTTTAAACTGGTATATACATTTGAAGCCAAAGATGCCATTCTAGTTTGATTCAAAACACGAGATAATATAATTGGTCCCATGAGAAATTCAGTATAAATATCAATAAATAGATCTATATGAAGCTTTTATTCCAATGAATTAGCGTTATTTAGTGACTACACTTCACTTGCCTCTTGAGACGGAAACTCTACCCTAGAGCTTGACCTATTGGTCTGGCTCTGAATCATACGTTTGTTACTATGTAATGTTAATTTGATATAGCTGTGGAACCTAGGAATCAAACACAGGCTGCTTGGATCCTGAACAGATGTTGAATTATCAGTGTAGCATATTTTATGCATGTGGTTTGGCAATCTAGTTACATAGTTACAT
>CM044441.1:105842595-105856194 GCA_024363595.1 Xenopus borealis
CTAACAACAGAACAATGGGAAGTTAACCAGACAACAATTCCCTAGCACAAGATAACAGCTGCCTAGTAGATCTGAGAACAGCACTCAATAGTAAACAAAACATGTCCCAGTGTGACTCCTTCAGTTATATTGAGTTGGAAAAACAACAGCCTGCCAGAAAGCAGTTCCATCCTAAAGTCACATGACCAGGGGCAGCTAGGCAATTGACAAAATGTCTAGCCCCATGTCAAATTTCAAAACTGAAATTTTGAAAACTGTTCGCTCTTTTGAGAAATGGATTTCAGTGCAGATGTCTGCTGGAGTATCACTATTAACTGATGTGTTCCCATGACATTATCCCTTTAAAGGAAGTTATGCTGGAAAGAAAACATTCAATAATATGTAGCAAACCACATGAGTTGCATTTATGTAGCACATATTGCATCATACTGCTCTGATCAGGTAAAACACACATTAAGTCATCATTATATTGTAAAAAATAAGGATACTATAAGTTACCAAGGAGTTCCATGACTATATAGAAGCCAAATTTTTTGATACAGGTCATGGAACTTCAAGGTGACTTCTAATATCCTTATCTTCTGCAACAGCGGGTAGGACATAAATGACATAATTAAGCACCAAATACGATGGCATCACTAAGCACCGTTTATAAGGATATAATTTACCAGATGTTCATGACATTAAAATATGTGACTGAAATAAGATGGAGAGAAATATATGGCAATACAATATGCAGCATCATTGAATGCTCCAAGCAGGGTGAACCAAAAGCAGATAACTGCACTCTTTCTTGATTTGGTGCTTTTAGATTTAAGCACATTCATGTTTTATTTTTATAAAATAAGAATGTTTTAAGGTAATGCATACAGGTATAAGATATACTATTTGTCTTGGCTTTTAAAGGAGTGGTGTACCTTTCAGTTAACTTATAGAACATAGATGGCTAATTCTAAGCAACTTTTCAATTGGCCTTCATTTTATATTCTTAATAGTGTTCACATTATTTTCCTTCTTCTTCTGACTCTCAAATGAGGGGTCACTGTCCCTATCTAAAAAGCAAATCTGTAAAGCTACAAATGTACAGTATTGTTATTGCTAATTTATATCACTCATTTTTCTTTTTAGACCCTCTCCAATTAATATTCCAGTCTCTAATTCAAATTAATGAATGGTTGCTATGGAATTTGGACCCTAGCACTAGACTGGTGAAATTGCAAACTGAAGAGCTGCTGAATTAAAAGCAAAATAACTAAAAATATCTCAGAATATCGCCCTCTACATCGTACTAAAAGTTAATTTATGATTGAACAAACCCATAGCAAACAGATGCTTGATTATAGTGCACTACCTGCAATATACCAATATAACTGCATTGGTTTCTAAGAGTTACAGGCCTAGAGCAAACTTTGGCCAATCATTCTATGTAGATGCTTAGGGGGTTATTTATTAAAGGGGTTGTTCACCTTTGAGTTAACTTTTAGTATAATGCAGAGAGTGATATTCTGAGACAATTTGCAATTGGTTTTCATTTTTTATTATTTGTGGTTTTATAGTTATTTAGCTTTTTATTCAGCAACTCTCTAGTTTGCAGTGTCAGCAAAGATAAGTAATAAAAAGTGGCAATAACAATACATTTGTAGCCTTACAGAGCATTTGTTTTTAGATGGTGTCAGTGACCCCCATTTGAAAGCTGCAAAGAAACAGAACAAAACTGCAAATCATTAAAAAACTATGAAAAATAAATAATGAAGACCAATTGAAAAGTTTCTTAGAATTGTCCCTTCTACAATATACTAAAAGTTAATTTGAAGGTGAACCACCCCTTTAAGGTCGAGTTAATTTTTACCTGAAAATTTTTAGTTTTCAAGGGTATTTTTCAATCAAAACTGGAATTTCTGGTTAAAAACAAAACAATGTTTTTAGGGTTTTTTTTTTAATTTAAGTGATTCAAGCTGTTTTTTGCCAAGAACTTGACTGATTCAAGTTTCACCCTGAATTCACTGATTAAAATTTTTTCCATTTGAGATTTTTCTTAAATCAGAAAACATTTGAGTTGTGAGTTAATTCGAGGTATTTAAAAATCTCACAAGCTTTTAGACTTAACAAATAACCCCCTAAGACACAAGTTACTAATTTTTTAAATGTTTTGAAAATGTTGATACCCTTGCCAATTAACTTTTTACTAGGCTTAGACTAGGCTACTGGTTTACATGATACTGACTCATCTAAACGAAATGAGGCATTGACAAAAGGCAGCTCACAGGATTGTATATCTAACATATACTTTCAAAATGATTGGCAGAGTTGAAAAGGCAGGAATATTAGATGCAGTGATCTATAAAATAAGCCTTGATATTCTATTATTTCATTTTTGCTTCCAAGTATATGGCCCAAAGGCCAAAGGAGTCCATGTGAATTGGGGTGGTCTAGGTTCCCAATGAACATTTGCCCTGGAAAACTGCATGCCTGACTTTCCTTTGACTGGCTTGTTTGGTAGCCAATAATGACAGTACATGTGGTTATTTGGCAAGCGTTTCTATTTTGACACAAGTCAGAAGGCGACATCATGTTTTTCGTGTTTTTTCTTTCCTGCAGGCATACTGATGCTTTCATATTATGGAGCAATCTGAGAATAATCCTCTCCTGCAGTGATAGGATAATCACATTTTATACATTTTCAATCTTGCTGCCTCTTCTTAGCAATGACTGCGTTCTGTCAACATCCCTGCATATAGTAAATAATCCTCTTGCACTCTGGGTATCGCTTTCTGCCAAAATGAAATTATAAATATGCCAGCGGAGACATCACTTTGAAATATACTTTACTTAATAAAGTGTGCGTTTTAAATTCAAAAGTGCAAGTATATAAAATCTGCGCTAATATGCTGCAGAACATGAATGTTTTAACTTGTGACCTCACAGTAGCTGCTGAACAGCAACTCTCATTACCCAATAGTTAAGCAACCAAAGGCATGAGGCTGTCAAAATATCCCGGCTACTGACATGGCTGTTCACTTCCAACTGCAATTCAAAATAATTTACAATGCACTTTAAAAGCCTTTAAACAACACTGGTTTGATTTAGACATATCTCAGACATATGGAAATAGTTTTATAGATATGGGACCTTTTATGAATGCTCATGACCTGGAGTTTTCCGGATAATCTCTTATTAATCACTGCCTGTGATTAGTGTTCGGGGAGATTGGTAGCCGCAGAGTCGAGGCGATTAGTCGCCAGGCGACTCAATCTCCCCGAATCGCCTAGTGTGTCCTTACCCTAAGTCTATTAGAAAATCATGTAAACATTAAATAAACCCAATAGGCTGGCTTTGCCTCCAATGAGGATTAATTATATCTTGTTTTACAAAGTACTGTTTCATTATTACTGAAAAAATAGGTCTATGGGAGATGTCCTTTCCATAATTCAAAGCTTTAATGGATCCCATGCCTGTTAATGCAACCAGGCTATATGAACTTTAGTTGTTTTTTATGTATGGTATAACTGCGAAATAAAATGTAATACAGGTATGGGGCCTGTTATCCAGAGAGCTCGGGACCTGGGGTTTTCTGGATGATTAGTCTTTCTGTAATTTAGATCACCTTCTGTTTTATTATTACAGAGAAAATGGGAATAATTTATTTTATTAAAATTGACTCTATGATAGATGGCCTTCCCGTAATTCAGAGCTTTCTCGATAATGGGTTTGTGGATAATGGATCCCATATCTGTACATGCATTTTCTACAGTAATCGCTAATGTATAAAACAAAGCAAAACACTTATGTTAAAGTGCCCCTCAGGGCATAATCAGTAACAATGAAAACTTGTGCTGTTTGCATGCAGAAGACTAATTTGGAATCAACTGTTATAGGAATTATATATAAGAATGGTTTAGCATACAGCACATCTGAAGGTAGGTTGGGCGATTGAGTGCAAATTAAGAAGAGCTCATGAGTTACTGAATCTTTGTAAAACTAAGGATTTAGCTTCTTGAAAAGAAGTAATGATAAATGACACTTTAGATTCAAACAGTCAGGGGCGTTCCGTCCCATTTTGCCGCCTGAGGCGGCCTTCAATTTGCCGCCCCCCCCCTTCCCCACAGCGTTTCTTCAGCGCCGGACAGGGGTATGGGGGTCCAGGGTGCTAGAGCAGAAGAGCAGAATTTACGGTTTGAAAACCAGAAATCTGGCTCTTAGTTACCAGGGGGGCTGCCGCAACTCACCTCATTGGTGGAGCCGCCCTGCAAACAGTGTAAAACATCTACTTTTATAGACAGGGCGTAATTGATTACTGGCTGATGTCACTCTGCAGATCAGGGGTGTCTTTATAATCTGTATGAATAGTCAGAGCTGAAATGCATGTACTTATGCACCTCAAAAATGGTAAACTCTGCAGATCCTATTCAAATACATGGTGGCATGAGGTGGCATATATTTTGGCAACCATTTACAGTGAGTATGAAACACTGAAACATTACAGTAGGATAGGATAGAATAAAATGTGTCTTACCTTGTGTAGCGATATAGTAATTTGGCCTATGATAACCCTAAAACCAGAAAAAAAGTGAAACAGTATCAGCAAGATATATTCTGCGAGTACATCCCCTTGTATCCCCCAACAATTATTTGTATCACATTCAACTCGTTCTGGTGGCAAACACTGTTATCTGACATCATGAGACAATCTAAAGTGGAATTACAGAGCTGCAGGCGAATGGATTTCTCATCTTTAGAGGCTTAGAGAAGCTTAGGAAGTGAGAAAATTGGGAAAAAAGTATCAGCTAGATATAAAGGAGCCGAGACATGACACAATTTAACCCAATTTGTGAAACCAGTCACAACGGCAGTGAAATCTTTGCGGAATCAGAGCAGTAGATAGTACAGCTAATAAGCAAGGATCAGTCGATTGGATGGATTGCTTAAATGCAACCATCTACCTACAGATGTCGTTGGTTCTTGTAGTTGAGCAACAGGTAGTGAATGACTATAGTTAGAGCAATCTGAATGTAGATATTTTCTTTACAATAGCTCATAATGTCACTTCATTTAACACAGTTGTGCTGTGAGCTGTGTGATGTCGAAATAAAGTTCTCTATCTGTAGTTGAAGATCCCTGGCCTAAAGCCCAGGTTATCAAGGCATCATTAAACAAGAGCTGTAGCCAATAATAGGAATATAATGTAAAAGTCAGATTTTTGCAGGGAGATTGACGATGTTAAATCTCTGTGTGACTCATAGAAGATCAGGAAGAGCTGACAAGTCGGCAGCCACAGTAGAACTTGTCGTAGCAGGAAGACACTAGAAGGAGAGAGACTGTGCATTCTCTGCCGGGTTTCATGCTTCCCTCTCACTCTGTGAGATCTCAACAAAGCAATGGGGACATGAGCGGAATGTTAAGTGCTCAGCATCCTTTAGAGACACAACACACTGCTAATTTCTGTATTCTTGAAAGCGATTCACCACCTGCTGTCCTAAAGATACCCGCTCATTTGTAGTACGAAGCTTTGGTGCTAATTAACCACATGCAGTATATCAATATGCAAACTAATGCACACAAATATTAATAACTCTGGAACAAATAAAGTAAGTAGTCCCAAATGAACACAGAAAAAAGACAACTGATTTGAGAGCTAAACATGATAAACTATATCCAGTGGCACAAATGTACATACTATGATTTATTTGCAAAGTAACTGCAGTATGTAAGATACAACATTTGCATGCAACCCACAATTGCTTTTACCCAAAATGCAGCATTATTTCCCAGAATTCCAGTTGCATTTTATGTGCAATATACTAATAAGGATACAAATTTGCATTGTGACCATGTTTACTTGTGCAGTATGGATGTGAATTAAAGGGGTAGTTCACCTTGAAATGTACTTTTATTATGGTATAGAGACTGATATTCAGAGACAATTTACAATTGGTTTTAATTTTTTATTATTTGGGGTTTTTTATTCAGAGCTCTACAGTTTTAAGTTCAGCAATCTTGTATCTAGGGCCCTTATTAACCTATCACCTAGCACTGATTGCTGGAATATGAATAGGAGAGGCCTGAATAGAAAGATGAGTATTAAAAAGTAGCAATAAAAATACATGTGTAACCTTACTGAGCATTTGTTTTTTTACATGGTGTCAGGGACCCCCATTTGAAAGCTGGAAAGAGTCAGAAGGAGGCAGCAAATAATTCAAAAACTATAAAAAAGAAAAAATGAAGGCCAATTGAAAAGTTGTTTGGAATAAGCCATTCTATAACCTAATAAAAGGTGAACCATCCCTTTAAGTGATGCACATGGTAGACATCTGGTCAAAGTCAGGTTGAGTATTTAGGTGAAAAATTTACCTATATGCTCAACTTGCTTCTGTGACCTGTACTTTGAACCTCAAATGGATTTTTATGACCCACAGTTTGTTTAAAAGCTTCATATACTAGGAAAAATTCCTCTGGAAATTCGCGAATTGGCGAAAAAATTCGCGAAACGAAACGACGCGCGTTGCGTCAATTCGGCAAATTCGCCCCTGCCGAATAAATTCGCCCATCACTATCATATACTTCTTTATGAGTAAAGTTTGGGCGATTTTGAAAAACTAAGCACTCCGAGTGCAATCCCACTGGCGATTTAGATTCTAGCTGGTGGCAAGGCAGTTCGGGGAGATTAGTTCCCCGACAGCATCAGATTTCAAGGGTGGGCGCCCGCCTATATGTCCCAGCAAAGTGGCTGGGCGGCGTGCCACCCCTAACATTCTGCCGCCCTAGGCCCAGGCCTATGTGGCTTCACCACAAATCCGGGCCTGTTCACAGAAGAAGAGGCAATTTGTCTCCGGAAAACTAATCTCCCTGAATCTCCACGTGTGTCTCTGCCTAAGGCCCTAAGTCTACTAGAAAATCATGTAAACATTAAATACACTCAATATAATGGTTTTGCTTACAATGATGATTAATTATACAGTATCTTAATTTGGATCAAGTACAGGCTTCTGTGTGAGACAACCTTTAAGTATGCAGAGATTTTTGAATAACAGCTTTCCAGATAACTGTTCCCTGTACAGGAAAGATTGGAATGGGTACTATGGAATTTTGAGTTAATGCTGGCGATTGTAAATGATTCATTTTGTCCTCTTGAAGACATATTTGGCCGGATTCAGTTCAATGACAAAACAATGACAAAAAATTTATCAGGTGAAGCTCCATGGAAATCTACAGGAATATAGGCATTATTGAATTGAGAAGTTGTCTCCTAGAATTGAATCTTGGACCCCTTAGGTAGGATAACATACTTAAAAGTACAAACCATTAGGGCCACATTTACCATATAGTCACTCAAGGCCCTTGTCTAGGGCAAGAGCTTTAAATTTGCTGAATAAAAACCCTCCCCTGATGCTGCCAGATACTTGCTGATTAATTCTGGCTACAGAGCTTGGGGGTAGGGGGAAGACAGTACTTTAATGTTTGTTCTGGCACATACACATAGGACACCTCAACACATGTGACAATTGGGCTGCATGGGGTTATACTGAGGTTTGGTGTCTAGGGCCAGCACCGGACCAAAATACAGGACTGCAAAATATATATTATATTGCCTTACAATCTAACACATATATTTAAAATATATTCATCAGGGATGTGCAACCTCAGACAGCTCTAGGTGGAGGCTTCAGCTTTCCTGGCTGCCAAGGGCCCGTCTCATTATGCTCATCCTGATCAATGTGAGGTTTCACAATAGATGCACGCAGGCACTTAAACAGCCACCATAAAGATGTTTACAGCAATGAAAAAAAGAATAGAATTAATTACAGCTCTCCTTATCATGAGGTTTTCCAAAATGACTCCAAAAGTGTGAAAATGAAAAACCGAATTGAAACAAGTACAAATTAGCTTAGGGGCTGTGTGCACAAGTGATGTGCTTGGAATACGTTGTGCGCGCTCAATGACTGCACGAGCATTTTAACAAACTGCAATTATGCTGCTGCGTTTTTATTTTCTGTTTGCTGAAAAATAAGTCATGGTATGCAGCAGGCATAGCTCATTTGCTATATAATTTTGTCTGAACTCCATCAAATGTTTTATGATTCTCCATCGCAGTTTAAATGTGCATCTGAAAGACGATAATACACACTTTATATTGTTCTACTACTTTTTTATACATAACTGAATTCTATTCTAAAAAAATAACCAGGAATATATCTAAAGGGGTTGTTCACATTTGAATTAACTTTTTATGATGTAGAGAGTGATATTCTGAGACAATTTGCAATTGGTTTTCATTTTTTTATTATTTGTGGTTTTTGAGTTATTTAGCTTTTCCTAGATTTATATCCAGCAGCTCTCCAGTTTGGAATTTGAGCAATCCGGTTGCTAGGGTCCAAATTAACCTAGCAGCCTAGAGACTGGAATATAAATAGGAGAGGGTCTGAATGGGTCTGAAATAGGAGAGGGTCTGAATGGAAAGATAAGTAATAAAAAGTAGCGGCGCTTACATGCGTCTCGTGGGTACAACCTCATTGAACAAAATGAGGTGCGTCTAGACCTGCGCTCCCCTGCGGCTGAACGCAGCCAAACGCAACGCAGGGGAGTGCAGGTCAAAAACGCCCGTGTGTAGGAGCCCTTAGTCTGGCTTTCTGCAGTTAAGAGTCAGCCAATATGCTGGGATCGCTGGTTATCTTTCTCTAACCAATCAAGCCAAAAAGGAGAAAAATAATTTCAAGTCAGGTTTTTTTCTTACCTGAGATGAATAAATATGGTTGCCATATCAAAGAGAGTTGCTTGGCAATCTGTTGAGAAACCAATGAAGTGTGCAGCATGTCTTTGATCTGCTTGCTGAACAGCCATGCAGAGCGTTTCTACAGGACTCCAGTTTAAATGTAATGACACATCCAATGCTTTTGGTATTTTTGTTTTTATTGTTTGTGTCATGAGCAGAATAAGTCTGGTAAACTTTATTTGAAGGTAATAATCAGTGATGTCAACAGTTTGAAGTTACCAAGATGAGACTTCTCATAGCACTCTTGTGCCAATAAACGGGAATGAAGTATATGCATAAGATTTGTTGTGCAGTGGATCAGTAATCATTTCATAAGAATGGTGAAGTGATTTCTTTAAGACCATTTGATACAGAAGTAAAGTTAATGGCTAATCAGACTAAGAATATTTAAAAATTCCTAGCATTAAAATGTCATGTTGGCCTTAGTTCTTAATAAAAAGTAAATGGTTGTTCCAGTTCATGAAATTTACTTGCAAGGTTCTATTAGTGACCAACTGATTTGCATGCTAAAGATGGTGTTCACACAGGGTCTATTTACATGGCAGTACAGGTATGGGACCTGTTATTCAGAATGCTCAGGACCTGGGGTATTCCAGATAAGGGATCCCTTCGTTATTTTGCTCCTCATGACTGAAAGGAACAGTAACAACAAAAAATTAAAGTGTTTTAAAGTAACGAAAATATCATATAGTGTTGCCCTGCACTGGTAAAACTGATCTGTTTGCTTCAGAAACACTACTATAGTTCATATAAACAAGCTGTTTAGTGGTAATGGCAGAAATTGAAAAACAGCTATATGGCACAGGATAAGTAATGGAAAACAGATAACATTATGTTCTACAGAGCTTATCTGCTATCTGCTGTGTAACTTGATCCTTTTCTCATTTGATTAGTTGCCCCCATGACTATACAACAGCTTATTTATATAAACAATAGTAGTGCTTATGAAGCAAAAACTTCAGATTTACCAGTGCAGGGCAACACTGCATTATATTTTTATTACTTTAAAACAATTTAATTTTTTGATGTTTCTGGTCCTTTAAATATTCTAACAATCATTTGTGGCAGATTTATCAAGGGTCGAAGTTGAGGGTTAAAAAACCCTTGTATTCGACCATCGAATTTTAATAGAATTAAAATCCTTTGAATTCGATATTAAAATAGTTTTAATGCTATTCAACTAATCGAACGGTCGAACATAAAAAATTGGATTGAACGATAAAATCATTCAAATCAAACGACTCAATCTAAAAATGCTGGAAAAACCCTATGGGAGCTTCCCATAGGGTTATACAGCAATTCGGTAGGTTTAATCTGGCGAACTAGGGATTCGAATTTAAATTCAAATGGCAAGTACTTCGACCATTGAATGGTAGAATGATCGAATATATTTTTATTCAATCTATTAGAATCATTCGATTTGATCGAATTTGTAAAATTCTACGGTTTAAGTGGCCAAAAAAGGTATTCGAAAATTGGAATTCGATCGCATTTCGAATCCTTCACACAAATTTTGTAAATTTGCCCCTTAAACATTAAATACAACTAATTGAATTGTTTGCCTCCAATAATGATGAATTATATCTTATTTGGAATCAAGTAAAGGTTTATTTTTACAGACAAAAAAGAAATCAAGTGTTAACATTTTCATTATTTGTTCAAAATGGAGTCTATGTGAAATGGCATTCTGGTAACTTGGAGCTTTCTGGATAATGGATCCCATACCTGTAGTGGCAAGAAAAACTGGAATAAAGGTGCCCATTCCACCCATCTTGCAAGTTGCAGCACAAAGTTTTTGAAGACACCAGCCATTACACTGGGGAAATGCTGCACCATGGGTGAAAAATGGTAATTTGCATTAATATTTTTGTACCTATCACATTTCACTTGCATTCATACATGCTAAAGTGCTAAATTTTCAACTTTATATGCTTTAAATGTGAAAAACATAAGTCATAACTTTACAGAAAACTTTACAGAAAAGTTCCTATGCCATCTTTGTTTAAAAGCTTTAGCGCTGCTATGGACCAATTTTTATTTGCACATGCTGTGTACAAATTACTTTGTATATATCATTTTAACAGTGCCTAGTCTGAAAGCATCCTTTAAATACCACACAACATTAAAACATTTAGAAACAACATAACAATGGCATGGTAATTATATAATGATTCTGTGGGGACTACAGTCTCTTTCAATATTTGATTTGCCAAGTACATATTATCCTGAGCTCCTGCCGGATTATAATATAGCCAAACAACTAAGCCATCATTGCTACAGTTTTCATTCTTGCATAATAATCATAGAAATCACTGCCAGTTTTTAAATTAGGGAAATAAAAACTGTCCGGAAATAAGATCTTAATAATTTGCTTATAAAATAAACACATGAATAAATGGAATGCACAAGACGTATTCTAATAATGCACTCAATTAATAGGAAATAGATTATAGATAGATAATTCTTTATGTAGTGCCATAATTATTATAACGATCTGTTATGCTGTTACGCACATAACACCAGCTATCTCAAGAAATATTAGGCACATGTTGTTATAGGCAGTTTTGTTTTTGAAAAATTAGGCTCATGTTGTTATAGGCACACCACAGTGTCTTCAGGCTAAATTTAGTACAGGTATGAGAACCGCTTATCCAAAAAGGTCCAAATTAGGTAATGCCCATCTCCCATAGACTCCATTTTATCCAAATAATGAATTTTTTAAAAAATGTATTCTTTTTTCTCTGCAATAATAAAACAGTACCTTGTACTTGATGCAAATCATTGATCCAAATGGTTATAAGAAGCAAAGTCAGCCTATTGGGTTTATTTAATGTTTATATTATTTTCTAGTAGGCTGAAGGTATGAAGATCCAAATTACAGAAAGATCCATTTTTCTGAAAATCCATGTTTTCTTGGAAGTATTCATTTTTATTGTATTGGTTTTTAGATTTGGTTTCTTGACCCTAAAATCTAGGGTCTTTACGGCTGGGAGGGTAGGGAAAATCTCTTATCCTCTTTGGCTTGTCTTTATACTAGCCTGTATAACAACATAGATCTCAGCTGAATCGGTAGCTGGATATGCCAGTGTTTCAGATTTGTTACAGGTTTGCTCATCTGTGCTTATCCAGAAAATATTCATTGGGGTGAATGAGAATCTTCATAGACAATCAGGCCCAAATGTCGGGAAAAGCCACATAGGGCTGGGGTGGCAGAATTGTAGGAACTGAAGGCCGCCCAACTGCATCGCAATGGGTTCAGAAGTAGTGATGGGCGAATTTATTCGCCAGGGGCGAATTCCCGCGATTCGCCGCTGGCAAATAAATTCGCGAATCGCCAGCGAAATTTCGCTTAGTGAAAATTCGCTAGAAAAACGAGTCACGCGTCATTTTTGATGCGCCGAAAACGGCGTCAAAAAACGTCCAGCGACTCGTTTCGCGAATTTTTCGCCGATTCGCGAATTTCTCTGGAAATTCGGGAATTTTTCGGCAAAGCGAATCTCGGGAGATTCGCCCATCACTATTCAGAAGCACTAGAGACATGTAGGAGATTTTCTAGCTCTTTAAATCTCCTGTACACTAATCCCGATGCTCCGGACCCAATGAGCTAAGACTTGCCCTTGTGTACATGCACATATGAATGGAGGAGGTGGAAAAGAAGAAAGGGGGGGCGACACAAGTGGTCACAGCCAAGGGCACCCTATGTATAAATCTGGCCCTGCAAAATTAGCAGCGATTAGCCCATTTTAGATAGCTGAAAGTAAACAATGAATCAAACATCTGATTAGTTGCCAGGTGTTACTATCCTGGTACAAATTTGCCCAGTTTTTATATATGACCCCAACCAATGAAACAACTTTGTGTCTTAGAAATATCCCTGTTACATATGTGAAAATAGAGGCTAAATAAGTCACTGCATAAAATATAATCATTGAAGATAACATAATAAACACACTGGCACTCATGGGTGTCTGCAGACAATTTTCCAGTGAGGGTCAATTTGGGCAATATGGCATCTCACCGAAAATGAATCCTTTCATGACAATGTAGTAGATAAGCTAATTATACCTTGGGGTGGGAAATTAAAAAAAAAAACTGTTTGTGTTGTTGGGATTTAAATTTACAAACAATATCTTGTTTACTTGTATCCTTGCCCCCTTCTGCAGAAACTCATTTCACGGTTATCCAATACTTAAAACATACTAATACAGGTGTAGGAGCGCTTATCTAGAAACCTGTCATCCAGAAAACTCCAAATTATAAGAAGGGCATCTCCTATAGAGTCCTTTTTAAGCCAAAAATTCCAATACTGTTTTATTATTACAGAGAAAATGAGTTATTTTATTAAAATGCTGTCTACGGGAGATTGCCTTCCTGAATTTCAGAGCTTAGCGGATAACAATCCGGCTAATGGACCCTATACCTGCACATCTAATTTATATTAAAACTTATTTTTTCTCTATAATGTGAATTTTTATGAAAACCAGAACTAGATATCTTAAGGCATCAGAATTATTAATAACTGCTGATGAATTAAAATACCCAGTAAATGTATGCATATTCTACAACACTAAGGGGTAGATTTACTAATGGTCGAATTACGAAGTGAAAAAACTTTGAAATTCGACCATCGAATTTTTTTGGGGGGGTCATTTTCGAAAATGGACTAAATACTTAAATTTTCATTCGAATCGTTCAAATGCATCATTCGATTCAAACGATTTCAGCCAAGATCCTTTTAATTCTCAGAAATTTTTAGGACTGACTTAAGGAGGTCCCCCATAGGCTAAAATGGCAATTCGCCAGCTTTAAAGTGGCAAAGTGTCGAATTTGAA
>CM044441.1:105857413-105877330 GCA_024363595.1 Xenopus borealis
AACAAAGTGTAATATTATGATTACATTTAAAAATGGTTTGTTCTGTTAATTACCATCACCTGGGATTCCTTTATTTTCAATTACACTTTTCATTTAAAAAGCTTATCCACAAACGAACCCTATGTAAAATGGCTCACTCTAATGTAAAACATTGAGTTAACATGATGCAGTATGAACAAAGAAGTGCTATTCAATAATTAAATAGCTTCCATATTTAATGAAATGGCTTGCTTGCATTAAAAGCACTGGTTAACAGCTGCTCTCTCCTTTGAAGGGAACTTGAAAGTGCAGAGATGACAAGAGATTGCAAATCACAGCACTAGGAATTGTATAGTTTTGTCACATTAATATGCAAACAGCTTTCTTTTTAATGAATCATTATGGCAAACTGTTGACAGGAAAAGGAAATACCATTTACTTTATCCACTGAATCATCAGGAGTCAATTTAACTGGTAACATTTGTGCTCCTTAAATCGTCTGCAACTGGTTCATAAGCATAGCTAAGGCTGACTTCAACCAGTGTGCTCATTGGCTTGTATTTGTACAATGACAAACAACTGTCAGACACCAAGCTGTTGAGGAACTTCAACTTATGTCATCGCCTTGCAGGCTGTGTTGTCTGGGAGATGGTAGAATTGCAACAAATTGAGAAGTTTGCCTATCCCTGCATGGATACCATATTTCTAAAGTGATACTGTCATCAAAGAAGCAACTCTTTAATTACAAACAATTTTATCAGTGTTCAGATCTATATTTATTTGTTTTAAGAGTTCAGTGCTACTTTTAATTGATTGGTTTGTCCTGGTGCTCTCAGAGAAAACAGTCAAGATATCCCTGCCTTCGATGGGACATTTCCTACCTGTGGTAAATGGTGGTGGAGAAAATGGCCTTTTGGGAACACTAGCTTTTGCCAGTCACTGCCATCAGCTGCTGTTGGCAAAGTCTTTCCCATCCTTCTAAACTGGGTTGGATCAAGGGTAGGTAGCAGAGGTACTTGTCTCAGATGCAAAATAAGTAGAAAGCATTTGCCAGGAGGAAATAGTTGGGAATAGAAACCTTCGCTGAGAAAGCCGTGGTGGGGCAAAAGCAGGGGCATTTCAGGGCTTCTTGACACTCTGAGGCGGCCTTTCCAATGCTGCAGGGGGCTGCATCGCTAGTGCAGGGAGAGCATAATTGCTCTCTCTGCACTAGCAAAGCCGAAATTCTGAATGAAAAATTGCAATTTTTTTTTACTGCCTCTAGTAACTTGTGGACTGCTGCCGCCTGACAATAGCGCCCCTGGGAGAGAGGACCCATAGCTAATGAGCGCCAGGGAAGCGGCCCATGGCTATGAGGTCAATCAAATCAGGGAAAACTCTTTGATTTTTATTTCTCCATTTAAACAGGGCAAAGAGGGAAAGTGAAGCTTTATATGTTTGGTCCTTGCTTGGTAGATATTTAAATGATAGTTAATGTTCCTGTGTAATAGACAGGACATAAAGGGGAAGGTGTTGTATACTAATAATCTAATTAGCTGACTCACAAGGACCAAACATTTAATTTTCCTGGTTTCCTGTTTTATTAAAGTGGACCCGTCACCCAGACACAAAAATCTGTATAATAAAAGTCCTTTTCAAATTAAACATGAAAACCAATTTCAAATTTTTATTAAAGCATTCATAGCTGTTTTAAGCTCATTTAAAGATTTCAGCTGTCAATCAAATATTGTCTGCCACTCCTCTATGCCTTAGGCATAGAGGCGGGGCAGATAATTACTTTCACTTTCCATTCAGCACTTTCTAGATGCCACTGCTCTCCACACATTCCCTCAGTTCTCTGAACCATTTAATTGTGTAGCCAGGACATGGGGATAGACATCGGGTCCCCCATTCTGGTGCACAAACAAGATTCTGAGATGATGCAAGACTTGCCTTAATAACAGTGTCCACAAAATGGCTCCTGCCCGCTTGCTATAATTATGAATTCCCAGACTGAAGGAAACAAGAATAAAATAATTTATATAGTGTAATTAATGTTCATTTTGCTTGACTAATGTGATAAAATATGATTTTGAATATTTTTTGGGGTGACGGGTCCACTTTAAGAAAATCATATTTTTTCTTTATTAAAAAAAAGGCAAAAAGAATCTTTAACACAATTCCTATTAATTGAACTCATGATTAGTGATTTTTTTTTTTGCGAATTTCTAGAGAAATTCGTGAAACAGCTAAAAATTTGCGAAACGCTGCAGTGTCTCGTTTTGGATGCTCACGTCCAAAAAACGGACGCCGGCGTCTCTATTAGCCCATCCCTACTCATGGGGAACATGCTACTTACTTTAGGTAGAAGGAAACCCATTTTATGACAACATGCATGTAAATACAAATAGTTAAGTGTGCTTGGACAAGTGTACATACGTCAACAAAGTTTCCATTGATATAGTCTGAGCTGGCTTCTTCTTCAGTGCTTTGGAGTCTCACCCGAGAATGGTCATCTGAAACACAGTTGAGTTTGGAAAATTTTATTAATATTATGTATTTATTAAATGTATGTATTTTAGTGCAAGCTAAATCAGATAAAAACTGTTAAGTATTTCAAGTTTGGTCTGATGTAGTATTAAAAAGCCCTGAAGATGGGTATCAACACTCAGTCATACAATAGTTAGAATATGTTAACATAGTAGGGGCATTTACTACTCCCTAGAATAAGAACTTGAAAGGCTAGCAATTAGGGTGAACAATGTCCAGTGTTTTCCTATACCGGTATCTATAACTTTGTTAGGAACTAAGGGTTCTCCTACCATAGACTGGACCATCAATGGGAGCTTGAATTGAAAAAATCTGACAGCCACTGAGTTAAAGGGAGAGTGAGAATATTTCCTATGCATGTAGCAACAAACTGTAATTTAAATACCTTTAAGCACAGGAAAAACAAATTAGTCTAATGCACAGATGGAAATTCTCCAACCCCCCACTAGGAGTTGGATCAAAGCTTCCCTCACATATCACTTGAAGCAGGATGGAATTATTTAGTATGCAATCTGTGTGCACTGTACATTTTTTTTAAACATTTTTTAATCAAAATAAAGTAGAAGGCGTTGAAATCATATTAATGATGACTGCTGTATGCTAACTAAATATGCAACATCCTTAGCTGTGTATGAAGTTAGCTTAGGCAATTAAATTGCATTGGTCTCATGATAAGTAGTGATGGGCGAATCTCCCGAGATTCGCTTCGCCGAAAAATTCGCGAATTTCCAGAGAAATTCCCGAATTGGCGAAAATGTTGCGAAACGAGTCGCGGCACGATCGCGGGAATCGCGGGAATTCGCCACTGGCGAATAAATTCCCCCATCACTAATGATAAGGATGCATAGTTCTCCATTAAATATTGTTTAAATATTTTGTGTAACTGCCATAGGAATTCACTTGGGATACAGAATGTAAACTAGAAGTTGGCAATACCACACAGCAAAAGTCTTAAATGAATCAATATATTGGACTTCCTCCTGGTAAATCTCTACTAGAATATAAGTTCTTATCAATGTAGTTTATGGTGTTGTAATGTTTAATTATTATTGATTATTATTGATTATTAATGATTATTGTGATTAAAGTTGAGACGTTCAGGAGCTTTGCAGGCCAAAATGTAAAAATGTTTTTGTAAACAAGTAAAAGAAAATTGTATTAAACATGTTTTCTAAATGTTCCATTCCACAAAGATTTGATTTGCAGATTTTGATGTAAAAACAAAAACAACTGCAATCATTCTTTATCAGTAGTCCCATTACAGAGAAAATGAGAAGGGAATTAACTAAATCATAACTCCATGAAATCCCAAAAGATTTGTCTGCTTGCTGATTATTACAAAATGCACCTTTCTGGAACCATTTTGGGATTGCACCTATTCCTTTGCTAAAAAAAAATAAAAAGCCAATAAATTGTAATTCCAATGACAAAGGTGGTGCCTATCTGCAAAATCTCATAGTGACAATGTACGCCAAACTATACAGTCTTATTTGTATGTATCAGCAGCATTCTTATAAATCAGTGATCCCCAACCAGTGACTTGAGAGTGATCAGTGACTCACCAACCCGCTGGAAGTTGCTCCCAATGGTCTCAAATTGGGTATTTACTGTATTTTGAATTTCAACTAAGTCAATTGCATAAAAATCATGTGTACTGTAAAACAGATCTTCCTGTAGGCTGCCAGTTCACATATATATATTTATTATGCTCACTACAACAATGGATCTGGTAAACAGCTAGGATGTTTGCATTTTAAGTACTGACAGCACCTATAAATCAATTCAGCTTATATATGATCTGACGTGTTGGAATTCCTATGCTATTTAGTGAAAATTATTTCAGCCAATGAAAAAATCAAATAAACAATAAAGACAATATAAAGCTGCCCTTGACTGCTATTTCTTTCACTGCACCTTGGGCGTGTTTGTTATGGATTTAGAAAGCTTTCTGCTGGTACCTGACATACTGTAGTTTTTTTCATAAAAGATTATATGCAGAAAGCTTGGAAATTAGCTCAATGTGCAATTTGGGGGTATAGCCGCCTACAAAAGCCAGCTGTTTGTCGATGATTTATTTAACAGGTGAAAAATATATAACCTTTTCTACTTGAACCATCTACTGATGCTTCACATTTATAAAGGATATGAATTTGCCTGTGTAAATGAAATCTTTAATTTCAAGATGAAATCTCTCAGAGACAAAAGTTCTCAACCTAACATAAATGTGTGGATAATTATTCGCTGTTCAGTACATTTGCAGACAGCAAAATTAGCAGCAGTAACTCCGCAGAGGCCAAGTTCATTCTGCATCCGAGTTTAAAAGGGTTAATCTGGATCTAATTTGCAGGCTTCAGTATTCATTATGCAAACACAATGTTGCCCGTGGGATTTAAACCATAATTGTCCTCCAAATGCATGCTGAAAGAATTTCATGGTCAATTTTATCTAAGCAGCTACTGTAAAAGAATGCTATGTAGAGCCACAATCATACTGTCAACACTTACAGGCAATGATATTCCCATATCTGTTCTTCATTCTGTTCTCATCTTTCTTTGCCGACTCCCATGGTGCCGACTGTCCTTCAAAGAAAGTCTGAAAAAAGGATAGATAGACTAAACGTTGTGGCACATATAAAAGGAAACAGAGAGCATTACTTTCAAGGTTGCATGCAAATTGTTGTGACTTCTTTGTTCTAAATAACAGAAAGAAAATACAGTTTCCTCTGAGATGATTGGTTACCAGTTGATCCACTTGTCTTCCATAT
This sequence comes from Xenopus borealis, assembly GCA_024363595.1. Taxonomy (NCBI): domain Eukaryota; kingdom Metazoa; phylum Chordata; class Amphibia; order Anura; family Pipidae; genus Xenopus; species Xenopus borealis. The sequence continues at coordinate 105,862,686 of CM044441.1, forward strand.
GTGTTAAGAATCTTTTAAAAGAAGACTCATACAATATCTATTAGTTGATAATGTTCTACATCATTAATGGCTATGCAGATTATGTTTTGCCTCAGGACCCACAGCATCTATACACAAATCTCATCAGTTCAGTTAACCCATTTATTATTCATTCTTCTTTCCAGAGTAAAACTAAGGGCAACTATAAAGGGCATACTGGACAAAATTCCCTACAGAATCTTGTAGATGCTTCCTGTGACTCAGGCTACCCCCAAGCATAACACAAATCCGTGTACAGCTATGTATACTATCAGTGTCTAAGTATAACAATTATTATTGGTGATAAACTGCCTTTTAATGAAAACACTTGAAAAGTCTTATAGTAGAGAACTTAACACACAAAAGATGTCAGATGTCTGGTAGCTCAATTAAGAGGTTATTTTAGCAATTCATAACAACTAATCAGCGAATTGCATGTACTTGTTTTGTATCTGGAAATCCTGAAAGCTCTAAATTACAAGAAGTTCATTTCAATCTCCTCCTAGACTCCATTTTAATCAAATAATTCACATTTTAAAAATAGTTTCCTTTTTCTTTGTAATAATAAAATGGTACCTTATACTTGATCCCAACTATTATATAATTAATCCATGGAGGCCTATTTATATTTTTAGTCTAATTTTCATGGTCTTTTTTGAAAAATGTCTAAACTCACTTTCTCTAAAACCACGAATGTCATGAAATTTATTAAACAATCTGAACTGAAAAAGCACAAATGAGAAAAGTCACAGTTGTTATATAATAAGTACGACTTTTTCATTTTATTGCACAAAACTTGGGGGCAGATTTACTAAACTCACATGAAGGATTCGAAGTTCGATCGAATTTTCAAAAAGATTAGAATTTTCGAATGTTTTTGAAGACCACTTTGAATTTTTATTCGACTGCCTAGTTGGCCAGATCAAAGCTACCGAATTGGGTTTCATTAATTTTGATCGAATAAACAAATTGTTGGGATCATTCAATTCGAACGATTTTATCGATTAGTCTAATTTTTTGTATTCGATCGTTCGACCAATTGAATTGCGGTAAAATCCTTCGAAATCGATATTCGAATTTGAAGGATTTTACTTCCCAGACTATTCCCAGTTATTCCCATGGTCGAATTCGAGGGTTTTTTTAACCCTCGAATTCGATCCTTAGTAAATCTGCCCTTTAGGCCAAAATTCACTAAAGCGCGAAATCGTCTAACGCTAGCACTAATTCGCCAGTGTGACGTCATTTCGTAACATCGCAAATTCACTAACACCGACTAATGGCGAATTTTTGATCTTAGTGAATTTGCGTAATTACGATCCTTCGTCAGTGCGCAACTTCACCTGGCATAAGGGTGCGATCTACATTTTCCTGAACGTTACCACTTACGTTAGACTTTACTTCACCTGGTCAGACCAGAATGATAAAAATTTTCAAGTCTCAAAAAAATGCTGGTGAAAGATCGAGTTTTTTTTGGGGGGGTTACCCTCCTTCCCCCCGACATTTCCTAACATATGGCAACACAACTATATAGGGGGCACATGTAGGGCAATAGGACAACTTCATTTAATTTATTAAAGGTTTCCTGGGCTTGTGTAGTGGAATGTAGTGGCTGTAACATATAATTCATATTATACGTTAAAGTTCCCGCCGAATGCAAATTAGGCATCGCCAGCGTAACTGCGCTTTGCCTGGCGAAGTAACACTAGCGCAACTACGCTAACGTTCGCCGACCTGAGCATATCTTTGCACTTTAGTGAATTTGCGTAGCGCTGGTGAAAATTCGCCTGGCAGAGTGCGGCGAACGCTAGCGAAGCCAACGATGGCGAATTTTCGGATCTTAGTGAATTTGCCCCTTAGTGTCTAAAAACCTATAAAACCACTAATAAAAGAAAGATCTTCCAGTTGCAAAAGGGGCATTTACTATTAATTTCTATGTTTTCTACAGATTTTAGCTGGAGTATATTCGTATGTTGATTGTTGCAGTTTTGTCACATAATAAATCAAAAAGACAATTTTCCCTGTACTTTTCCAGATTTTTGATGCCAAAAAGCACAATCTAAAAAAGTTGGAGCTTAATAAATCAGTCTTTTATTGTAGGTAAAACTATTTTTGTAAACTTTAAGTATAGAGATTCAAATTATGGAAATACTTTTTATTCTGAAAACCTCAGGCCCAAGCATTTTTCACAGGTACCTGTGATATGTACAATGTAAAATGGTGCAAAGTTTGCTACTGGTATAGCAACCAATAGCAACCAATCAGCAGGTAGCATTTTAGGCATAGTAAAACAGGCAATGAGCAGTTATTCTGTCTTCCAAAAATGTACAGGATTGGATATGTTTTCTGTAGTTTTCTATATACCAACTGCAATGAGTGCTAAGGCAACTGGCATGCAATTGGCATCTATTAGTAAAAATATACTTGTAAAACAAGTAGTAATTAGCATAATGTATTTTGTACTTGGCCCAAATACTCTTTCTACACTGAGTAAACCTAGACTTGAATGTCAAGATTCTTCCACAGTAAAATCATAGCAATCTAGGTATATGGATTAGGGTGGCTAAATGCAAGGGCTTCAGCCAGATTCACATCTTGCTAATAGTCATGAGATTAGGTCAAAACCCTGGTGCATTATGTGAAACTCCTTAACAGTTTATGGTCCATATGGATATTACACTGTACACCCGGGAGCCATATGCAAATGCATGCTCCAATTACAAATATTTAAACTGCTTTATCATCAGTAGTAAAAAAATGCTTTAATCCAAGAGTTAAAAAGATTGGAAATGACAAGATAGTCCAATTTATTTAAGAAAGAAGTGCCAACTATTGCTATTAAGATATATCTTATCATACCAAAGAGTTATCTCCAATCTGTGAATGTGTATTAAACAAAGGAGTCAATTTATTCTGTTGGACTATGAGACTATACACATGCTATCTACTAAAGACGGCAGTAAACTAAAGACCCTGTCTATGTGCAAGTAAACAGACAAGAATTATAGTTTGTTTCATGAAGCTGGCAATGAGCATGAATACTTAATTATTCAAATGGCATAAATACGATCTATATGAAAATAAAGGCTGTATTTATAATTAACAATGGGTGCATTATAATTACATTCAAAAACATTTGCATAATTTAAGCTGCTACAGACTGAAGAAAGGTTTTTCATGTACGTTTAATGGGAAATAATAAAATATACAATAGAAGAGGTTACTTAAAGCAACGGCTAATTTTTTTCTCACTCACTGCTCTAAACAATATTAAAATGAAAATGTGTATAGATTAATAAAAAGCCACAATACAGACCAAAGTGTACAGAACTGAAATCTGTAAATACATAATTATATTTTTTCTGCATATATGGAGAGGTTTTTTTTTTTTCAGTTTTTTAAAAAACATTTGACCTGGGGTAGATTCCATGGTCACATTCAATAAAGGGCAAATTCTCGTCTGCGAAGGCTTCACCACACATCATGCCACTTTGTCAGGTGCTAATTCGCAATCACTGTGCTAATTCACTAAAATGCGAAGTTGCATCTTGACAGCCGAACGCTGGTGAAGTTTTCCCTAGTGTTCATTTCTGTCTAGTGGAACTTCTTTAATGCATTTACGCTTAGGTCAATTTGAATAGGGCGGGTCCATATGGTCCATATATATATGTCTTTATTAGTGATGTTGGGGAAATTGTTTGAAGTGGCCACTTATTATTAAAAAGGTTCAAGGACATAAAATAAAGACAAAAGAGATCCTCTGTTGCCCTACACATGAGCCCACTCTAAAACAAAAGTAGCATGCCCCTCAAATGGTTTAAAAAAATGTTACAAAAAACATTTTTAACAATCCCATGACAAAACGTCCTCATTTTTATAACTTTTCGACATACAGTACAGGATAAGATGCCACTGACATGAGATTGAGGAGACTGTCGCTTCCTCTTATCAGTTCGCCAGGTCTAAGCTGGTGAAGGAAACTGGTGCAGTGGCATAACTACCAGGGGTGCAATTGCACCACTGCCCCCACCCCCTTGGGGCCCGTCGGAGCCAAGATATTGGTTATGGCAGGCGATTATATAGGGGAACGATTTTACAGCACACATGCCATCAACACTCCAGCATGGGATTTATTGAGGTAAGAGCTCGACAGGGGGGCCCAGGTGCCCATGGGCCCACTGGGGAGTAGTGGCGAAAGGGGTAACGTAATGGAAAATTCCCATTTCAGTGAATTTGTGGATTAATGGAAGTTCACCTGAGCAAAACTGCACTTGGCGAAAAGATTTGAATATTCGTTAGCATTGTACTTTTTCACTAGAGTATTATCCTCTATACCTGTTTGTAAATTGGTGATCTCTCTGTGGATTGGATTTCTGGCAAATTTTTACTAGAAACAGCCATAGAGAGCAACCATCATCATCTTAATTCTCCAAGGGATTCCTTGCTGGATTCATGTGCAGTATAGCAAAGGCAGAAAAAAGTACTATCACCTTTCGATGGTGACATGACAGTGTAGCTATTTTGAAACCTCACAAAAAAATCCAGGCCCTTGTTTTAATCAGCTAAAACAACTCTGTAGCATATCAGTTTAATGAAATTGATAATTCAGCACAGGAATGACAACCGTTAGCAACTAGAATTAAAACAAACACCAACAACAATTTAAAAATATGTAATTTTATAAAAAGTAAACATATTTATATATTAAAGGTATGGGACCTGGTATCTGGAATTCTTGGACCTTGGTGTTTCCGGAAAAAGGTTCTTTCCATAATTTATCTCCATACCAAATAACATTGTTTTGCTTCCAGTAAGGATTAATGTAGTGATGGGCGAATTTATTCGGCAGGGGCGAATTCGCGCGATTTGCCGCTGGCGAATAAATTCGCGAAACAGCAGCAAAAATTTGCTGCCGAAATTTCGCCAAAAAAAACGAGTCGCGCGTCGTTTTTGACGCGACGCACCGAAGACGCGCATCAAAAACGACGCGACGTGCATCAAAAACGACGCGCGACTTGTTTCGCAAATTTTTTCGCCAATTCGCGACTTTCTCTGGAAATTCGCGGATTTTTCTGGAAATTCGCTAATTTTTCGGCGAAGCGAAACGCGGGAGATTCGCCCATCACTAGATTAATGATATCTTAGTTGGGATCAAGTACAAGATACTATTTCTATTATTAAAGATAATTTTTTTTTTTTTAAGTTTGAATCATTTAATTACAATGGAGTCTGTGGGAAATGGCCATCCCCAAACTGGATAATTTGGTGATGAAAGTATCCCTTTAAAATAACATGGTTCTCTATAAAATAGTATAGTCTTCTCTAATTGGATTTACACTATACCAGCTCATTTTTCTCAAGTGATTAGTTTAGTAAGTGATGTATTTTACACTTTTGATTCATTTTGGAAGGTAATTTTACCTGAGAGAGAAATCAAGTTTTATTCCTGCATAACTACACTTGGAGGTAAAATTCATAACTGTGATTGAAGATAGATGACAGTTAGATAACTATGTAACTATAGATGACAGTTAGGATGGTAGATTTATATGCAAAATCCAGCACAGGTTTTATACAACCTCAAGTACATTCTTCTGATTATATTATTATATTATTTAATCATATTGCACAGCACATACTGTATGCTAATATTGTTTTTTATACAAACTGAGAGAAAAAGGCACATGTACAGCTACTTACCTTACCCTTAAACTTTCAATAAAGTTGTCTATAACATGGCTTCCCTATAAAGGGTGCATACATCAGCTGCAGCTTAAAAGAATATTTAAAGGAGCAGATGTTTGCCTGATTTGGTCACCCTGGTTTAAAATAGCTTTGTGATTTTGAAGCTCAAAATATTTACCCTACTAAGGAGGTGGAAAAGGTCAATGATATTTGATACCTGTTATAAAACGTCCTGTCCTGTCCAAAAAATGTTTTTCAAATAGCAGGCCCATTTTCTGCTTTATTGAAGCCTACAACCCTGAGCAAATGCCTGTTTGTATTTGTCTGCAATGGCGCCAAATTCGATTATTTAAAGGGACTTTTCACAAATTTGCATTGCCCGTGATAGGTTTATTCCTGGTGCCTGTGCCTGTGCTTATTAAGCTTCTATCTGTTCCTGATACCTGTTTTGACCCTGCCTGGCTTGGACTATTCTGAATATCTGTATCCTGACCCGTGCCTGTTATTAGACTTCTGATTCTGCCTCATCCTCCTGATTGATTACCTGGTTTGACCCTTGCCTGTCTGACGATTCTAGCTATCTGCCTGCCTCGATCCGGCCTGCCTGACTACGCTGTTGCCTTATCCTATTGTACCGTGATCTTCGGCCTAACTGACTTTTACAACTGTCGTGCCCCTTTGCTTGCCAGAACTCCTCGCCTAGTTCCTCTCGATAAGTCCAGGTGGCATCCGAGTAAGCTGAGGGCTCCTCCCGAAGCCAAAGGCGGTCACACTACTGGTGAAGCCGAGCCGAGACCAGGGAACTTGGCATCTGTTCTGGTTTAGGGTGCCGACCGTGACATTATCACGGGCCATGGAAGACCAAAATCACGATGATTCCGCTGCTGCTCCACCCACTCCATCTACTACCACTGAAGCGCTTCTTTCTGCCTTGTTACAGCGCTTGGAGGATCAGGAGTGAAAGCAGAATGACTCTTTTAGCTCTGTGCACAAGTATTTTGAATTCTGCTTTTGATTTGACAAATACCGTATTATTTTTCACAACTAGTGATGGGCGAATCTCACCCGCTTCGCGAAAAATTTACAAATTTCCAGCGAAATTCGCGAAAAAATTAGCGAAACGAGTCGTCGCGTCGTTTCCGTCGCGTCGCTTCATTTTCGATGCGCGACTCGTTTTTTTGGGGCGAATTTTTGCTGGCGTTTCGCGAATTTATTCGCCAGCGGCGAATCGCGGGAGTTCGCCGCGAATTTGCCCCTGGCGAATAAATTCGCCCATCGCTATTCACAACTGAACTGCATGAAGAAAAAAAAAATCAAATGGCACCAGGGTAAGAAGATATCCTCACCTCCTGGCATACTTTTTCTTTGACAGTTTTGTCTCTAATCCTAACTCATCTCTTTTCCGCTACAATAGTCCATGCAAGATCAAAAGACAAAAAAAGCAAAGGTAAATAATTTATTCTGTAAATGCCTGGGGCTTAATTCATTAGTGCTTAGAAATATCTCCTTAGATTCAGCTCTGCTTCCTTAAAGAATGATAATGAAACAGGTGTTTCAAGCTCGCTTGCAATGAACACTTCAATTATTGACAAAAAGGAATATCACAATGATTATGACAAAGGAATCGTATTCTCAGATGTTGAATTCTACATATTAATCCTATTGTCCTATTCCCCCTTATCTACACAAAACTTTTGCCACTTTAAAGACACTAGAGCTTAATTTGCAGAACAATGTGTTATAATAACTATATATAAATTACTTACAAGTTTAACATATGTGCACTACGCTGATGAAGCCCACCCGCACAGAACAAACTAAATGAATTTATACTCATTGCAGACGCATTAAAACAAAGTTCTATCCCTATAATCTTCTTCAAAGGAGGTTCACCCCAATTGTTTACATGAATACTAAGCAAAATCATGTTGAGGAGGATCACAGGTTCAGATCTCTCTGAATTCTGGTCTGACACCATTACCAGGCCCGGATTTGTGGAAAGGCGACCTAGGCCCGGGCCTAGGGTGACAGGATTTTAGGGGGTGGCATGCTGCTCAGCCACACCCACATTGGTTCAGAAATACTGGCGATATGCAGGAGATACTGTAGTTTTTTTAAATTCCCATGCACCAATCCTTATTGATCCAGTCCTGATGATGAAAATTTGCATAGGGCAGAGTATGGGTGGCGAGGAACAGCAGTGGGCATATAGACGCCAGCTATGTAAACATCTTCCATTCAGACATTAATTAATTCATTTAGGCTGAATTATGGTGTATGAACATTATTTATTTTGTTTCTTACTCAGACTCATGGTAAACTATGATAACGTGACTCTGCTTGAAGGGACATTTTTCTTTGCCCTTAGGCTAACAAAGTAATCCACAGTTCTTTCTTGCAGCACACCACTTTTTTTATCACTGCCAACTACAGTATATCATCCATTTTGTGTAGGGAACACACCAACTTTTTCTGGCAAATGCCTTTGTCTCATTTTAATGCAGAAATTTGAAGCTTCAAATGTCTGCAATAAAATAAAGGCATTTGCCAGAAAAAGTTGGTGAGCTTCTTCCCTACACAATCTGGATAACAGAGTCATCCCACATCTCCTTCTTCTTATTCCTTTGTGAAATGATGTATTCTGGGACTTGAAGCCCCTCTATGTTCCACAGTGAGTGGTGCACAGATTCTCTGGAAAGCAGAGGGAATTCAAGTCCCAGAATCAATCACTTCATAATGCAAGATTCTGAGGTTGGGTTTGCATTACTCTGTTAGCCAAGAGAAGGCTCTTGTCATATTTTTTTTATTTTTGGAAGGGGGTTATAGTTTCCTGTTAGGGAGCCAGCATATTTAAAAATTCATCAGACTACTGAAGAGTATTCTTGCTATAGAGTAAATGACAGAACCATAGTTCTGAGGTTTTTATGTAAAATTACTAGAGATGATTCATTAATATAACCACACAAAATTTAAGACAAAGTATTTAAAGGAGAAGGAAAGACATGTTATACTTGCGGTGCCAAATGTAGCATTATAGCGAAATTTAGAAAAATATATTTCATTACTACTGATATTTGCAAAAGGAGCAGTTTATTGTCTTCAAACCAATGGCTTTTAGTGATAGTCAAATATAGATTGTGAACAGTACAGGACAGGGATCCGCTTTTTTCTTATCTCTTTAACAGCCAGCACTTAAAGTTGAATTTTAACTATACTTTGTATTTATATTTTATTTTATTATTGTATTGACCCCTGTTTGAAGTGAAAATTCAAACAAAAAAATTAGAATTTCAAAGTAATTTTTGGGTAATTTTACTATTGAATAGGTCAAAATTTGATTCAAACCGAAAAAAAATTGATTCGCATTGAATTGAAAAAAGAACTATTTGAATTAATTCAAATAGTTTTGAATGGAAAAAGTTAGAGTATTCGAATATCGAAATTTATCATGCATTGTTTCTTTAAATACTTCGACTAAAACACTTAAACCTGCCTAATTGCTGTTTTAGCCTATGGGGGACCTCCTATAACCTATATGGAGACTTTTGGTGGACTCTGAGAAGTCGATGTTTTTTGGGGCAAATCCTTCTAATTGAATTTGTTCAAATGTGCTAATCGTTCAACAATTCGAATCCGAGCGAAAACAGACCTATTCGACCATAAAATTTGGTTGCTCAAATTTCGAAGTTTATTCACTTTGAAATTGATATTGATAAAATATCAATATGTCTATTAATATATTATTATTATGTATTTTTTAGAGTGGCCAACATATTGCACAGCGCTATGATATTCTACTTTATGGCACAGTAGAATTTTAGGTGTGCACTATGCAAAAATGTATTGCACTGCTTAGATTGGGCTTACTCTGCTGCACACAAATATCAGCAATTAATGGCTTTTCTGAAAACAGATTAATGAGATCCATTTTTTCTGACCCCAATCTGATATTCCTTAGCCAAAACAGAGAAGATGCCAATCCTCTGCATTTTCAACCTGCAATTTAAATTTAGGAATACATAATTCAAATTAATTGGATCAGCATTCTTATAATTAATCATTTAGTGCTATTACCACACACAATTAATAGTTTTACATTTTCATCATCTTAGATGTGATTTAGTCAATATTTTATTATGGGCACGTAATTGATTTCATTATACTGTACAACCCTGCTTCAAAAAAACATGGGACATTTACATTTAAAATGTAAATGAAAGGTGAATAGGATGCTATGCAAATCATCTAAATTATATCATATTTAATTGAAAATAGTACAAGGACAGCATAGCAAATGTTCTGAGAAACATTAATGTTTTCTGAAAAATATATGCTCATTTTAAATCTGATGCCAGAAAAATGTCCCAAAAAAGCTTGGATGGGGCAACAAAAGTTGTGTAATGCTTAAAAAAACCTGGTGGAAGATCTCAACAATTGCCAGTAGGTCAGAAACATGATTGTGTATAAAAAGAGTGGATCCCAGAGAGAAGGGAAGATGGAGAGGGTTTGACCACTCTGTGAAGAAATGAGCGGAAAAATAAAGTAAATACTACAATGACTGCAAGAAAAACATTCCTTAATGTAAAATGTAAGAATTTGGGGATTTCATCATCTACAGTAGATAAGACAATTAAAAAAACATTTGAAGAATCAGGAGAAATCTCTGTAAACAAAGGGCAAGCAATAATGGATGGTTGCGATCTTCAAATCCTTGGGAGCACTGCATTAAAAACAGACTTGATTCTGTAGGGGAAATTACTGCATGGGTTCAGGAATACTTGGCAACTGGGAAGGCACTTTTAATGATGAATGATAAATACAGGTTTTGGAGCAACATATGCTGCCATCCACTACTACTTTTAATGGAAATGTGGTGTTTATACAAATGGCCTGTAGATGTCACTGTGCACAACAGTTATACTGTGCATACACAGTACTTTCTATACAGCTTAAAGTTTTAGAGTTTAGTTACTGTCGAAGTGTAATGGTTGCATGAACCTGCTAATAAAGCATTGTTATACTCTACTCATCCTCGGCTACCAAAACATAACAAATTGGCAATGAGATGTCTCTTCTACTTCTGCAGCAGCCTGCATTTTTTCTCCAGAACCCTGGTAAGCCTACCATACCTTTTACTGCTTGGATCTGTATGTTTGAAAATTACATTATTGCTGCTGACCAAGGGCAGATTTCTGCTGCTTGAAAGTGTGCTTTATTTATTCACTGCCTGGAAGCAGAGGCACAGCGTATATTCTATACATTACCATTACCTGATGAGACTTATGAAACAGTTTCTACTGCTGTAAAGACCTTTTTGTGCCAAGAGTAAATGTGGTTACTGAAAGATATAAATTCCGACAATAAGGACAGCGTAATGGCGAATCCACAGAACAATTTGTAGCAGCTTTGAGAGAGTTGGTTGTTACCTGTGAGTTTGGGAATCTAACAGATAAAATGCTAAGAGATCAAATAGTGGAAAGAAATCCTGTGTTAAACACCTCCTCCGACGCAAGACTGGTTAGTAACAGGAGTGTCACAGAGAGTTTGATAACCTTACACCTGTCAACATGTCAAGTGTTATGGGGCGAAGTGACTAATACTGGCGACACTTACCACCCGCAGGGACTTCGCCAATGGGCACAGGTTTCACTTCGCTAGTGAAAGAAATAGACGCTAGAAGTAATTCGAACTCTATCGCCACGTGACTTTTCGTCTGGCAAATGGATGTTACTACACAAATTCACCAAAAAGTGTATTTTACTGAACGTTACCTCTTTTTCCAGATTTGCCCTAGCCAGCTGAGACCAGTGCAGTGGAGTGCATAGAACTTCTTCAATCTTTAGTTACTTACATCATAGTGTAAAAAGCATCTAAGTTCAAAAGACGCTGGCGACTTTTAATTTTTTCAGGGTGATAGGCTGCAAAAGTCCTAAAAATAGTTTTTGGGTAACTGGTTTCCCCAATACATTTTCTAACATATGCAACATTATTTTATAGTGGGCTCATGTAAAGGGAATCATAACAACTTTACTTGACTTTATTAAGGTTCCCTGGACATGTCTACTTATCATTCAATTTTAAATTTCCCGCCATATGCAAATTAGCCAGAGTACAAGACCTCTAATGAATTCGCGCTAGCAGAATTGAACGCAAGGGTATCTTTGCTTTAATTTGCTCGCTTTGCTGAAGTAATGCTAGCGAAAACTCGCCAGCGTCCGTCAGTTAGGACGAAACTTCAAATTTTAGTAAATTAGCATTGTTCCAGCTATTTTTTGCCTGGTGAAGTGTTGCAATAGGTGCAAAGCTGTCGCTGGCAAATTTTCGCATGTTAGTAAATCTGCCCCATGTCCTCAGAACTTTGATGTCCCTGTGATAATACAAAATGATCACTGTCAATCTGAACTTTAAATATAGGTTTGTATGCAATATTCCTTGCATCCAATGGATCTATCTTTAAAACTATGGCTTACCTAAATATGTGTTCATATCCTTTATTATTAACCTAGGTTACAAGTTTGTGAAAGAATTGGTGTCTTTACTGTATATTTTCTTACTACCAGCGGTATTTTACCTCTGTAAAACCGATTATTTGTTATTTACTATTGATTTTGGTAGCACAAAAGCAACGTAACTACTATCCCATAAAACTCGTTGTCCAATGAACAGACAAAGAACAATACAGAAAAAATAAAAATTACGTTTTATACATCTTCAAAGTTCATAACCTGTCAGTTGGAAATGAGATGAAAGTTGGTGGTGTCAAGTCTTCAAACCTGTTATGTAGCTGTGTAGCTAAAGCTAAAATATTAATAATGAATGTTCAAAATAAAATATTGAAAGTTCTATTTGGAAATTGCAGGAGATGAAAAAGACATTTGAAGTTCCTATTGCATTATACCTTTTGCGGCAGCTGTCTCTCCACTGCCAGCATACTGTGCTCTGCTTTCAGGTCCCTCATATCATACTCACTTCATATTCTTCTTTGAATCCATAGCCTTCAGCACATTTCATCTGTGTGATGTGCTGCAGTAAGTCAGCTACACGGATGGCTGGATGAAGCTGCCCTGTTTGGTATGGAATATCAACTGGATCCCGCTTCTTGTACGTGTGAGGCTGGGCTAGACTGCTTGTTTCACTGTTCGTGTGGTTTTCGTCTATAAGAAATCAAAATGAACAGCAGGTTATATATATATAGGAGTCATTAAAGTGAAAGTGTGAAAATCAAACATAAATGAAAAAAGGAACTGGTTTGGGAATAATACAACAGAGAAGAAGAAAAAAGGGAAAACTGAATGAAAAGAAAGAAATGTGATTATTATTCAAAACAATGCATCCTTAGGGAAATATTTCCAATCAGGAATTATTTTAACAAGGCATGGTTTTATACTGCAACAGAAACCTTTTCATGGCCAGTGAAGAACAAATGAACAATTCTTGACTTTTTTTGACAACAAACCTTCTAATACAAATATGAAAGGTGGCAAAACACAGTGGATGGTTAGGTTACATGCAGTACTTTGCACAGGGAATGAAGTTTATGTAGGTTTACAACGTAAGTTCAGTAAATTGTTCAAAGAGAACCAGAACTGGACAATATACAGCAATTGCTAAACAGGATACAAAATGGAACAAAAATGACATGCAAACCAAGACAAAACTGAACCAACAGTGCTTGTGGAAACTGGTGTGACACCCATAATCTTCCACTCTTTTAGAGAACTTAAATAATATACATTGGTGCAAGTCTTATTAGACCTCCCCCGCCCCCCCCACACACACACAGATTGCTTCTTCAAAGGGAGAGAAGGGGAACTTACCATTAATTGGCACTTTTAAGAAGATACATATCAGGAGGGAAAAGAGTAGGAAAAAAATGAGACAGGGCATAGCAATTAAAATGTATTCATTTTCAACACGGTGGCTCCTGACTCTGGTCTAAATCAAAAAAGGAGTGGCCAATCAAATGTAAACAAAGGCAGTGTTTCTGATTGCTCATAAAGTTAGATGTATTTCAGAACACATGTCCAAGGTCCACTAATAATATGCCAAGTATATTATTAGTATAATTAGTATATATGCTTATTATTGTATATAGCAGTGCAAGCTCTACACTATTTCATACTATCTGTACTATTTGATACTATTTTGTCTTTACTGGGGTTTTTACAAGTTGTAGACTCAAGACTTACACATTACAGTTCTAATGTATTTTGAGTTATCAAATAAGTTTATTATAGATTACAGTTTAAAGACAACTTAAGATAAAGACTTATTAAGGAATTTCATGCATACATGTGTAAAGTCTATCTAGATCTATGTTGCGTTAACTAAGTTTATATGATCTATAGAAAAACTCTAGAACATTCCTCAAAAAAGATAAGACACAAAGGACAAAAATACATAATGTCATTTCATCTGTTTATTTTTAATTGTCAAATGATCCATCAAATGTTTGTATCACAATATATCCAACCTAACTCCATATCCTCATGAGATTCTGGTCCAGTCCTGGTTTTCAAACTCCCATTCTGGTCCTGGTATTCCAGATTTTCTACAGAAAATTAAAAATGCCATGACCAGAATGCATCGAAAAAACAGAACATTCCAAACAAAAAAATAAAATAAATAAATTAAGTAAAAACAAGTAAAATAAAAATGGACCCCCAAAAAACCCTTCTATACAAAATGTTAACAATAAAAGTACAATTTAAAATGTATAAAAATCAGTGGGAATATTCAGAAAGAAATACCATGCAACAATTGAAAGAATTGTCTCACATCTGCACATTAATTATGTACATAAATAACATTATTTTACATTGATAAATATTGAAAGTCAGGATATAAAAAATAATCAATTCAGAGCCTTTTCCATCATTGAAAATGTGGCTTATCAGGGCCTTGCCCTTTTGTAGTTATACATCCAACCAATACAATTAAGGGAT
>CM044441.1:105877476-105907360 GCA_024363595.1 Xenopus borealis
AGTTGATAACATTAGCACACTAGATACTTTTTTTCTGCTATGAAGAATATTAATTACAATACAAAAATATGGTATATTAGTATAGAAAATATGGAAAGCAACTGTGCACATACAGTATATCTTCATCTGTACAATGTCACAAAAGAAACTAGATGCTACAATAAAAAGGAAAATTTTGTAAATATATACAGAATACATCCACTATCAGAGGATGGCCCTGCTCCACTAGGCATAGAGCTTTGTTGAGGTGTGGGAACCGTTACAGAAGGTAACATTTTCAACCATACATGCCAAAACAGAGTAACTATAGACACTGATAAAATAATATGGGACGCCTGTATACTAAAGGTACCTTAGAAATAATTCAAAATCTTAATTTATAATGTTAGTCAATCAAAATAGACTTTACTTATACTATATATATTTTTAAAATCTTGTTTCCTTAATTTCTTTCAAAATCCACAAGTAAAGCATACAGACAGGTGCCATTATGTGGACACTTATCAAGGTAAGCTTTGCATTATCTCCAAATCTAGAGGCTGATTTAACAAGGGTTAAATTTTTAAAAGGGTAATGTATGATAAATCTCAAAAATTTGAATTTTTAACAAAACTTGAATAGAATTTTAACAATTCCCTGGTTGAATGTGACAATTTGGAATAAACATTTTCGTATTTTTTTATGATCTGCCCATACATAGGCTATTCAGGTGTAGACAGTGGGGTGGAAGGCATGTGAGGAGGTCAGTGACATGTAGAAAGTGCAGAAATGAAAGTGAAAGTAAGGACTGTGCTTGATGCATAGAGGTGGGAAAGGCAATATATTATTGATAGGTGAAATGTTTCAATGAGTTCTGAAATCTGAAAATTTGAAAAGGACTTTTATTATACAGGTTTGTATGTTTGGGTGACAGGTCCCTTTTTACATATCCTATCTACTTTACATCAAGATGTTAATAAGATATAACTTTTCAATGCACACTGTGAACCATTACAAGTTTATTATGACCTACCAATTCTCACATAAAAAACGTATGGTGTGTGTATTTGGTGACAATATTTGGTGACTCAATAGAACTCAGAGAAATGGCATGTGGGCATTTTATGAGTTTTGCCTTTGAGGAATGTGTAAGGCCATAGCTAAGGGACATATAGGTGATTATCCCATTGTGATTATAGCCAGCTATTCTAAATAGTCTTCTTTCAGCACTGCCTCAGTAACTATTCCTTGAGAAATGTCAAGACAAAATGCCAAAGTCCAGTGAGGGTGTATTATTACCCATAGTTCTTTTCCAGCAGTATTTCCTCATATGTACAAATCACTTATAAATACAGAACTTCATAAATTGCATTTGAATTAGCTGATATAAAAAGTGGCCAAGTAAGAAGTCGACAATTATGTATGGTCACTGATTAAAGAAAATTTAGCATGAACATTTTGGGGTATTGCAATCCTTTTGGTTTAAACTTGACTGCTATGTTATATACATAGAATTATGCATGGGCTATAATGAACACATAAGGCAACATCAAGGGATCAAGGAACAGATACTGTTTTTTATAGCAATTATACAACTACATTTTCTTTCATTATAAGATAAACATTTGTTTGAGTACTTGGATTCCCGTTAAAATGGTAGTAAGGAAATTGTGTAACTGGTTCTGTGTGAGCTTTATAGGATGAAATATCATCAACTCTAAAGACAGAAGTCTTTGTATAGCCCAACATCGCCTTATATTGTATAATCTTATCTGAACCTCTCCACTGCCGTGAGGAAGCTTATATTACTCTCTTAATCAACATTTCTGGCAATCTTATTTTCAATGTGTTTAATCTGAACAATGATAAAAAGGGGACTAAATAAAACCTGTGGTTCCATCTAATAGCTTTACTATAATCCTTAAATGAAATCTCAAAAATGTACAGTATGCATTTTGTCTGTGGCTCTTCATCCCTCAAAGGTTACTAATATGTCTGCTTGATATGAAAAGCACATGTACAAACAATAACAGACTGTTTTTATTAAGAGAATGTGAAGAACAATGTAGATTTTTCAGGGTTATCTTTTCTGAAACTGACAAAGCATAAAAGAAAATGTATTTAAAATTGTTCTAAATACAGCCTTATTATATAATGTATATTAGTTATAATGATATATTAGTTCAAAATACAAAGCAAGAGACTTTCTTTGCTGTTAAATGTTTTGTCACTATACCTTTATTTTATTGTTTGAAATGAAATGAGAAATATTATACAATAAATGCAAATTAATTTACCTTTTATTTTTTACCCCCAGGTCTATCCCCAATTTTTACTTTAGCCTGACTGAACAGGTAATAGCTGTCAGACTGACAGAACAACTTAACTTGTTGCCTCTCATAGCATACTTGCATACATTTTCAAATGTTTTTAGGTCTCCACTAGGTGTCTATTTTCAGATACTATCCCAGTATAAAATAACTTTTCAGGAACGTCACTTTTAGTATGTTATACAATGAGCAATTTTAGCCACTTTTCAACCAGCATTAATTTTTTTTAAAGTTCTCTAAATTTCTAATAATTAAAATTTTTTATGACTCATTCCAGCTTTCAATTGGGGCTACAATTTTATATTTATTGCTACATTTTTGTACATCTTTCTAGTCTAGCCTCTCCTATTCATATTCCAGTATCTTACTTCCACAACTGCTGAGTTACTATTCTAACTTGGACCATAGCAACCAGATAATAAAATGTGAAGTCCAATTGCTTCATACTAAAAGTTAATTTAAAGATGAACAACCCCTTTAATTGATGATGCATAGACAAGACAAGAAGAAAGACTGCCCATGGGGGAGTGAGTCAGGCAATGGGAAACAACAGGGCCATGAAGCTATTGTTAAATGTTGGATGTAGCATTTACACTGGCTCTACACTTGGAAGTTAATGTTCATATATTAGTTATTCTTGTACCAATATATGTAATATAATTTAGTATAATTTGTTAATAAACAAGCTGTGTCCTTTCTTCACACAAATTTATGTAGTCCAGTGTGTTATTTTAATAAAAGCAAGGGGGGGAGGAAGAGGTTTGATATTGTTGGGAGGGCACCGTCAACTTGACTCTTTCAAGTAAAATGCGTGATTATAATAATGGGAATTTAAAAGCACCTCAAGGAAAATCACAATTTAAATTGATAAAAAAACTGCTTGAATTTATGGAGCAAGTCAATTTTAACTTATAAAAACAACACCAAGAACAGAAAGCCTAGCAATTCAGTGGAAAAGCTCCATACGCTCAATGTGTATGTATACATTTATTTGTAATTCAGTCCAGGTCCAGCACTTGTGCACATCAAAGTAAACAATATACAAAAAACCCCAATATAAACAGGTACTGTATGGGAATTCTTATCCTAAAACCCACTATCCAAAAAGCTCTGAATAGCTCTAAATGCTTTCAAAATTATTTCCTGTTTCTCTACAAAAATAAAACAGTACCGTGTACTGGATGGTAACTAAGCCACATGAATACATATTGGTGACAACACAATCCTATTGGTTTTATTTCATGTCATGCCGTTTATAGTGTGATTTTAAAATTAGGTTATTTCTACATTTTTATTTATAAGATAAGTGTGTTGGGCCACAAATAACATTGTCCCAGCTATAGTGACACATTCAAGAAGGTTCTTCATAGCAGAAGCTCATGTTATTCCCTTACCTAACCTATCTAAATGGAATTATTCAATTATATATGCCAACTTGGTTACATAGTATTTTGCTAGTTTTTACAAATTTTAAAGGCCTAATGGCAAAAAACTAGACAGAAAATCAATCTGTTAAATACAGTAGATATTTAGTTAGACAGCTATAAATGATGTCAGGTTCATACTCAATAAAATATTCCATCAGTTGTACCCAGAGGGGTGAGATTACCTCAGTTTTGCAAGACATAGGTAGTTTATTATTCTGTCTTTTTTTTTGTTTTGACATTTTATATATTGTTAATGCATCTCCAGTGAAGACCAAACTTGTGAATAATATTAAAAAATATAATAATTTTCAATGAGGAAGAGACCACTCATTCTGTAATGCTTTTGTCATCTGAATTATATTTATCACACACACTTTTATGCAAATTTAAAAGGGTACACAAAATAATTCCTTTAACACTTTCACCCATACCATTAGGGCACAGAGAGCTCCCCCATTCTACAAAGAGGGTTCTGGAATTCTCTGGTCAACACACATTTAGCTTGCACAGTATTATGAAGTTTAGACATGTATTTACACACACAAGAATTATTTTTGTATTGTGACATGCAATCACAGTGCGAACAACCATCCCACAAACAGTTTTTAGAATACGGTTCTGCAGACAACAGTGGCCCAATTCCCTGGTAAAGTTATGCAACTCCCACAAAAATACAAAACAATCCCAGCAGCACCAGTTAATGAACATAGAAAAATGTCTTCAATAATTGTCAGCTTTTAGCATGTATAAGACTACAGTCACTGTTTTGTGAAGAACACAGGACGAATGGGGAAAGTTTCTTCTGCTATCACTGACTATTCTATTCATTTGTACAGTAAACTTTTATGAAGGGAAATGATCTCACCTAAAATTGCAGTTGGCACAAATGGATCTGCCATGCATCATTAGCAGGCCCCAGCAGAAAAAGACAAGAAGAGAGAACATAAAAGATAAATGACACAAGCATTTCACAATTTGCACTATTCTTAGCTCCACATAATACTTTATGTATGTAATTTGAACTACAGGTATGGGATCTGCTATCCGGAAACCCTTTATTCAGAATGCTCTGAATTATGGAAAGGCCATTTACAATAGACTCCATTATAGTCACATAATAAAACCATTATACCATTATAATCAATAAAAACAGTACCTTGTACTTGATCCAAACCAAGATAAAATTAATTCTTACTGTAAGAAAAAACAGCCTATTGGGTTTATTTAATGTTTACATTATTTTCTAGTAGACTTAAGGTAGACCTAAGCATTCTGGATAACAGGTCCCATACCTTTATCACTATTTAATCAGTAGGCCACATACATATAATGAGTCTGAATTAACTGACCTGGATAGTAGGAGTTGGGCACTGTTGTACTTAGTGTATTTGTTTTCATTGTGAAAGAGGATGGTGAAGATACAGCTGTAAAAGAAACAAAAAAATAGAATTGGGTTTGACTGCATTTGTAGGATACATATAGTAAATGGAAGACATAAAAAAAAACTGCAGATTACACTATACATATTCTAGGAGTATTGACACTTTTGCAAATATAGTGACCCGTCATCCCTAGCATCGGATCACATGAGGAGGGTCATATTTTCACTTCAGCACTGCAAGCGGTCAGGCAGAATAGAAGAAAATTGTTCATTGTGAACTATGATTTGTAGAAGCCACATTTTCCATTTTTCAGTGCATCACTAATCTAGAATATTTTAGGCAGATGCGAGGGCGAGTAGAAAGGTGCAAGTTTACAGGCAACCAACATTGTCTGCACATATAAGTGACTCAGATAACTGGAGTTGTGAAGCTGAAGTATGGCTAGATCTATGGTGGTCTATTAGAACATTGTACATTGCCACAACAATTTACCCAGACCTACTTAATACTAGCTGTTACTCTTCAATACTCCAATACTTTACATGTCTCTCTTCTACTTAATACTTAATGCATTTAATGAGTATAGGTATTAGTAATCAATGATCTTAAACAACAAAATATATTGAGAAAATGGAAGCAGTTACTTCCTAAATCACATGCTTGAGTCCTCTAGTGGCCAAATAGAGGTATAGCAAAAATAGTCCCTTAAAGAACAAGTAAACCTTTTTTTTTTCTATCTGTAAATTTGCTCTAAACAGCCCCCCAGATTAATGTACCTTAGTCCCTGCTGCAAGTCTGCTCTGGTTTCTGTGTTATCAGCAGCTTGTTTCCTCTTCTTCCTGGTGCAGAGTGAAGCCCCGCCCCTTAGCTTACTGAGCTGACCTTATCTCTGTGACTAGTTCTGGAGATCATTTGCATACTATGACATAGCAGAGACCAGTGTGTGCAGCACCTTTTACTTGGGGAAACTAGCTTACTAATGCACACACTGGCTCCCTCTTCCTCTCTATTGTGTAACAGCAGCAAATGGACAGCTCAGTAAACTAAGGGGCTGGGCTTCACTCTGCACAAGGAAGAAGGGGAAACAAGCTGCTGATAACACAGAAACCAGAGCAGACTTGCAGCAGGGACTAAGGTACATTAATCTGGGGGGCTGTTTAGAGCAAATTTACAGAAAAAAAAAGAAAAACATTTACTTTTCCTTTAAGCATGCTGATTATAAAGTAAAAAAGTATATTTTATTAATACATATTAAAAAGTATCAACAGTTTTACCCCCACATCGCCTAACGCGTTTCATGCTTGGGTGCTGGGTAAGCATGAAACGCCTGAGGTGATGTGGGGGTTAAACGGTTGATACTTTTTAATATGTATTAATGAAATATACTTTTTTACTTTGTAGTTAGTAATCAATGATGCCTTACTGTATTTGTCTAATGGAACAATGCACTTCTAATAAGATGTCACTTTCTCAGTTGATAGTTTAGCTACCATTGTGCCAGGCTGGATAGTCTTCTCCATCACTTCCCACCCTATTATGCCATTAACTCAAATACCACCCTATTGTGTCATGAACTCCCCTCATCATGTAAGTGGGGCCACTAACAGTCAGAAATTACATGTATCCATGCTTTCAGTGGAAAGACCTTCGTTAGTTTTTCTTGGCCTGCACATTGAGATATTAAAACAAATTCCAAAATTGTACTCATATTGAGGCCCTATAAGCAGTATTAATGAATTCAGGTTTGACTGGCACTCCATGAATACTTGGCTGCATTGTCTAAGTGCTCTTTACCTATACACCAATACAAATATTTAAGGAAAATAAAGCATATCTATTGGCTTAAATAATTTTGGAAAAGGCAGTTGCTCTATCAAAACATTGTAAATGATTGATAAAAGCATTTTTCATGCACAGAAGCAAGGAAAGAATGTGTTAAGAAAATCTTGAAAAGAATAGTGTAACTCTATATGAAATGGTTTCTGTATTCGCTTTATCCAATACAGCAAGACACCAAAGCGAAAAATTCGCGACGCGACGCGCGTCGTTTTCTGTGCGTCCGGCGGATTTTCGCTAAGCGAAATTTCGCTGGCGATTCGCGAATTTATTCGCCAGCATCGAATCGCGGGAATTCGCCGCGAATTCGCCCCTGGCGAATAAATTCGCTCATCACTATTCACCACAATTGTTTTGAAATATATTTTAAGAAGTAAGCGTAAACAGTAGTGATGTCACTTGCAACGGACAGAAGAAGCATGCCCAGTGTCAACAAGTTGTCTACTGTAATAATGTAAGATGTAATATATGGAATATGTATTTCATAAAGCCGAATATTTTTCTTTCCCTGGAGTAAATGGGCATTGCATATTTTGCACTACTAAACAACTATTGCTGCTGGGAATTCGAGCAGCTCTGGTTCTGTGTGCAGAGGCTTTCCATAATAGCAGTCCTATCTGACACAACTGAAAGGGATAGTACCTAGAGCAGAAGTTCTAAACACATTAAAACCTTTAGATACAATTTTGATACCCCAACCATAGACTAATATTGTTCCTTTGTTGTTGATATAGTGTATATGTGTTCATTCTGCAAAGCTGCCTCACAAACAAACTTTGGCGAATGAAAATGAAGTGCTCCGAGCGCCATCTCACCAGTGATTTACATTTTAGTCAGTGGGAAGGCAGGGGAAGGCAGTTCGGGGAGATTAATCACCCCAAAGAAGAGGAGATCTTCCCAAATCTGCTTGTGTGTCTCTGTCCTAAGAGATAACCTGCTGCTCAACTGTAAATGCAAATGGCAAATCACTCTACTAACCCTGACTACATATATTTATCTCCATGCCCTTACCTGAGTAAATCATTCCCTTCTTTGAACCATAGGTAACAAGTAAGTAACTCAGTAGTCTTTTTAAAACTATTTCTACTTCTTAAGTACTAGAACAGAATCTGGTCCAGGCTATACACTGATGAGCCAATGCCCCAGCCATCATAAATAATATGTATTTAATTATTAATTGTGCCAGCAAATTACCTCCCTCCTCCTTTTCCTCTCAACATTTGGCACTTAAATAGATACTGACACCTGAAATTAAACAATTTTTTAAACATCTATTATACTATTGGCTTTGAAAGCAACTTCTAACTTTGCCATAAATTATTTGCATGATGCTTTTACATTACCTGTCTGATCCCCCATGTTCCTGTACGAGGGAGCTGCCATATTTGTGCAGCAGGAGTCTGTTCTCATTACAAACTGTAACTAACAGGCTGAGATGGGACAGTCTGGTTGGCAAAGTCAGAGTGTCAGAGAGTCAGGCTTAGGAACTTCAACTAACAATTATACACAAAAAACAAACCTCTCAGCAAAAAATGATCAGCATGACCTATAGGTAACATTTAATGTACATTCATATGTTAAAATTCATTTTTTAGGGTCAGTATCACTTTAATCTGTGTATCTGTGTTTATATTTATTATGGCAATGTATATTACCTCCTGTTTGTTCTACTGCATAGTAAAACTTGTACAGCATGTCATATAAAAGTAACCATCTATAAAGTCATACATACGTACTAGGCATTCTTCATTATGAAGAAGCCCTTGCACCTGACAGGCTTTTGTCAATGGACCACACATTATTTACATACTGTTCTTGGCATTCTTCCACAACTGAGCTCAGGCATGCCCACAAATGTCCACAGTTGCATACTCTTATGAGCACAGTAGCTAGTTCATAAATGGGTGGAATTGGGTTGCACACCATTATTCTGCCTCGTTTCTTTGAAACAGTCTTGACTGAGACAGCTAAGCATAATATCCTGTTTGCGGATGACAACTTTGCTGCTGCTGCAGGACAAACTTTTAAAAGCACTGACTATAGGCAATCACGCATTGTTTACTTTCTGAACTATATATTCAAGATGAAATCAAATAAAAGCTAACAATAAAGAAAGTGTCACATATTCCCTGTGGCTTTATAAAGGCAAATTCTTCAAAAGATGAGAAGAATTATTCAGTATCTCTGATGGAACAAAAGTGCTTCCAGCTCCCAGCTGTATTCTGTGACATGACAAGGAAGAAAGGAAAGCTTGTTCTGGTTATTTAGAGAATGCATTGGCTGCATTAGTAGCTGCTCATTACAATATGCAATGTGATTTAAAGCACAGCACGGTACAAACTGATTTTCCGTAAGTGACTACTTTGTCCATTAAATTGATTGGTTAATGAGATGGAAAAATCTTTACAGTCACTCTAAGTCACTTCGAATGCTTCTTCCACCACACATTAGTAAAAAGAAAACAGAGGACTAAGTCTTAAATCATTTTGAACTTACATCTGCCATTTAGATTGTGTGTGTCCATGAAGGAAAAAGCTTCATCACAGTTGGTGCCTTGCTCAGTATAGCTTTTATCCATTGAATTCACCATCACTGTCATTTCCTGCCGCGTATTGCTCAAAGTTTCTTTCCGCTTCTTTGCTAATTTCCTTAAGAAGAAAAAGACAACAAATATCAGGCATGTCACAAACCCATATTTTCTGAATAATAAATGATTTCTCAGTAGAAAACATCTGACATTGATGATTTATATTGTACAAAACAATATTTTGTGTACCACTATTTGGACCATGAAACAGAACACCTACTTTTTGTATTTTTTAAAATTGGGCATTATATATCTTCCTACTAAACACCCTCACCCAAAAAGATCGAGGAGGTCTCCATATATATAGAGAGACTGTGTAGGAATGGGAAGTGAGCTGCTTCTTAGTTTCATCACCAGCAAAATGTTATACAGTATATGTAAGATACTATTAAAATAGGATCACGTCCCACAATCCCGGACTTCAGTTTCAAATTGTGAATTCAGGTTTTTAGTTCTGAAGTGGCTAAAATTTACCAACCATGAGTCCAAAACCAAGTTGGCTGATGATCCTCACTCACAGTCATCATCCAGCCAACAATTGAACTGAATTAAAGTCAACATTTCAATTAAATCAACTGATCAATTTGTCTGTCAGCAGGTCAGATTTGGCTACTAATCCATGGCCAAATCAGATGGATATCCCAAAAGTCAACCTATGATTGGCCAGCTTGAGACTGTTCAGATACTTTTTTGCTTTAACAGTAACTATTTTTTTAAGACAATGATAGCATTTTGATTCTACAAGGTGCAGATTTTTTAATATTCAAATTTTTACTATCATTCACCAAATTAAAAAAAGAAAAACCTGAACCAATTTCTTTTGCAATTGTGCAAATTTGACTAAATCTGTCCCTAAGAATTTTGCTCAGAATGCTCAAATTTCATATTGCCTCCATTTCTAGGTATCTTTTTCTACATATAGAACTAGCTGAAATTAATCTACTGCCAAAATGAAATCATCTGAGTGCTCTTTGTAAAATATAATAAAGGCTTTATATCTTCGTCAATGATTAATTTCTCCAGGAACTGTTAAATTAGTGCAAATACAAGATATATGTGGGAGTTCTCAGCTGTAATTACCAATCTATTATACTATTCATATCATTAACTGTTTGCCAATTCTTTTATTGAAACATATCCATAATCTACTTCTCTGGAATAAAAACAATTTATCTGTACTACTTCACGTTTCTGTCACTATAACTATGATTAGACTGAATCCAGGATGCACACCTGATTGATAGTTCAAAAGCCCAACCAGCCACCTTTTTATGTGACCGCTGGGCAGATGTGCCATACATACTGTGTTTTCCATTTTGTGCAGCTGAAAAAGATCCAATGCAATTCCTTGCAATTTGTCACTGCTCTCTCTTGGATCTTTGGAATGGCTTAAATGGGGTTTGAGAATATAAGGAACCACACTGTCATTATAATAACTGTAGGCTAGATCAGAGTAAAAGGTGGCCCTCTCAATGCTTATTTCATGCATTAGATCAATTCAAATATCAACTGCATTTCTTTGAGTAATGAGTTATTTAAACTGAGAACAGGTATGGGACCTATTATCCAGAATGATCGGGACTTGGGGTTTGCCAGATAACGGATCTTTCCGTAATTTGGATCTCCGTACCTTAAATATACTAGTAAATCATGTAAACATTAAATGAATCCAATAGGCTGGTTTTGCTTACAATAAGGATTAATTATATATTAGTTTAGATCAAATACAAGGTACTGTTTTATTATTACAAAGAAAAAGGAGATCATTTTTAAAAAATTGGATTATTTCATTATTATGGAGTCTATGGGAGACGGCCATTCCGTAATTCGGAGCTTTCTGGATAACTTTCCGCATAAAGGGATCCAATACCTGTATCAGAAGGGCCTATATTTTACATGTAATATATGGCTGTTAAAATAAATGTCTCTAACTGTACCTATTTTATCATTAGGGAATGGTAGACTCTCTGACAAATTATGCCACATGGAAGTCTTTTGATTCGGCTCCTTTGTACTGTTGACACAGATTATGCTGTCATACAATTAAGTGTGGTACAGCTACATTAACCACTCCCTGTGATGTGATGCTGTGTAATGTATTGCAGGTCTCTGTGACTTAGAGGGGGGTTAGTATGTTGTTTATTTAAAGAAATGAGCAGAAGTTAATAGACAGTTATAAACTAATTGCCTGTGTCTGTAGTAGTATCTCCCCATTTATCTAGCTAATTCAGTTTAGCTCTGCCAGTTTTCCATATGGTGCAGAACCCCACTGATAAAACAGCCTTACAATGAAATGAGAGGAAAAGTTTAGCACCAGGAAACAAATAGTTTAACTGTTCTTCTAGATGTGTTTGACAGTCCAGATATTAAAACCATTTTGTTGCTTTGTGTTTGTCATTTGCAATTACAGTAAGATATTTTTCCAAATCTGAGGGTGTCTGCTGTATAGCAATCACTCTTCAAATAAGCACTATTAATGCTTTGGCAAAACTTCTACAGATATTTGGAAACAATATGTTGATTGCAGACAAAAGACACATCATATTCCACTAATGGTCAGTTTCAATACATCTGCGCAAGATCTTCTGGGTGCATTAAGGTCAAGCCCTATGCTCCTCACTCACTAAAATTAAATTATCCTACAGGATCTTTAGCCTAATGCTAACTGATAGAGGCAGATTTGCGAACGGTCGAATTTCGAAGTGAAAAACACTTCGAAATTCAACCGTTGAATTTTTTTAGGGCTGTATTTGATCGAAAATTGACCTATTTCTATCAAATAGGTCCATTTTTGATAAAAAAAAAAAATCGTTTGAATGCATCCTTCGATTTGAACGATTTGAACCAAAATCCATCGAATTCCTAGAATTTAGAAACATTTTCAGGACAGGTTCCAGGAGGTCCCCCATAGGCTACAATGGCAATTCAGCAGCTTTAAAGTGTTTAATAGTTGAATTTGAAGGATTTTAAGGAGACAGTACTTTGAAAATTCTAAGTTTTTATATTCAAAATGAATGCTGGGCTATTTGATAGTCAAAGTAGCCCAACATTACTTCAAAATTCTAATTTTTTTAATTCTAATTTTATTAGAGTTTTCACTTTTATGTTTCTGCCTTACCATTGACATAGCCTTTCTACAATCTGCTGGGTGTGCAAAGTAGTTTTGTTGTTTCTCTGTAAAAGTAGTAGCCATTTCTGCTTTCTAGTGGGAGCAAGAAATCCAGTTGTTTCTAGGTGATTTGGAAGTTGCCTAAGGCTGGAAGTTTTAATAGATATATTTAAGCCTTTTATCATAATATCAAGCTGAACAAATATATGTAGGAAAACTGTAGTTTTTGTATAATAAACATTCACACATGTATATATTAGGAATACAAATGTAGCAGATTTGATCTATTCTACATCCCTTTTCCAACTAAAAGGAATTGCAAGCCATAAACATTAAATGCACATAAGTTAATAGTTTACTCCATCGCTACTGTATCTACACAGTGCTAACCAAAATGGAAGCATGGTATGACACAGTAAGACAACTGATGTTCTTAAAGTAATTTTTCTTTGCTACTTTTAAAACAAGAACTATGCTTCATCATTAACTTTAGATCATGCTCATTCCTACCTAGAAGTATGTTGCTGGCCATTTTGGGAGATTGTAAAGGTTAACAAAGATTAAAAGAATAAAATAATTATTGACGTTGCTCCCTCTCTCTCTCTTTGTAGCACATGTTGTGTGGCAACCCACTGGCTTACTTGACTCCTTCAGAAGACTTCATTAGTCACTGCCAGCTTCAATCTGTGTCAGTTATGTTACTCTTGGATCCCAGAGGAAAGAAGCTCTCCTCAGTGATTGCAAGCTACACTAAAGATAAACTGGCTCATTTTACAACACATCAGGCCAGCTCGTCTATTCTCCCAACAGCATCTCAAAACACAGGAAAATCTATAAATGCTATTAACCTTGCCAAGATATTAAGTGAAAGAGATGTATTCTTGCCTGGCAAGGAGTAGTTCCAGAAATGGCTGTCTAGTTCTTGGTATACATAATTTACATAGGTAAAGTATAACATGCTACAGGGAAACTGCCACTGATACAAACTGTAGGTGTTGGTTAATAATAATAATACCATGTTATATTATTAAATGTCTTAACATTCTTATAGTTTTTGAGATACAAATGGTTTAGTTAGATATGCTTCCATAACCTAACATTTTTTCCCACTGAAAACAACTCAACCATACTGTTTGTCAGTAATGCCTTGAAAATTGCTGAGCCATTCTGGAATCAGGCAGTAAGAGCAGATGAAATTTGTCAGCGACTCACAGCATGAGAGAGTCATTTGTAGTAAGAAAAAATGGTAGGCTGAGGAAATCACATATAAATCTTTAAATACATGAGCAACTATATAATATAATATAAAGTAGATGGATTTATAAAACGTCCACTAATAGTTACTATAATTTTATAACATCAGTGGTTCTCCTTTACTTCCAGTTACTACAGGTAGACTTTCTACATTTGTCTTATTTTTTAAATATCAAGAATACAGAATTAATAGTAGGATTCCAGTGTTTTTCTATGAAATGGTCAATGGACTACATGTTGATACTTTGAAGCAGCTTGCAGAAATTAAATAAACCAAATTAAATGACATCTGGTCTCTTCTGAATCCTGTTCACACAATGTCCAGTAGTAAAATGCAGTTTTGGACATTAATCTCAAAGTTTTTTTTAACACATTATTTTTTGCATCATTCCAGCAGATTTGCCCCCATCCTCTGAGTGAACATGGACACATGTCCATGTTGAACTTGCATTTTGGTGTGCAGGTGTGGAGGTTGAATAACTTCTGCAGTGCAAATAGTGTTCCACCCAGAGACAGTGATGGAAGCTATAAATCCTCTCAAGGGGAGCATGTTGGTTGCTAGACTGGAAAAGCTGAAACATGACAAAGTGTAACTCTAATGAAAGTAAATCTACTTTACTGGCTATTTTTTTAACAGAATGTACATTTTCAAGATAACTATATGCATCTATAATTTCTAATCATAAATCAGTTAAACTCTTTGGTAGTGGTATATTTTTCCAAACCAGTGAATATTTGCAACGTTTGGTATAATTTGGCCACCTAATAGGGTTGTGCCCAATGCAACTGCCCTTACATTGGTAGTCAAAATTAACTGGTCTGATCTTCCATGAAAACTCATACAGCAATGGAAATGGAAGTCAACAGAGGTCCATATTACTTCAGTCCAGCCAATGATTTCTCCAAGACCAATGAAAGGCCTTAAGTAAAAAGATTTTTATCTCAGACAAAACACCCACAACCTTGTAAGACCAAACAACAATCATAAAATACATTTGATAAGCATAGAGTATTTTAAACAACTGTAGATAATTTAATTACTACCCAGAATAAAAAAAAAACAGTTAGAAAAGTGTGTTGTTATGATCATGTAATCTGTAAACTGTTTCAAATGTTTGTGATGGATGAATCATTAGACATTAATTCTGATTTAATAGCATTCTATTGTCAGATGCTACACATGTAATTTTCCCTACCATTCACCATGTGGCAGATTCCACATCAGTGATAAATTTACAGCTACCATGATGGCCCTAAAGCATAGGTCTACATTTGCCAATGTGAAGCCTCATTAATATATGACATCTCCTTCTCCACTTGCCTTAGTACATTCTTAGTGTTCCCTCATTGGGAAACATATTTTATCCCTCAAGCTAGTGAGATTTGCTAATTGGCAAGCAAATTACTTGAACTTGAATTATTTCAGAAGGTTGTATTTCATTTGTTAGAAAAAAAGGAAAATTCTAATATGTAACCAAGAACCAGTTATTTTGGTTACTAGGTACCAATATATGATATCTAGAAAAATGTTAAAAGCTAATTTACACTGGAGCATTAAAGCTTTTAGATTTCAGAAAAGCAAATCTGAGTTCCTTAAAGGGATACTGTCGCATGAAACCATGTTTTTTTCTAAACACACGAGTTAATAGTGCTGCTCCAGCAGAATTCTAAACGTAAATCTGTTTTAGAAGAGTAAACAGAATTTTTTTAAATTTGTTTTGAAGTTTGGCATGGGGCTAGACATATTCGGGCAAATTCACTAAAGCGCAAAGCGTCTAATGCTGGCGCTAATTTGGCAGCATGACGTCAATTTGTAATTTCACCGATTCACTAACAGTGTCCCTGGTGAAAATTCATTAGCGAAGTAGATAGACTTGCGAAACTTCGCACCCTTACGCCAGGCGAAGTTGTGCACTGATGAAGGGATGTAACTACGGTAATTCACTAAGATGATAATTTTTCTGAATGTTACCTCTTACGCTAGGTCAGATCTATTCAATACAATAGATAGGAGTTTGAAAAAAAAGTAAAGGTTTTCTGGGCTTGTGTAGTGTAATGTAGTGGCTGTAACATATACTTCTATTATACTTTGAAATTAGGAATCGCTAGCGTAAATGCACTTTGCCAGCGAAGTAACACTAGCGCAACTACACTACTGTTCGCCGCCCTAAGAGTAACTTCGCACTTTAGTGAATTAGCATAGCTCTGGTGAAAATTCACCTGGCTAAGTGCGGTGAACGTTTGCCCCATTGTCAGTTTCCCAAGTGCCCTCAGGTCATGTGACTTGTGCTCTGATAAACTTTAGTCACTCTTTACTGCCACACTGCATTGCTACAGATGAAAATCCTGTTCCTACAGCTACCTATCTGTCTCCACCCAAGTGCCACTTTACCAGTATAAACAAATTCATTGTTCCTCAGATCAATGCCCATTATTTAATACTTTATTTGCTTTACTAGATACTGAATAATGCTGTCCAGAGCTGCAAATTCTATTATCCACAATAACCCTCACATTAGGAGGACCATTTTTCAGCAGTGAACCTCATTTAGCAGTTTTACACCCAGTCCTTAAATTTATTTAAGGCAATTTATTCCACAAAGTCAAAAATGACGTGCATGGAGCAATTTAGTGTCTTCATTAGAAACAGACACAGTACCATACCAACTGTATGGCAATTACGTTTGCAGGGTCAACTTATCACGAGATAAATCTTTATGAGTATCTTTATCTGGGCTTAATGGTCCAAATGGGTGTTGGCACTCAACAATCATGCTAAATTGAGTACTGATGATATCCATTTAAGGCGAATGACATTGTTGAACAGATACCAATAATCTGACAATTTTTTTCACTCCGATAAATGTGTAGTTAAATTGGGATCCGTTTTCTATTCCACTCTCTCATATGCAGCTGGCAGCTTACACACCTGTAATATTCTCATATGCACAGCGGCCTGTCTACAGCTTTCAACAGTACCTGTACAGGCCTGCCAGTATAGAGTACCTCCTTTCCAATGTATGTCACCTCTAAACATTTCTTAGAACTTGGTGGAGGACATCTTTAACCAGATGCTATATATCATTTGTGAATGTATGTCTGTACTTAGTAGGAAGAAAGCATTTTAACCAAACTCATATTAAATATACAGGTTGGGGACCTGTTATCCAGAATGCTCGAGACATGGGGTCTTCTGGATAACATATCTTTCCATAATTTGGATCTTCATACCTTAAATCTGCTAAAAAAAAGTCATGTAAACATTAAATAAACCCAATAGGCTGGGTTTTTCAGAACTTAGCAGCTTCAAATCTCATGTAAGTATTGTCATTAATACAGTGCATAATGACAAGCAAAAATGATGACATCTCAAAGAAATGTAATGCTGTAAACTGTACAGAATGTTCCATATAACATGTCACTTATATGTTGACTAATGCTAGCTAGCTCTTGTGGCAACATTGGACTAATATATTATAAATCTAATGGTGTATATTCAAGAGTTAAAATGTGTCTCGTACCTAGTGAATAGAGAGAGAGAGAACACTCAGTGATAAGACAGACAGGTCATTGCAACAGCCACTATCTGTTGAGTTCATTAGCAAAATATCATTCCTCAGACTAAACTAAAACATTTTAACTGCTTGTGCCACTGAAAGGCAAATGTTTTAATGAGATGAGTCAGATAAGTTGCCTAATACATCTTCCATTATTAAAGCCATATGTTGCAAAATTAAGAATGACTTGGAAGAATCTTTATGGAGGCGGCAATACTATATCCTGTACTAGGGAAATCAATATTGTATATATTATCTCATTAGTTATTAGCTGAAAGAAACATTAAATTAGAAAGAAAAATAATGGGAAGTGACAACAAGATTAGAAGGATAGTCAAATTACATAAAATAATTTTTTTTGAGAGACTTGTATTACTTTTAAAAAATTATTATTCAAAGATTAACATGCTTACATTTATTCAGGGGCACTCCGCCAATGAGGCAAGTTGAGGCAATCGCCTCAGGCCGCAGCGCCCCTCTGGTGCAGAGCGCGCACTTGCACGCTCTGCACTAGCGCCGTGGACCACCCTACCCCTCTTCAGTGCTGATTAAGTGAGCACCGTGGGAGAGGGGGGCATATCGAAGGCCGCCTCAGGCAGCGATATCGATAGCATCGCCCTTGCATTTATTTAAACACCTATACAATACCACCTATCCCCTAATCCCATTTACCTGATCACTAGATCACTCTACAGCCCTGCCACGGCTCTGAATCATTTCTCTACAACAGGCCTACTCTTCTGTCCATAATGCTGCCAGTGCACCTATACCTTTCCTTGTACTCTTCCTTGCCCAATTCCATACTGCTAACAAACTGATTAAAATGTTCACTCAGTATCCTGTCTCATCCACAACAACATATAAATCTTACATTTCCCTCCCTCCAGTCCTTACTCAAACTCACCATATTCATTCTCTGTCCTCCTTCCATATTCTACTCCATCCCACTGTCTCTAGTTTTTGAGAAAGTCCTGGTCTGCTATCCAAATAGAGCTGAGCTAAATAACCCTCTCCATCCACATTCTCATACAAAGGCTGAATGCTGAAATATTGCAATATAAGTGACAATGATCTACAGAGAGTGCTAGGAGATTAATTGGAAGAATTTGTAACTGCTGGGTGAGTAAGGCAATGAAAGGCATTGGGAAAAAGTCAGTGAGTAATGTGGTTCACAAAATCTATGTTAATCTTCAAACCAGAAAGCTCAAGGCAGTTGTGAGATGTATCACTAAAGAAGTGACCTTGATCACATGAACATATTTATTAAAGGAAAGCTATACCCCTAGAACGAATATTTAACCAACTGATAGTTGATATTACACTTAGTGGCTGATTAAAGAATCCTAAACTAGAAGCATTTACATTTCTTCCCCTGAGCCACCATTTCTTGAAGGTCTATGTGCTGCCTCAGAGATCACCTAACGAGAAATAATGCAGCTGTAACGTTAACAGGAAGAAGGTTGAAAGAAAAAAATATTCTATTTAGAATTGCCCAATGGCACATGCTACTATAAGTTATCATTTATTTAGATGAAGCAAGGCTTTACATATATACTGTTTATATGTGCAGAGACTTACATTGTATGATGGTATCGTTTTCCTTTAAGTAGTGGATTAACATTTATTGTCCCTGTAAACCTGTAGCATTTTAGTTGTTCATCCTATTACAATCAGAAGTGCATTTTACAGGTGGCTTTTGTACCTTTTTCAGATTTCTATTCATTAAAATTTTTTGAAAGCATTAACTGATTTCAGAGTACAGATTTTTTGTTGTGTCTTCAAAATAATCCCTACTATAGTATTTTGCTAAACAACAACTGGGATTTCGAAAAGAAAACAAGCCTATTTCACTTTAAATGTCAAGATGCAATTCACCTCAGCATGCTATTCAGTACATACAAAGAAATGGATAAATGCCTCCAAAAATGTTGAGAGGGCCTACCAATCAAAGATGTCAGATTTAGGTAGATTGCTATTGACAAAACTGTAAAGAACAGTAAGAGGTGGGCTGTAATGATAGTTATTCTGCTGGGGGGGGGGGGGGGGGAGACTGAACAGCAAAGAAAAGTGACAAAGGCAGGAATAAACAGTTACACAACAAAGCCAATTGTAACAGCAGTTTAAAATAAGACAAAGGAGCCTGAAATCACATCAACAGAGAAAAGCTACTTTCATTTCACTTCCAACAAGGAAGATGATTAATTTTGAGTGTATCTAAAACAGCTCATGTACGGTTTTATTACAGTTTGTCATTAAGTTTTGATACCATTAGCTGACATAGACAGCTTATTCCAAGGTTATAATGTAGCACAGATGTTGGTGCTTCCCTCTGGCAATTGTTTTAGTTGACCTTCTCTACCTAATATTAATCCTCTAATGTGCAAAGGAATCAGTGCCCACGGGGACATCCCAAGAAGTGGACCAGCCGTGTAGATTCAGCTCAAAATGGATAATGAGGACATCTGATGATATTTAAATACCGTATAAAGAAGTTGGATGTTTAATAATAGGAATCTGGTTGTAGGATAACGGACAACATTGCTTTCAAAATAAAGTATGTTTAATAAAACTCTGAACAGTAAATTGATCAGGCCTTTATTCCACTGAATATTGGACTCCCTTCCTTACTTTTTTTGTACAAAAGTTCTTTACATTAATGCCTGTTCTGATTTACTGTAGTTCAAAATATAAGATGTATATATTCAATTTCTCAGCATATGAGCATATAGTTAAGAAAGCATGTAAAAAATGTATATCAACTTTATATAATGTCATCAGAATTATGTTCCCTAGTAGCAATTCACACTTCCGGAAGAGTAATTTGACACCTGAAGTGGCTCATGGGAGAAACAATTGGATATTTCAAGAAAACAGTTGTCTTAAAGTGACATACAGTAACATACTTCTTCATGCAGTAGTGGGTGGATGGAGGAAAGACATTTATTAAAAGAGAAACATTTATATTTCATATTTTATCCATGTGTGCATGTTTGGGGCATGATTGGCAGCACATTCTGTTGGTTAAATTTCACATAAACCTGTTGCCTCCTGTACATACATTTTATGGAGATATCTTCCTAAAAACAAAATGTTTCTTGTTGATGCAGTTGGTGTGTTAAGGGGAAGAATGCTATGTGAGTAATAAGTATCTAGGGTGGTAGAACTATGAATAACTCTACCAGTCCTATAAGTTGTTAGGCTCCTATGTGGTACCAGCATAATCTGGTGACCTTCTGTACTAAAGGAAAGGAGGGTGGGTGTGTATATATAGCTTTCTTTGGAAAGGGTTCTAAAAGAGGTCAAGCCGGCAAGGCGACCCCCTTAGTGAGTTTAGCCCTAATAGTTTTAGAGAGAGACAGCTAAAAAATTTTGGCAGTCAAATGCTGATGGGGTTAGTGCCCCGCAATGAAGAAAACAACAAAACCTACTCACTCCACCTGTCTGTAGAATGTGATATAAATGGAATCTGCCTGTTATGTGAACCTGGAGTGAATTTTGGCCCCCAAATTTTTAAGTGCACATTTACAGATGAAGCCACTTTGGATTGTGTGTTTGACACAGAATAACTAAACTCAGATTTCCCATTTATCCCACTTAACACAGAATATTGTGTCACAGCATCCCATCCAATTAAAGAGTTCACCATTGAAAACAATGGTGCTTTGGTATGCTAATCAAAAGGTTAAATGCATTAAATGAGTTAAGATAACTTTAGATAACACAGTTTCTTCAATTA
This sequence comes from Xenopus borealis, assembly GCA_024363595.1. NCBI lineage: Eukaryota > Metazoa > Chordata > Amphibia > Anura > Pipidae > Xenopus > Xenopus borealis. The sequence continues at coordinate 105,898,674 of CM044441.1, forward strand.
ACCCTGAGTCACGGTGCATGTAACAAATCCAAGTGGATGCATCTGTATGTGTCGAAAATTGCGATTTATAGGTTGACATGAAACCAGTGGTGACCCGTGGGTTTACCATTGGTTAGGTGGGGTCAGGCTGAAATTTAGCCAACCATTGCAGGTTAGTGTTGGGAGTGGGTCAGATTGGAGATGTACACTCCTCCTCTGCTACAGAAGATTTCCTGTCTTTTAACCAGAGGTGCACACAAAAGTGTACAGAGCAATAAAACACAGGTAAGGTTTGGGTGTGGGTCCAACAATGGCAGCATTTTGCTGGTTATGGTCGAGTATGAGTTGAGTTTTCCCTAACCTGCACATCAAAATTCAAGATTTGCCTATGGGATTAGCGACATGTGGTTGCCATTCATTTCACTCAACTAAAAAGTTGAATTGGCAAGGGATACCAAAAATGCAACTGCAAATTGTTTCACACCATATAAAGAATCCATGCAAATTTCTGGTAGCAATTAGGGGTTATCATAGAATAGTTCCTCTATTTCACCAAGCAACTTCTCTCACAGCAGTTCTCAAAGATGCAAAATGCAAAACTTAAAAGTATGAATGATTCTATAATGCATTGATCATTACTCTGAACTGCAATCCCCTGCATTATATTGGTGAATATACGTTTTAGTTCATATTCCATGCAAAACAAGGCACATTATTTTAATAAATGGAAACAGAACATTTTCCTATGAATTATAGGAAAGAAAAAACACAATAATTATTCCAAAGTTCTGCTGTTTATTCCTGTCAATTATAAAGTGGGTCATATTGTTAGAAAACTTTTCCTGTGGATGCAAGAACTTACAGTATGCCACATATCTTTTTGAAAAGAAAACAGATAGAAGAGAAAAATATAAGCCACATTTTCTTGCTGTAAAAAAAATCTTCCTGCCAATCTTATTAAAATTTTGCAGATGCTAAGACTTTTAGAACTTAGTCTGTAAACTTTATAGCATCAAACATTCATAGGGTCTTGTCAATAAGACTCAACTGAAAAATAAGAATTATCATTTCTAAATGTTTTTTTTAATAAATGATCTCTGATTAAAACATAATAAACTGAGAATACATAGATATTAGTCAAAGAGAAAATATAATTGAGACTGCTGGCAAAATGAATAGGAGAAAGACAAGTAATAAAAAAGTAACTATAACAATAAAATTGTAACCTCATAGAGATTCAGAGATTTTTTTTGCCTGATGGAAACAGTAGCAACTATTTAAAAGTTGGAAAGATGCAAAATAAGAAGGTGAATACTTTATATGAAGTATGAAAAAGAATAGGCCATTGTATAATAAGCTTAAAGTTAACTTTAACTAAGGTTCTGTTGACGACATATAGAAGGTAGTTTAGTGTGGAGAACTTGACATTGTATAGGCTAAAGTACCCAATAAAAGACAACAATATACAGCTTAATTGGGGCACATTTTCTCTTCATCTAACTTCACAAAGGTTCAACTCACTTCACCAGGTGTATTTTCACAGCACATCCCATATTTACTAAAAAAAAAAGCAAAACTTTCAAGATGTTCTCCTGGTGTAAATTCTCTGTGAAAAATCACCAGTATATTTCCCCATAGAAAAGTAGTGGGGAAAATAGAGAATTTTCGCCATGGAGAAAATTAGCACAAAAATGGCAATGTTAATGAAGATATAAAGTGGCTGCTCTATCTTTATGACAGAAGTTTGCCAGCCTGAATCTGGAGAAATTTTTTTTGGAGAAGAGAGGTGATTTTACACCAATGCAAAGTTAATTCTGCACAACTTGGTGACAATGGCAATGTTGTAGGAAATCTTAATTTTTGGAGAAATTACACAATTTTTGGTGTATTTTCACCAAAAATTAAGATTTCCTACAAAATTGCCATTGTCACCAAGTTGTTAAGAATTAACTTTCACAAGTAAATGTGGCGCAAAGTGTGCCAGTGCATTATACTTTTTTAAATATAGAAATGTGCTAAAAAAGTAGTGTATTGAGATGATTTATTGAAAATTTCTGCAAAATCCCTACTAGCCCTGTCCATCTGTTCCACTGCCTCCTTTCCCAGGCTGTGCAGAGTTGACAGCATTACTCAGCACTAGGGTAACCTGATAGGGAAATGAAGTATGCCTTTGCTTGTGTGACTGCAAAGCTTGGCTATTCCCCTCCTACTGTAATCCTGCCCAAGACAGTTAAGACACACAACACCCTTGATTTGAAACTTGGACTGTGACTGTAGCAGATATATAGAGTGCTCCAATGAAGGGGCTATTTTAAAAGCTAATAATTTTTAGCTAAAAGTAATACCAGCATCATAAATTATTAATTAATGTATTGCCTAAATATTAGTTGTTTTTTTTAATTTATTCTTTAGGTCTCCTTTAAGTATTTTTGTCATAAACAACACCTATTACTACTAGGCATTAATTTTGTCCAAATGCAGTAGCCTATAGTAATTCGATGACATTTTGCTTTTAAACACTTGACTAGTAACTTCTACCTGCTACGGTTTAGTGCACTGGCAAACTGAGCATCTTTAATTACTAGACATGGATACACAGTGAATGAAAAAAATTGCCATTGCTGTTTTTTTAATTATAATGCAGCAAAAGCTTGCTATGAAAAAACACCAGAAAAAATGAGGTACAAAAAAAAAAATTCCATTGACTTCAATGCTTAGTGCTGCCACCCTGGATCTTTCTATTTTGAATTTTATTGAGATATTAGATAATGCTGATCTGCTTAAGCCAGAATCATATCAAAACACCACAACACATAACAAAACAACATAAGAAATGAATATTGTCTTTAAGTTGCCATTAACACAGAATACAGAGAAAGGGAATACATATTAATACTTAAAACTTGTAAATATCGTTACCAAGGGTACACACTTAACAGTTCATTGTTGTGTATCTCAGTGACCACATGTGCACAATATATGTTGCTCTTTCATACACTTCCATAGCTAATTGCTAATTATGTGAATCAAGGATTACAACATAATTTCTAAATGAGAAGATGTAGTAAATTAATATAAAAATATTTTTAATTAATTTTAGGGGTTAGTCAACAGTTAAAACATTTAGAAAGGACTCTTATCCATTCCTAATATACTGAGTGGGCTCTTAATATTTTACATCTACTTGCTTTTACCAGCGTAAGTATAGGTATGGGATCCATTATCTGGAAACCCATTATCCAGAAAGATCCGACTTATGGGAAGGCCATCTCTCATAAACTCAATTTTAAACAAATCATTCAGATTTTGAAAAATTATTACTTTTTTCTCTGAAATATTAATACAGTACTTGCTCAAAACTAAGATATAATTCATGCTTAATAGAGGTAAAACAATCCTATTGGTTTTAATTAATGTTTAAATTACTTTTTAGTAGATTTAACGTATCTAGATCTAAATTATCAAAAGATCCCTTTTTCAGAAAACCTTGTGTGCCAAGCTTTCTGAATAACAGTTCCATACCTGTACTACTTTTGACTAAAACTTAGATCTAGAAGTTACAAATAATGTGCCAGATATTGTCAGTGAATCTTAACCAGCACTATGTAAAACATATGAGAATGTCAAAATATGAGGAAGTCCAACTACCCTGCTGCCCTGATCCAAGTTACTAGTTCTTTCATAATAGTTTCAATAAAATAAGAAGTAGTAGCTAGCAGAGGTCTTTTCTCCAGATGTTCAAATTTCCTCCGAAAATATATTGGTTATTTAAAACAAAATGAATGCAAAACCTAAGAGTAACCATGATATTATTTTCCCTTTAAAAGCCTTGACAAACATCATAGGGTTAAACCTTCCCAAACATGTGAAGCATTAACAATATGAAACTGTGAAAAAATAATATTATTAAAAAAAAACAACAGAACCTTGACTATTAACCAAAGCTGACTTGATGGAACAATTTGTAAAACCCTGCTAGTCAGTGATTAATTAGAAGTTAATTGTTTCTGAAGTGCTAGCATGGATAGCAGCCCTTTTTCATTACTGAAGTTCATTTGTATTTTAAAGGGATCAATGCAGTTTCCATATTTCTTGACAGGACAATAAATATATTTTTGACAATCAAAATGAACAATTTCAAAATAGAACTTAGGAGACAGGAGGTTCTTTTTTTATCTGGACAAAATGAATGCTTTTCATTAGAATCCAAACACTTTAAAAAATTATATATTTATTATGTTATTGATAAAGTATATGTTCAAATATATCTTTTACTTTGCTTCAGTGTAGAAGCATATTCTTACATACATTAATATATACATGTATATACAGGTATGGGACATATTATCCAGATAACAGATCTTTCCATAATTTGGATCTTCATACCTTAAGTCTGCTACAAAATCAAGTTAAATAAACCCAATAGGCCGATTTCCTTCCAGTAAGGATTAATTTAATCTTAGTTTCTGATCAGTGTATAAAAAGTGAGTTCATGAAAGGTAAAATTTAAAGAAAATAAATTATTAAAAAAAAACTCCAGAACCATTATTTAAGAAATAAGAGTAGCAACCAGGAACCAGGAGCGGCTTTCCCCCCTGGAAAGCTCTCTGGAGCTGCCGCCTGAGGCGAGTTTCTCAACTCACCTCATTGGCGGAGAGCCCCTGTTGGTATGAACTAAACTTCCCTGCAAGACCACACTTTCCATGCAAGACAATTCAGTGCCATAGAGTTAAAAGAGATTTGGAAAATTAAATTAATTAATGGAAAAAATAAATAAATATGTCATATTGTGTATGTGGCAGATTTACTAAGGGTCGAAGTGAATTTTCTAATTAAATCCGAATTTCGAAGTAATTTTGGCGACTTTGATCGAATAGTCCAAAATTCGATTTGAATTGAAAAAATAAAAAAATTAGAATTTCAAAGTACGGTCTCTCTGAAAACCTTAGAATTTGACACTTTGCCACCTTAAACCTGCCGAATTGCCATTTTAGACTATGGGGACCGACTTAGAACTAGTGATGGGCGAATTTATTCGCCAAGAGCGAATTCCCACGATTCGCCGCCGTCGAAAAAATTAGCAAAACTCCAGCGAAAATTCACCTGCCGAAAATTCGCTGGCGTAAAAAAAAAAACAAGTTGCGCGTCGAAATTGACGCGACACGTCGGATTTGACACGACGTGCGTCGAACACAACGCGACGCGTCGGATTTGACGTGACGTGCGACGCGACAAAAACTACGTGGCGCACATAAAAAAAAATGTTGCGACTCGTTTCACGAATTTTTCGCCAATTCGTGAATTTCGCAGGAAATTCGCGAATTTTCGGCGAAGCGAAATGGGATAGATTCGCCCACTTAGAACCGGTAATGAAATTTTTTCTAAGTCCTGATAAATTGAAGGCTTTTTTGCAAAATCGTTCAAATTGAAAGAAAGAAGCATTTAAATGATTTTTAAGGCCTTTTAAAAAAATTTGATGGTCGAATTTCGAAGTAAATCTGCACCTATGTGTATCATGCACACATGTGAGGAAAATAATCGTTGATAAGCACTTAGGTATTGTTTTATCTTTGGGGGTTGCAAACATACCTTTTTGTCTATAATCAGTTATCCACAGAAAAAAAGTTTAAGCGCTATTTTTTATATGATTTTAGTCTGATTTGTATTATGAATAGCAGTGATTGAATGAGCAACTTATGCCATGAAACTGTTTTCAATCATATTATTTAGAGTAGTCTACATTTTCTGAAGCCATTTTGCAATTTTCATATCAGGTTACAGCATACATCTTTTGCAGTTCTCCCTGAGCAATCAGAAGAAAGTAATTTGTTTCTATGTGGTCTTGCCGGAAATAACAAGTAACAATCAAGCAAGAAAAAATGTTGAATCAGACAGTGGGAGGTGTAGCACTAAGCATGGGGTTTAACTGCTTAGTTTGGAATTGTGAAGAACATCTACACTGACTGACAGGTACTGTATAACAAAAAGTGTAGCAAAATATGCAGATTTGAGTATGTGACAAATGCGTTACGTTGCCGGTAATTGTTCTAAGCAGTATACAGTTGCTAAACATCATTCTGTATAACAATTGCAAAGGAACTATGTGTTATACATTTTATCTGAATATCTCTTATCAATTCAGGGATTAAATATTCTGAGAATCTGAATATGGGCAAACTGCTTTCATGAGGCCATGGTGACATGAAGAAAATGTTCTGTAATTGATATGAGAAGTATTAGGGCCGGTACACACGGGCGTTTTGGACCTGCACTCCCCTGCGTTGCGTTTGGCTGCGCTCAGCCGCAGGGGAGCGCAGGTCTAGACGCACCTCATTTTGTTCAATGAGGTTGTACCCACAAGACACGTGTGCGTACAGACCCATTGAAAATAATTGAGTGCATCTATACCTGCGCTCCCCTGAGGCTGAACGCAGCAAAACGGAACGCAGGGGAGCGCAGGTAAAACCGCCCGTGTGTAAGGGCCCTTAAAGGTATTATGCCTCTCTTGGTGTGGGTCTAAATGCAAAATATATTCAAATGCAAATTGGTGTTTCAGTGAACAATGACTGAGGGTTAAGAAGAAGGTTCTTTGATTATTTTAAAGATATCCCACTCTCTTAACTCAAAGGGCATTTTGTGATGTTCTGATATAAAATAATCATAATAATTATATTTTGCCTGTATATATTTTAGTGTCCAAAATGTTTAGAAACAATGGGCTATATTTATGAAAGAGTGAAGTTAAGGATCACCACAGTCCTCTAGAGTAAAATTCCAGAAAAGAAAAATGTGGCAGGCACTCAAACGAAGGCACTCTTCCAGCAAAGTAGTAGAAAAAGTAGAAAAGATTTATAAGTGTCCTCCATCTTACACATTTCATGTTAGCAAACACTTAATCATTCCACCACTCTCCATTCATTTCTATGAGTTTTTGAAAAGTGTTTTTCTCAAAGGATGAAATTTCACTTTCACCCATTGATAAATACTCTTTTAAAAATCCCATTGGAATGAATGGAGAGTGGCAGAATTTCATCTCAATGACTGTGGTGATCTCTAACTTCACTCTTTCATAAATATACCCCTATGTTTCTCTGGATAAGTGGTTTTTTTTAGTAACATGTATCACTATGCCTTAACGCAGGGGTCTCCAACCTTTTTTTTACCTCATTGCCACTTTGAGATAAAAAAAAGAGTTGGGAAACAACACAAGCATGAAAAATGTTCCTGTGTGGTGCAAAAAAGTATTGTGATTGGCCATTTGGTAACTGTCAGACAACAGTTGGATCTATTTGGAAGTGCACCTGGTTTTCAAATAAACACCTGCTTTGAGGCCAATTAGAGCAGCATCCAAGGGGGTGATGAGCAATATTTTGATCATTTTGATCACTGGTTGGGGATCATTGCCTTAAAGGAACAGTTCAGTGTAAAAATAAAAACAGGGAAAATAGAAATTTAGTTAGCCAAAAATACTAAAGGCTGGAGTGACTGGATGTCTAATACAACAGAACAGAACACTAATTCCTGCTTTTCAGCTCTCTAACTCTGAGTTAGTCAGCCACATGAGACATAAGGGTTTCAGTGAGTTTGCAATTGTTCCTCAGCATTCAGCTCAGATTCAAAAGCATCCGTTAAAACCCAAGTCACTCAAGTCACTGATTGGTTTTTGTCTGGTAACCAATCAGTGGAAACCAAGAGAGCAACAAAGGAGGAAGTAGTGTTCTGTTATGTTAAACATCAAGTCACTCCAGCCTTTATACAGTACATTACATTTTTGGCTAACTAACTATATTGGAAACAATTTTTATTTTGCACAAGCTATCTATTTACCCAGTTTTTATTTTTATATTGAACAATTCCTTTAAAGCTATAAAAGCCATTTGAACATTGGGTGCAATGTTATGTTTTTATTACAGCACAGATAAAATCTAATTGGTCAAGAAGTTGATTTGCACAGGATTTTATATGCGGATGGCACTGCCATATTTTGGGGCTTCTCTGGAACACATCCAGTACATGTAATAAAAGTCTGAAGTTTACTGCAAGGAGGAATAAGTTGGAGCTTGTCTAATAACAGCAATCATGCATTTTCTATAGTCTAGTAAAAGAATCACGCACAGAAGCCACTTCTGCAATTTCTTAACAGCTTTAGCCTCCATGCTGTTCACTTCAGGAAAGCTAGTGCATTATTTATCATTATTTGCTTTTTCCAGAATCTGCATTAATTATGCCACTATCTGATTATGACAGCAAACTGCCTTAGCCAAAACAGCTCGAGCCACAATAATGAAACGATTAATATACAAACACTGTCAGGCTGCAGACAAATGGCACTGACCTATATTTCTAATGGAAAGTGATTCTGGATTTACTAATTCACAAAAAGGCGCCAAGATTGCCTTTCCTCCAAAGTCTGTCACGAAAACAAATGCTTGCCTTTATTTGCAATCAGTTTAATTCCGTTCCTTTCAAATAGCTACATATAACTTTAATTAAAACTTCCAGTTAGAGGGCATGCTGTGGAAGCAAAGTCTTGTTTTTGAAAAGCAGCAATAAAAGTTTACTTGACATCAAAATAGACTTGGAGGATATCGTCCTGATAATTGCCATTGTCTCCTTTTTGAAAATGCAAATCTGATTTTTATGATGTAATGTTTAAAGGGGTTGTTCACCTTTGAGTGAACTTTTAGTATAATGTAGAGAGTGATATT
>CM044441.1:105919598-105945145 GCA_024363595.1 Xenopus borealis
AATCAATGGGAGAGTGATGTGTTTTCGCTCGATTTTATAAAATTTTTCCAGGATCCAATTAATTTGGGTTATTTTATTAATAAACAAGGTCAAACTGATCATGGGAGTTTGGTTGTGCCTTTTTTTTTTACTAAAATATGAGATAAATTCAGATTTTATTAACTCTCTGAGTGATGTCACAGCGTGATGTTAGATGGATCCCCTTCCCCCACCCCTGCTTCCAGATTTAACAGGAAAGCATCTGCAGCAAGGGAAGTGAGTTTTTTTTTTTCAGACAAGTTTTTTTTACCATATAAGCATCTGAGGACTGCCCCCTTAAAGCTGCTGCCCTAGGCCTTGAGTGCCAAAAGAATATGGTAAATACGCCTCTGTCTATAGTTGTGCTGGTGACACTTTACAGAACCTATAGACACACGGTAACCCTGGAGCTACACCAACAACTTGGCAGTAATTCTAGATTTCTTTTTGTGAGCTGTGCAAAGATTTCTAAAGAATCGATTTTCAAACACAGTGCAGGAAATGACACAAATCCAGCCAAATTTTACCATGTTTTGACACATTATTCTCAATTGCTTCAGATGCAACTTCACATTGCGACTGCAATTACATTGGAACTGTGGGAGGAATGCTGCATTGTGGGAAAAAACATGCTGCATTGTCAAATATTACATCCTGCTGCAAGCTGACTAATAACATGTGTATGGGGTTGTTGGGCTGTTATGTTGCTCTTTTTAAGTGTTAACTCTATCACAATACCAAGAGATCAAGTTCATGTGGTAACCACACATTGGCCATAGACAAAACAGGCATGTCCAAGTGTGGCCAGTAAAAATAAAAAAGTAACTCTATTTTTATGGCAATTTAGTGTTCAAACTTTTTTTCCTGTAATATGAAAAGCAAACATAAACTCAGGTCCCTGACTGAGGCTTAAGATTTTTTTATAAGGAACATTAAATTCCTTTCTCACAGTAACCAGCTTCATCAGGCAGCCAACTTACTTGGTTCAATATTTCATTAAACTGTACTGAGCAAGCATAACTCAATCTATTTAAAAAACGGCAGGCTTTTAAAAAATGAAATCTAAATTGCCACACAAGCAAGGCTTGTATTATACAATACAGGTAGCTAGATGAATGGCTCTTTGTATTGTTTCTGAAATCAGCAGGGAAAAATATTCATTTAAAAGTCTACCTATTCTTTGTTTTCGCCCTATTTGTTTTATGCCCTATTTGGTATATACATTGATGACAACTAAAAGTTGTAAACAGCTATTCTGATACTAATTTTACAAGGAAAATTGTAGATGTATGGACAAGTGATACAATCTAAGCACTTAATCTTTATTCTACAGTTTTTTTGGGTTGCCTATAAAATCAGTCTATGCATAAAAATGTAATGTGATGCTAAGAATTTTGAACAATGTGATTGCAAAAATGTTTTACAATGCCATTAATCACTGAATACATGTCCCCATCATAGTGTTTGAAAAGAAAGCAGTCTGAGGGCACTAGAGGGTTAGGGATATGTCTACTAAGATTGGAGATAAATATCTGGAGAGATTTCTGGAGATGTTGCCCATAGAAACCAATCAGCAATTAGATTTAAACAGCCACCTATAAGTTAGCAAAGATCTGATTGGTTGCTATGGGCAACATCTCCAAAAATGTCTCCAGATATTTATCTCCAATCTTAGTAAACATGCCCCATAGTGTAAGTGTAATATAACATAAATGCCATGAGTATAGAAACATTATAGCTTAATGCACAAAAATTATGTCACTATTCAAATGCTGTTTTAGATGACTTTCGATGACTCTCATTTTATCAATTAAAGGGGTTGTTCACCTTTGGGACAATAAAGCTAGTTTAAAAGCCCATGTCATAAAAAACGTTTTTGTAATGTATCTTTATTACCTAAAATGTTTGCTTTCAGAGATACATACCATAGAAGCTATGGATCATCTCTGCCAAATCTCTCTCAGTTCTCTTCTGTGTTTTGGGATCGCTGACACTTTGTGAAAAAAAAGAAAAATAGGTTGCCATATAAGGAAGTTGACTCTGTACACAGCATGCTAGTTCTCTCTCCTGCTTCATTTGCATATCTTCAATTCCATTGGCTGGCAGGTTCCATCCTCAACTTCCTTATATGGCAACCTGTCGTTTTTACACAGAGCCTGTCCCACAATCTCGGATTCATAGGAGAGAGAACTGATAGATTTTGCAGAGATGATCAGCTTCTATGGTATGTATCTCTGAAATCAATCATTTTAAGAAATAAAGATACATTACAAAAACGTTTTTTTATGACATGGGCTTTTAAACTAGCTTTATTGTCCCAAAAGTGAACAACCTCTTTAAGGGTCTTTATAAGCCTGTTCCCTGCAACTCCCAGTTGATTGATCATCAAAAGCTTCTGAGCCTGATTTAGCATGTGATTCTGGTTCCCATGTCCCTGCCTGACTCGTGCCTGATTCCTTGTTCTCTGCCGGTTCTTTGTTCCTGTTCTCCAGTCCTCATCCATTGCCTAATTCCATTTCTTTGGATTCCCTGGTTTGACTGCAGGCTGGTTTCTCGACTCGGCTTGCATGCCGCCTATCTAGAAGTCAGCCCGTCTTTCTCCAGCCCTAACCATCCAGCCTGTAACCAGACTCATCTGTTGCCTGTCTATAGCCTCAACACAGGCCTGTATTTAGACGATTGTTTCTTGATTTGCACTTACTTCATTTTTGTTATTTTCCTTATCTGCCAATTAAAGCTATTTCACCAAAAACAGGCTTCCATTCATTATCTAGCCATTAATGAGTGTAACCCAGGTTACAACGTACAGGCTCCTGCCTGCCAGTCACTCACCAATGGCCATACCTGACATCCTTATAACATGGCAACAGAAGCCAGTTTTGGGCAATCTGAGGTCAAGAGGAAAAATAGTATAGAGAATACCAGGAGCCACAGCCCTAATATTAGTTTCTGTTTTTTGTGTTGTTCGTGCTATCATCCATAGATTGTTAGATGGATTGATCCATTGTACCACAATAATGTAGCGTCTGGGTTATTTAGTTGTTTTGTTTTTCTACACAACCAAATCCAGAAGATAAAGCTGTAACAATTATTAAACATCCAATAGCATTTGGGCATTTGTTATATAGCTCTGCCAGTTCCACTTTGATTCCAGTTGCATCTCTGACCATTCACTTTGAATGAGATGTAGGATTCAACACACAAGAAGGGCCTTTAAAATAACAACAAATCATAAGGTGGGTTCACTTGTTTGTGTCTGTGCACCAAGGAGCTTGTGCCGCATGCATCTAAGTTGGCTAACCAACAAACTGGCATGCCATGTAAGTTAAAAGTGTATAGACACATTTGTGACTTGCTTTCTTCTGAGAAGAATGTTGTGCCCGCCAGTATAAGAGCACACATTTTTCTCTCAAAACCCTTTCAAATGCACTTCCATGTTATTACTGTACCTCTGCTCAGGGAAAAGCTGCAAATGCTCTTTAAGATTAAGATAATATTTTTTTTTTTTTGCACATGCCATAGAAAGAAACTTCTATCTTTTTCTACATTTCTTTTGCTACTTGGCCTACTTTTAAGTCAGCTGAAATAATGTCTCTGGTCTAATTTCAACATTGGCGCTGACATTTTTATACTTTATCTGCTGATGTATGACAAAATTGTTTTCACTGAGAATATGTAATATATTTACGGTGTCTTTTAAAGGACATTTCAGCAGTCTTAAGAGCTTCTGTAAGAGCACGTGTGCTTCTATTGTACAGAAATGTTTATGTTTGCCATGGGTGTTTTCACTCCATTAAGATATAAATGGTACCCAAGACTGCAAGCAACTCAAAGAAAAAAGAAAAATAGACGCTATTATTTTTAAGTGAATTTCACAAGTTTCGTTCCCTGTACAAGAGAAAATAGTACTTTAAGTGCAGCAAATATGTATTTTACAGCTTTATTTTAAAAGTTAAGATTTATTTGTTTCCATTTCTGCATCAAGGGAAATTTCACATACAGCCATTTAACACATTTTATTGATCCTCAAGAGGGCACGCTCTCATCTCACTAGGCCCAAGGCAGAGGAAGCAGTGGAATAAAGAAACACCCTTAGTGGGAAATACTTTCAGTATTTTTGTCAATGGAAACTGGTCATATGGTATACATATTTTCAAAAAGGTTTTTATAGATACAGCTCAATAGTCTTTAAGACTTTCCTGTTTTCAGAGAGATTCTATAGTCTATATCTAAAAGTCAAATTATAGTCGTTTTATGATGTTTTTTGAAACCACAACTAAACTTACTTTCTCTAAAACTATGTATGTCATGACATTTATTAAAGGAGAACTAAACCCTAAAAATGATTTTGGATAAAAATACCATATATGGGGAGCTACTGGGGCTTCTTTGGAGGCACAGATCTACCCTGCTAAAAGACTGTGGCTTATACAGAAGCACAAAACATAATGTACAACATTTATAGCCTACTTCTTTAGTTAAGCTTTAGTTCTCCTTTAAAATATCTGAATAAAAAATATTAACGGAAAATAATGCTGAATGATCTGGAAAAAGAAAAACCTCTTAAACCTCAGAAAATGTGAGTGTTATGGATAATTCCTAGCATAAAAAAAAATCAGTAATCCTCTAAAAGTCTATATTTATTTAAAACAGTGCAGCTCCAGCTTACTTGCATAGAACTTCGACAAATGTTATCTGGAGATGTTTTGTATTGTTGCTCTACCCTAATGTAGTGTTGCTCTACCTTAATGTTGCTTGCCTGTAACTTCCAGAATTCAACATTTACGAACAACTGAATTCCAATTTCTTCCACAAATCTCAAAAAATGTGTGGTTTTCCTATTTTTTTAAAGCTCCAAAAAGTTGAGATTTAGGGGCAGAATTATCAAGAGTCAAAGTGAAAATTTGAATTAAAAAAAAATTCAAATTTCAAAGGATTTTTGGGCACTTCAACTATCGAATAGGCCAAAATTTGATTCAAATTGAAAAAAATTTGAATGGAATTAAAATTCAACCATATGAAAATCGAAGTACTGTCTCTTTAAAAAATTCAAATTAGAAACTTTGCCACCTTAAAGCTGCCAAATAGATATTTTAGCTTACTGGGGACCTGCTGGAACCTTTAAAACGTGTTTTTGAAATTCGAAGGATTTTGACCAAAATTCTTAGAGTCAAACAATGCATTCAAACGATTTTAACTATTTTTATTTGATCGAAAATGGACCTATTCAAACAAATTCGATGGTCGTATTTTGAATTTTTTACTATTCAAAATTCGACCCACAGTAAATCTGCCCCTTAGTGTACAAACCACGAAAACCTCTCATACAAAACTTTGCCAAGTAAAAGTTGTCGAGGATCTATTAAAGGCAATGGGAGCTGTGCCTTTTTTTTTATAAATTCTGACTTTTAGAGGTTTTGGGATATTTTTTGCTAGGAACTGAATTACATTTATGCAATTTTTTATACATTACTTCTAGACCCAACAGTCTAAATCAGTAAATCTTATCATAACTGCATAAAATGGCAATTAAACTAGCATAACAAATAACAATTTTAATGTGAAGGCAGGTAGGGATTTTATAAATATGTAAGGTTCTACGAAAATACAATACTTCTACATTCATTGCCTATGCTTTTAATCTAGTAAAATAGACGGAGAAAATTACTTTGGTATATTTTTATACAGTTCTTAGAATGCGGTTTATGATGTAATTAGAATAAATCAAGAAGAGCCTTGGGTTTAAAGACTGTAATACAAAAACAGAAAATGTGTGTCTGAAAGAATAGTGAGAACGGTCTCAAAGTAATTTTTACATAAATTAGAATGATACTGAAATTCACTGACGTTATCAAGGCTCTGCTCTCCCCCAGTCCACAGTAATTACATTGAGATCAAATAAACTAAACAAAATAGTAAGTGTAAAATATACAGGCTGTCTGCTATCCTTTTTTTCATTCCCAGCGACTTCTGGCAACTTTAAAAAAGATTCTGAGGAACTGATAATAAAGGGAACTGAAAATAAGGGAATGCAGATTTGACTACCAGTTCTACAGTGTATAATTATGCATTCAACCAGATCCATCCGATCACAGCCCTGTATGAATGTCTTGCTGCAACTAAGCTGTCTGACTGACTATAGATGCCTGTAGTTGCATCTAACATCCTTGAATTTGGACAACACAGTAAGTGGTTTGAATAAAATTTGGAAGGATTAAGGCATCACTGGCTTCAAACACAACTGCAAACGCGAAGTCTAGTGAAGGAAATGGTTAACAACTGCCTCCTCAACAGAGAACAGAGATGCTACTGAACTCAGCGATTGGATAGGCACTTAAACAGCAAGGGGCAGATTTACTAAATTCACATGAAGCATTTCGAAGTTCGATCGAATTTTCAAAAATATTAAAATTTTCGATTGTTTCTGAAGACCACTTCGACCAGTGAATTTTGAAAATTCGACCGAATCGAATGATTCGAATAAAAATCTATTCGAATATTCGACTACTCTACATCGAATTACTTCCCCTTTAAATTTTTATTCGACTGCCTAGTCGAAGATTTTCTATTGGATCATTCAACCAATCGAATTGCATCCCACAGTATCCCCAGTAATTCCCATGGTCGAATTGAAGGGTTTTTTAACCCTCAAATTCGACCCTTAGTAAATCTGCCCCAAGTAAATATTACAAAAAATTTTGATTTTATAATATGAATAAGCACTACAAATGATCATCCTGGCAGGGGCGTAACAATAGCATGCTAGGCTCCCCCGGCAGAACATTTCTTTGAAGGAACAAATACACATAGGTGTTCCTGCTTGTGCCTGCCCGCAAACTGTGCTCGCTGAGATGCAAGTGAGTCATTTAAAATGGGAAGAAAGTGGCAGTGAGGGGGCTTGGTATGTTATAGAGGAAACAGGCCCTGCGGTCCAGGCCCCCCTTTTCCCTGGCTCCCCTTGTGACCTAAGGGGTCTAATTCCTCTATAGTTATGCCAGTACATGCTAAGATTGGGAAGTGCTACAGAAATTCAGAGTAAATCAAGGTGAACTTTCCCTTAGAAACACAAAGGTAGTAGACCCCTACTTTTTCCTGTACTTCAAACAACCATTTGATCGCTTGATCGGTGCTGCCTTCTCTAAGAGATTCTTAAAAGGCTTTAAAGTCATCCACACAATAACTGGAGTGCTCACCTCTGCGTGTAATCCGTTTGGCTTGATAAAGGGTCCTGCGAGGCCCGAAACGTTGCCATTTTTTGTCTATCACAGTTTGGTGCAAATAAACATCACTAAGCAAGTTTGAAGCAAATTTACTGGATGACTTTAAAGTCATCCAGTCATGACATGTTCTAAACTCCCAAATGCATTTTCTAAACAAGAATTTGCCCTTTAATACATTTCATAGCTGTTTTGGGAGTACTGCGTATGTAATTCAGCAACATTGTGGCCCAGGACAGCTGCTAAAATGCATTAATGAGGAGAATGGCTTTGCATCTTGGTTGGTCAACATCTGAGGACTACTGAATAGTGACTTGCATCTTCTACAGTTTATTGCTGGGAAGCAGAAAATGCAAGAAAGATAATTGCGTTGATCCAGAGATATGTAAGTTAGACTCATGATACATCAAACAAAAGGCATGGAATACCATTCTTATTTACACAAATCTCTTGGCTATTTAAAATTAAGAGAATTACAAATATTTTGATGTATACCCTGTCCTACTATATATACTATATATACTTTAGGTACATCAAGAACTGGAGTGACCAACTTGTTATTGACAAGGGCTCATTTCCTTTACAGTTCCCAAGTCTATCACCACATTACAAATTGCCCTGATATAAGAATATTAGTTAAATTAAATGAAATGTTGGTACTCCCAGAACATTTTTTTTCTTTTCATATATCAAATATGTGTAAATGCTATCACTAGCGCAGCCTCAGGTGGTCCAAATACATACAGTAAATGGATAACAAAAAAATTCCAGTGTCTGGTTTCATCATTAGTAAATACATGGTAAGGTGTATTTGTGCTCTGATTTGTGCAACTTATTTCAATTGTGGCAATATGGCAGAAATCCGACTGCATTAAAGGGCAAAAAAATTAGAATGTAGGTGCTGATATTGGTAGCAAACAATTATAACCTGCAATAGAAGATTGCACACTATCAGGACTTTTTAAAGATAGGGATAAATAAGCTAAGCCAGCATTGTAATATTTGAAGGCAAATTATAGGAGTTTATATATATATATATTACTAAACATTTTTGCTATCTAATTGTGCGATATCTTCCTGCACAGTCTATTCCACCTACAGTTTATTCAATTACAGCATGAGTGAAAGTTTACCAGACCAGTTGCAAAATCAGGGCCACTTTTAATAAATGCAAGTTACCAGGCTGAGTTAAAAAGAATCAGCACAATCCTTGTAGATTGAGTTTACATTTGTTCACATGATCTGGTAGTGGTACGAGGAGTCAGGGCAGCACATTGTAGTAGAAAGGAGCAAATAAGCAGTGTGGCTAAAGCAATTGCAATGCATAGGCACTGAACCGTTATCCCTTTATAGATACTGTACAAGTGTAGCTCCACATTTATAAACAGAAGACAATGATACGTTTGGTGTTAAAATAGTAATAAGGGCACACTAGTAATTATGCTAATTTCAAAACAAGATCGTTCTCCAGTAACACCTACAGAAATAAGTGGCAATTGTGTTGCAGGCATTAAGAATGAATAATTCACAGCTTTAAGCATGTAAACCTTAGAAATATTTTCTTTTTTTTTTTACACACTGTGCATTCATTTGAATTCATTTGTGCACATGATTAAATAATAGAGAAACTACTGAGATGGAAAACATGGAAATGAATCATGTAAATAATATACACTTTCCTTAAGACATACAGATGAATTGCGTGAAATGCACATGTACATCCATACGCTTCCATAAAGCCATTGTCACGGACTGTTAATGAAATGCTCAGTGGTAATCTGATGCTATAATTGCCAAAGAGAACAACGTTTACATCTACCATTAACCCGTTCTCCTTTGTTTTTTAGCTAAACGTTACTAGAGAAATGCTTGACATATTTTTACAGAGAGCAGATTTCAATCTTGCACAATCCCACAGGGCCACTCTCTTTGGTTTATGTCTCAGATGACAGCATATGTTTCGGACAGGAGACATAAGTCAAGATGAGAGTCTCGGATTCATCTTGATCCTTGCTATGATTAATTCAATCATCTCAACAGCTCAGATCTGCTTGGCTCATTGAATAAGAGCTCAGATCAGAATACACCATTGTCATTCATCAGAGACAGTGCTACAATGAAAATGGTAGCAGTCAAAAATATTTTCTTTCAACTGGGACAGAAACCTAATCCCTTGGACATTAAAGAATAATAGAAGCAAATCCTATCATAAGGGAATATTTCTTTACTATGTTAAATGTAGTAGTTTAGCAGCACTGGCATTATCTACATTAAATAAATGATAGATAGATAGCTCCTAGAGCAGGGCTTTTCAAGACTACAACACCCAGTAATCCACCTCCCCAGCATGCTGGGAGTTGTTATTCTGCAGGAGCATAGAATGTTCCCTATGCTTGACTTAAGCCTTTTTACATTATAACATTTCATTTTTTTGACAGAAGAGGCATAAAATAAAGGCTCTAATTACTTGCAAACAATTCACTCAAATCCAGCATGAAAGTAAACATACAGGCGGGCATTACTGGCATTCAATAGTCATGCATGGAAAATATGGCAGAAAGCATGTCACTACTTAGGCACAAAGAATTACTTACAGGTAGTAAGTGTAGGAGTTATAGCTTCTTCTGTCATGATGAAGCAAGGGTTTAGGCAGTGGTAGAAAAAAGATGAAATGGAAGGAAAGAAAAGCCAGATATTAATGTATGAAAAATCAAAATGAACGAGAACAGATCAGGTGACATGAATGACAGATTCGGAAAGCATATTACTGCTAAGACATAACATGCACTACATCACATTAATGGCCATATACAGTACATTGACAATGTAATGGTTACAGCTTTCCAACAAAGGAAAAGGTCCTAAAGAGTTGCTTTCTATTAAACACAAGTATCAAGTGTGTTAACTTAGTCTTAGGCAGTTAATACTGATGTAGTGTTTCAACCAACTATGACTCCAATATAATAGGAAGAGATCTGAAATACTCACATTTGCCAGTTTGGGTGTAGTAAACAATAAAGCACTGGAGAGAAACAGACCCTATTTGCACTCTACAATGCCAAGTTCACCAATGTGTAGAGACATTTTTTGGGGCATGGTTAACTAGATGAATATTCAAGGGATGCCTCTACAGAAGTGCAACCTATTGTAAACATGTGACAAATTTTAATTCCCAATATTGATGGTAAATTGTTTAATT
The DNA here is from genome assembly GCA_024363595.1 of Xenopus borealis. Lineage (NCBI taxonomy): Eukaryota > Metazoa > Chordata > Amphibia > Anura > Pipidae > Xenopus > Xenopus borealis. The sequence goes on from CM044441.1 coordinate 105,930,033, forward strand.
GTTTAATATACAGTGAAAAGGTGTTGCTTTGTGCCAGAGCTATACTCAAAGTACGTGATGATCCATTAATAAAAAAGTGCCACTGAGTTTTGTAAAATACAGGATTGACAGAACTCCAAGAATTCAGAAGCCAAAATTTACATTGTTAAATTTACAATAAGTTTTCTGTTTATGTGTAACTCTTACAGTCCAAACATAGGTTACACCATTACAGCCTGGCCTAAAACATTAGCATACTGTGCTTGTACCAGTCAAGGGACTGAGATAAATTCAATATTTTTTAAAATTAAGTTAACCATAAAAGGATTTCAGTTGATGCACTAGTTATTTTAAATAAACTAAAGGTGCTCACAGGGACATCCAATTTACCCATTCCTATATAACAAACTACTATATAATCTGTATGTGACAACAATTTGAATCCATTGGTCCTTGAGGATTAATATCATACCTAGATTAAGGCCATCATTGTATTTTTTGTGCATTAAAGGAATAACATGTAGCAATGGACCCATGTCATCAGTTAGGCTGGTCTATGTGGCCTTGTAATTGAGGGATTCTATGGGTGGACTAAAATCCTTTATGAAAAACACAGGGTAAATGCATGCTGATGGTTCACTCACAGAACATTTGTCCCACAATTACTAGGGGACAACCAAGATGTTTAACTTCACTCAAGTCCCTAGCCTAGCACAGTCAGACCTCCCCATTAGTTCATCCACTGCTCCAATGAATGGGTAACTTTTGCCTAATACCAGCCAAACAGACTTTTTCAAACAGAGTAGTAATATAGTGCAGTGTAGTCTAGTGCCCAGGTTAGGGTGTCAGTTAGAGTCCTGCGCGGGTCCATTTTTTGGGACCCGAACCAGACCCGTACCCGCAACCCGAACCCGCGACCCGCATTTTTACCCGCTTGGACCCGCGACCCGAACCGTACCCGCAACCCGTGATCCGCAACCCGGACCCGCGACCCGCTGACCATCAAGAATCAGGAAGTGCTGTCATCATAAACAGGAAGTGACATCATCGGAAGTAGCCAGGATCAGGAAAAAAAGGAGTAAAACAGGAAGTGCTGTCATTGTAAACCGGATGTGACATCATCAGTAGTGGAAATGCTCAGAAAAAGGAGTAAAAATCCCTATAGCGAGGATCCGCGACCCGACCCTCAACCCGCCAACCTGCAGAACCACCGGCCCGCTTCTATACCTGCACCCAGAAATTCTACGAGCAACCCGCAGGGTACCGCGGGATTTTGCGGGTAACCCGCGGGTTCCCGACCCGCTGCAGGACTCTAGTGTCAGTCCTTAGGATTCTAATGCATCTCAGTCTTGCTAATGACATTTTGGAACTTAAATGCTTAAAAAAGGGTTGCCATTAATAATCAGCATTATAAAATGAAATGAGCTGGTTTAATTGGAAATACTAAGGGAAATATAACATACAGTTCTAATGAATACCTCTTCATGTTGAAAGCACTTATTGATGCCAAGTTTATCCTTATGCTATATTTGGCTAAATAATGTGGTTGGCCGCTTTTGGTGCCTGTCTTCAACAGCAGAGATGGTTTTAGATCTGCCATTTACCGAAACAAGCTTTAAGCTGTGCCAAATCCATCTTAACACACACACTGCATTATTATTTGGTACACTGCAGCTGTTTTATTATAAGAAGTGAGTTCAGTATTTGTTAGTAGCATTTAATGATAAATATATCAGCTTTTTTAGTGCAACTAAAAGAGATGAGAAATTATGCAAAATATATAAACAGGAGGGAAATAAATTGATCTAGTTGAATAAATATGGATGTCCTGGTCCCTACAGTCAATCTACCCTGTTATTTTTGCCACAATAATTGATTTATATCCTGTATTTAGCCCTAAACCCAGCTGTCAGTTTTTTTCTTTCTATTACCTAATTTTTTTCATTTTCCATTTTCCTGTTTTCCTGACATTCACCTGTTGTAGTTATATGAGATAAATTGCGTAAATCAAATCTACACAGCCAACATGAAAATGAAAAGGTCAGCAAAGCAATTCAAGTTAGAAGATGCTATTCCTCTAATTAGTACAAATGCTTTTGCAATATATGTATGAAAATATAGTAATTCCGGATGCTATATTAAATATCATTTATCAAAACAACTTGTTTGGGTAGGAGGATTATATTAAGTGCTACATAAATGGTAATTGAGATAAATAGGTGTAGTAAAACTGATGAAAAAGCATATAATGCACACCGGAAAGATTTATCATAGAGTTCAAAGCAACATGTAAAGTACTAAACAGATTTTATTCTTAGGTTATTGCTTGAATGTCTTAATTGAAATAACTTAATAACAATGATAAGCCCGTAAGAAATGTACCCTTTTGCTTGCTCATCAGCATATTCATGCAAGATATAACATATTAAAGAAAATATAACCAGCCATATATTAAAAGTAGGAGCCAACACTCGTCACAATGATGGATGCCATACTATAGAGGACTCTGTAGGGTAGGTGGTATTGCCTACCCATGTTTAACCATCAAAGTTGTGTAGAAGAATGTAGCAATAAAAACTATTGGCCAAATTATAAAACGAGTCTTTTGTTCAAGCAAACAAGCCAACACAAGTGATCGTGAAAGTATTATAAAGTAATATAGTGAGTGTGAGTTCTTGGTGCAATACTTTAAAATGTTGGTGAAGGAATGACTGAAGCTTTAAGAGATTTTTAGTTCTAAGCATAACTGCACCACAACTGCAAAATATGGTGACTTTACATTTATTGATATACCTCTATATTCATCTAAGAAGTTCTAGCAGCAAAATAAGTCAGACATAGTGATGGGCGAAACGGCTGCGTTTCACTTTCGGCGATTCGCGAAACGAGTAGTTTTTGACGCGCGTCGCGTCATTTTCGGCGCGCGTCGTTTTCGGTGTCAAAAACGGCGCGTGACTCGTTTTTTGGCGGCAAATTTTTTTTGGCAAATTTTTTTTGCCAGTTTCGGGAATTTATTCGCCAGTGGCGAATCGCAGGAATTCGCCGCGAATTCGCCCCTGGCGAATAAATTCACCCATCACTAGTCAGACAACCTACAATGTATGCCTCTTTTAGCACATGCCCTTGCAGTCAGTGACTCTCCTAGATAACATAGTTTCCCTAAAAATGGCAGTTGCAGCATAAATTAAGTAAAAATGGTGATTCCTACTAGGAAGGCCAAGATTTTCTGGACCAGAATCTTTCCCACATTCGAACCATGCCAAGTGTATCTCCAACATAACTGTAGATTACAAGTCAATTGACAGGGGATGCAAGGCACTGGAGAGTTAATTAATTGCCAGAGGCAACCATAAAATGCACCTTGCAACAGATTTATAGTCTGGCAGAGCAGAGCTATGTTACTGAAGCAGATAAAAGGGCAGTTTTGCACTTAATGCTCTTGTAGTTTTGTGTGGGGCACCAATAAACAAATCCAGTAATGTTCCATAGTGAGGAAAAAAGATGACTTCCACAATCTTGAAATGGCTAAGTACACCAGTCTTTTTCCTTGAAAAGGCTAATTTTCAATTGCCCCTGAGCCAAGTATAACCCAGAAGGGGCAAGAATGCAGAGGATGATTCAAAATGACTCCCCCACCCCTAACAGTACAGTAATAGAATAGATTTTCACAATTTATCTTCCCTGTCTCCTGCAATGGAGACATCATAGCTCCAACTCCACCCTGTAATTTATCAATACTTTTCTTCTCCCTGGGATCTCTTCCCTGTAAAACTCTTATGCTTATCAGCACAACTTCTCATTCTTGCAATCGTTTACACTTCTCTCCCTCAACAGCCACTTGTAATTAGCTTGCACATGCTTATTACTGATTGGCTTTGGGAAAGAGATTAAGGAAGCAAAGTAGGAGGAGCGAGAAATTGCACTTCTCGAAAGTATTTAAATATTTTTACTGTTAAAAAATATACTTAAAAATAACAACTTTGCCATGGGTGAAAACCGAGGCCAGCATACTTCAAGCTGTAATTAAGTCATATTGAGCTGGTGTCTTAGGTCCCATTTACCCTCATATTCCAATAATGTACAGGAAAGTTAGAGATACTATAAAACTGAGAATTGTTTGCTCTGTGTGTGATAGGGCCATTAGATTTTAAGATCTCCTGACACAGGGACTTATCAATGTAAAGAACTGCAAAATATGTAAATACTGTATAAATAATATTTATTAATAATAAAAATAAATATTATTTTATTAATAATAATAATAATAATAATAATAATGTTCCAAAGGTTACCTATCTATATCCAGGTGAAAGCATAACATATGTTTTGTGTATATTGTTTTGCTTAACATTTGAAAACAAAAAGTTCAACTTATTTAGCAAATTCCTATAATGTTCATTAAGAAGATACAGACACATAATGACATGCAGAACGCCATCAAATGCCAAAATCATTAGTTTTGTACTTCATTAAATGCCAGAGAGAGGTTTGTGAAATTTAGCTTGACATGTAGTCTTATATGAATCTGTCTGGCGACCATATTGTTTTCTTCTGGCCATTGTTTTATATTTTGCTTAGCTCATAATTCCCCTGATGCCCCTTTTACTACATTTTACTCTTTTCAAAGTTTATTGAAATTAGATGATTCTGCATGTGCTTGGCCTTGATTCTATAGTTCCGCATTGTAAGTGTTCAAAGGTCAACACTCCTCACTCACCTCTTCTTCATGACTAAAATAACTCCAAGGAATATGATGACAAACAGGAGGATTCCAGCTATTCCCCCAGCAATTTTGACTGTGTGGTCAGATTGGCTTTCTGGTTCTGCATCTGGCTTGCTTGTTGCCGCTCCTAAAGGGGGAATGACACACACACATGAGAAAAAAAAAGCATGCATCTATTAAAACGTAGCCTTATCTTTTCATACTGCATTAAATAGACACCACACACATTTCATATATATTTAACAGCAATGGCCTCCATGTTAAATAGTAAGGTTCTACCTCATTTTAGCCCTTTCTCTGAGACATCACATATATTAAAAAGCTTTTATGTGCAATGGCAGAAAAGAGACTACAAATTTCTTCAAATCTATGTAAGGTATAGTAAGTGGTTGTGTATAAAACATACATAATTTAACCATTGTAAGAGCACTGTACAATATAGCTTCCAGTACATTTCATTATCCTCTGTTCTTTCTTTTGTAATGGGAACAAATCCTTGCTCACAACATAATAACTACCCCATGCCTTTACCCAAACTTGATTTGCTGCAGTGTTATCCTTAATTATGTGAAGCAGTAGTTCCATAACATATTAACTCAAACACCTGGAAAACTCTGATAAGCTCATTCGCCATGCATTTTACCAGTGATTGTTTTTCAACACAATAGCCTATTTTTGCCTTTGGAAATATAAATCTAGGTCACATCTGGTAGTCAAAAGACTCCTTCTAAGCAATTTATTCACAAAGTGGGAAGCAGCTGATGATCACACCATTGGCACCCACATTTAATATCTGTTTAAATGAGATAACTGGTGCCTTGCAGCAGCAACTGTCTTAGCTCCCTGAGATTCCTTAGTTTTCTAATGCTCTGTTTATAATGTTTACTGTATAATGTGATGGAATGTCAAATCGATGTCTGATGAAATATCCATTTCCTTCCCTAAATGAGTTCAAGATGAAAAATATACGGAAAGCAATGTTCAATTCACTAAACCCAATCCCTCCTCGGTCCTGTTTTATTCCTACGCTTCCAATTTTTTAAATCAGAATGTGACAGTACTCATCATGTGGGATGCCATTAAGTAGACAGCTAGTTTCAGAAACATAAATTTATTTTGAAAACCCCAATTACCTCTTTTTAGTGCCTTTCCATGCTTCCTACCAACAACCTTATATCGCACACACAAACATGGATTAAGCTCTATAACCCGACTGTTACTATCTAAAAAGTGAAGTGTAGTTATTAACGTTATATAAAACGTATTTTCCATTGTTTTCTCCTTATCTATCTTTCTGTCTAGCTATTTCTACTACATTCTACTACATTGTACCCTTTGACCATTCTACCATTACTCTCTAAATATCAAAGGCTACCCATGCATGGTACATATTTTTGGATATCTAATTGACTGTACCCCAGGCTATTTGGTTGAAAACTTTATTTGAACATGAGTATGTGTCCACAATAAAACAGAACAAACTGAATGTCCCACAGACTAGATGGACAGATTGCTATAAAGAACCAGGGTTATCAGGCTTGTCAATTAAGTATCTTACCAGGGAACCCACTTGATTCAGTTCACATTGCATTTTATTTATGTAGAACTAAAGTTAATATAAATGAAACAATGATAACAGATGTAAATGCACATGGAATTGTAGCTGGAATGAGGTCTCTGTCCTGATGAATGTAAATCTATGATGAAGAGGAGACAAGCAGGAATAAAAAGGATGGGGAATGAGTGCATAATTTAAAGTGTTTTGTTGCAGATGTAGACTAATGAAAAACTTACACTAGAAAAGTCTGAGCAGACTGATGGATGAAGGTAAATGATTCCAGTGAATGAGTGATCACATAATAGGTGTTATATGTGTTTCAGCGTTTGTGGCGAACTGTATGCAAAATAGGTTACGTGGAGCTGAGCATAGTGAGAGACTTCCATTATGATGGGGAGGAGAAAGGTTTAGAAGCAGGTAATTTAGATAAAGATGTAGCAACAAAGAAGATGATTTGCAAATGATATGGGAGACCAGATACAGTTAGGCCAATAAATATTTGGACAGACAACTTTTTTTTTCAAATTTTGGTTCTGTACATTACCATAATGAATTTTAAATGAAACAACTCAGATGCAGTTGAACTGCACACTGACTTGGCCATTCCACTTCTTTGCTTTAATAAACTCCTGGGTTGCTTTGGCTGTATGCTTTGTCCATCTGTATTAGGAAATGTCTCCCAATCAGTTTGATGCATTTAGCTAAATTTGAGCAGACAGTATGTCTCTGAACACCTCAGAATTAATTTGGCTGCTTCTGTCCTGTGTGACATCATGGATAAACACTAGTGTCCCAGTGCCACTGGCAGCCATGCACACCCAAGCCACCATACTGCCTCTGCCATGTTTTACACATGATGTGGTATGCTTTGGATCATGAGTTGTTTCACGCATTCTCCATGCTTTTTGGTAATGTACAGAACCAAAAGTTATGGACCTAACTGTATGTACACCAGTGTTGACCAAGGTTATATTTAAGTAAATATGTATATTTATTCTCATATACACATGTACATAAGTATTCCTGGTTATAAGGGTTCTTTAAGAAAGAGATAGTTCAATCAAAAAAATTATTTACAAAAGCTATAGACACATATCTACAGAAATAATACACATAAGTTACACTACATAGAATGTATAACAAATATTTACAAGGACAATTACAACTATGAATATGTTGGATCTAAATCCACTGCCTCCCTGATACTCATCCTTCCATTTGGTCTGGCATCTGTGTCCTCACTCCAGGAACTCCCAACTCTCTCTGCCTGACTTAGTCTATTGCAATAGCTAAAAGACTGTTCATAGGCCTATCTGATGATAGTTCTGTCTGTTCCTTCTCTGCCAACTTCTACTCTATCGCAGTTGATCTCAAGTCTTTCAAACACTTATCGGCAAATTCCCTAACCTGTGAAGTTGTGCCAGCGAGGGCTTTGCTAGCGTTCGCCACACTTCGCCAGGCGTAGTTTCACCAGAGCTACGCAAATTCACAAAAATGCAAGTTTGCGCTCAGGGCGGCGAACATTAGCGGATTTGCGCTACTGTTACTTCACCAGGCAAAACGCATTTATGCTAGCGATGCCTAATTTGCATGTGCCGTGAAGTTGAAAGTATAATAGAAGTATATGTTACAGCCAATACATTTCACTATACAAGCCCAGGAAACCTTTATTAAATAAAATAAAGTTGTCCTATTGTCTTAAACATGTGACCACTGTATAGTTGAGTTGCCATATGTTAGGAAATGTAGGGGGGAAGGAGGATAACCCCCCAAAAAATTATGCTATTTTTCAGACTATCACCCTAAAAAAGTAAAAGACGCCAGCGTTTTTTTCAAACTCCTATCTATAGTATTGAACTTCACCAGGTCTGACCTCTCGAAGTAATGTCTAGCGCAAGAGGTAACATTCAGTAAAATGGTCATCGTAGTGAATTAGCGTAGTTATGTCCCTTCGTCAGTGCGCAAATTCACCTGGTGTAAGAGTGCAAAGTTGCGCTAGTCTATCTACTTTGCTAGCGAATTTTCGCCATGGAAACACTGTTAGAAACTGGTGAAGTTGCGAACTAACGTCACGCTGGTGAATAAGCTCTAGCATTAGACGCTTCGCACTTTAGTGAATTTGCCCCTTAGTCCCTACTCTATTTCTGATATTCCTGAAGAAAAGCCAAGACCTTCTATACTTAAGGTAAAGTATTTTTTCCAAGTCTATGAAGCAATAAAAATTCCTGAAGGAAACACATCTTAAACAGAAAATTTTTCAAGAAACAATGGGTTTCTTGATTACATATTCAAAAGAGTGTTTGTTACAACTATGATGTGTTTTTCAGTTATTAGATAACAATTCCATAGTTAAAACAATAAAAGAGAAAATATGTTTTATTCCTACATGGCTGGTATTTGTTTGCAATGCAGTAAGCCACATAGAAGTCACCTTCAAGTTATGAAAAACATACTTGATTGCCTGTAATAAAAGCCATCTGTCCCACAGCTAGAAAAAATAAGAAGACTCATAATGCACCTATAGAGTAACCCTGCATGATGTGTTACTGTACTTCTAATGGATCAAGCAAATATAATACTCTTCCAATACAACACCTCTTAGAGCCATAATCTAAATTTACTGGCTTTTGTCCTGAGTTTTGTTGATAAGAAACACTCTTTTTTACTGTAAAATCTTCAAGTTGTTTTTTAAACCCCCTTTACTACTAAAATGCTGAGATTTTAAAAAGTAATTTTTTTAGCCCTGAGGAAATATATGTGAGGTTTTAGGCAGTTATCCCACTACATAAAGAACTAATGACAACAGTGCTACCACATAAAACAAAGATCATTCTGGACTTGGGAGATAAGGGTCAACATTCTCTTAGGAAGCATTGGCTATGGAAAAGGCCATGTAAAGGTTTCTGAAATGGATTTTGTTTATCATAGGAAGGCAGCTTTACTTATCATGGGGAAAGCAGGATGCTGTTATTATATATATTAGAACAGTATGAGGAATCCATGTTTAACCAAGACTGAGAGATCAGGTGCAGGTAGGAAAGTAATGAAGAAAATAAATAATGCAGGAAACTTAGAAAAAAGCTGCTGAGTAATAAAGCAATGAAGATTGTTTTAGAAGGAATCTCATGCAAAATATGCCCATGTCCTATCTGTCACCATAACCAAACCATTCACCATTTGTTGTGACGGTTTTATTAACAGGAATTTATTACCTACCTCACTAGGGCCAGCATTCCTTGTTTGCCCTATTTAGGTCAAGGCATAACAAAAACCATTATATCTATGTGAAACACATGTCCTATGTATTGAGTATTGATCTTCAGCTGTTAAGGAACTACAAGTCCCAGAATGCAATGAAGGAGTCTGTCATGATTCATAAAGGCAAATGCATTGTGGGACTTGTAGTTCCTTAACAGCTGGAGAGCCAAGGTTCCTGATCCCTGCTCTAGATAATGGGGGTAACTTTTAATTATTGTGCCTAGCCAAAATCAGTGAAATGGCCCCATTATTGTGTGCATATAAACAACTCTAAGATCAGCAGGATGGGTGAACCAACAGCCTCCCCAAGGTGTGTGTGAATATATATGTATCCTAATACACATTAGTACATAGTTATAGCTGTTGTATAGTTACCAAAAACATTACACTGTAAGATTATCTAAATTCAGGAAAAAGAACATTCAAATGAATTTGTAAATTGCTGGAAATGTGTGGGACAGAACAGTGGAAATTGACTGTTGAGAATATGAGAGTGTACAAATGAAATGTGCAAATGAGTGGCATATATGAAATGTGTGGGACAGGAGAGAGATTCTGTACAAGTGCAATTATGAAACATTAAAAGCGCCTTTACATTTTCATCACGCGTTTTTGAAATAACCACAAAATAGACACAACAAAAGGTTGGCATCTTCAAAGTGCAATAAGCACAACAAGCACATTTTTGAGCTGGCAACACTGTTGGCATAATTAATTTACTGGCTGCAAATGTGTTTCTTTTTAAGGGAAACTGTCGTAAAATTAAATTAAAAATTCTAATGCTTTCTTTTTGTAATTTTTTTTTTTTTAAATGTGCAGTCCTTCTAAAGATAACGAGATAATTAGCCTCCCCATCCTCAGCCATTTATAGCCATTTATACTGAATTTATATGAATCTATATAGATATGATAACATCAAGTGAAGCGATGGCCCCAGTCAGGCATTTAATTCAGCAAACATCAGTTATCAATATAAGCCGTAGATTAGCCCTTACAGGCTGGTATTACAGTGTCACATCATCACAAGATAGTAAAATAATGTCCTGGGACTACATGCACCCAATTACAAAATACATGGGGAGGCACATTTTTCAAAGGTCATATTTCGAATTCATATACACTAGTCGAAATTTGTTAATAAAATCAAATTAATGAAAGTCGAACAAATTTAAACAACTCAAAAACTCAATTCGAATTCTAATCAAATTCGATCAAATTCAATTACAGTTTTTCTCAGAAAAAAACGCAAACAACAGGAAGGCTGCAAACATCTCCAAATTGATCCCAAGACCTCTCCCATTGACTTAAGCAGCAATTCGGCAGGTTTTAGGTGGTGTATAGTCAAATTTGAATACTTAGGGCTGGTTCACCTTCAAGTTAACTTTTAGTATGCTATAAAATAGGTAATTCTAAGCAATTTTTCAGTTAGTCTTCATTATTTATTTTGTATAGTTTTTGAATGATTTGCCTTCTTCTATTTCCAGCTTTCAAATGGGGCTCACTGACCCTCTCTAAAAAACAAATGTTCTGTAAGGCTACATATGCATTGTTATTGCTAATTTTTATAACTCATCTTTCTATTCAGGCTTCCCCTATTCATATTCCAGTCCCTTATTAAACCAATCCACAATTGCTAGGGTAACATGGACCCTAGCAACAAGATTGTTGATACTGTAAACTGGAGAGTTAAATAAAAAGCTAAATAACTCAAAAACCACAAATAATAAAAAACAATTGCAAATTGCCTCAGTACATGCTACTAACATTGAATTCAAATGTGAACAACCTCTTTAAAGGGCCAGAGTATGATAAATCTTGAAAAACAAATTTGAATTTTTAAAAAAAAACTTGAATTGACTCCCTAGTAGAAATTGAGAGTTTTGACCATAAAACAAAATTTGGATTCGAATTTTCAATTCGACCCTTGGTAAATCAGCTCCTGGGTATACAGAGCTGAGTGGTTGGGTAGATGCATTATTTCTTATAAGTATCAACAGATGTGTATAGTTCTCTACCTCAGAAGTCTGCGCAACTCAGTCCCAAATATCCAAGCTAATTTAAACATAAATAAAACTAAATCATTATATTATAGTATTGGTTTAACAGTATATAGCATAAAACAGTCCTTAAGGGGAAGGCATTAGCATAACCAGCATTAGAACCCTTATATAATCATTGGTTTACTAGATATATTCCTAGTTTTTGCACTTGTACTGATTCCTTACTAAAACTCACTGACCATGTAAATGAAATTAACTTTTCTGTTGAATCTTGGAAACTGCTTAGACCATTAAGTTCCTAGAATCCCCATATTTTTCCATTTCATATCACATACAGTGACCAACTCCCAAATCATTTATCACTGTCCAAACATGTTGTCTGCAAAATGCAAATAATGCATTGTTTTCCCAAGAAATATATTTCTTGCGTGCTGTGAGCTCTGCAATAGAAGTATGTCCAAAATGCAGACTAATTTGGATGCCATTTTGAGCCCAATTTCATAGGAATACCTTGCTTTTATTCTACATTCATTTTATTGTGCCTAATTTGTGAAATTACACTGTGAATTACTTTCTCCCCTCACTATCTCATTCCAATCAGTTACAAAAACTAGCAGTTATGCTTACACCTTTAGTCCACTTCACACTGCAGAAACACTGGATCAGTTGGAGAGCTTAGCAATTAAATGGGCATAACACAACAATGCACCAGAGCTTTGTTGGCCACCATGACATTTGGGTTAAGAGTATACCCAATTCAAGAAAACAGTCCCTAAAGAGCTAACATTTGTAAAATCAACACATGCATTCAATGGATCATATTTTTTTATTCTGTTATAAAATATATACATGTACTCTACACTCACTATTTAAGTCTGACTTTAAAGAGATCTTCCAGATGAGCAATTCTCTATTCATGCTGTTGCAGGTCTGGACTAAACGTAGTTGTGCAAATTGAGTAATACAGTATACCACAGATAATACATCCATGAATTCATGGATTCTGGTCATGTAATCCATCATGATAAGAGTTAAGCCATGATAGAAACTGTAGCAGACATCTAAAGAGCTATAGGTTGTCTATCCTTGCCATAGACCATTGTATCATACATATTGTATTCAACTGATACAATGTTACCAGACTGGATACAGCTCATAAATACAATTAAAAAAATTCCCGATGAAGGATATTTCTTAAACGAAGATCTATACAATGGGCAGCAGGTAAGCATTTTGTAGTGTGTAATATGGGCATGTATATTACTCAGTAAGGATTATATATAATGAAACATTAGAAAGTATTTAGAATAGACTAAATAAAGTCTTTCCGTCTATCCAAAATAGATATTAAACAGCAGATTAACTAGGGGACAACCATTTGCCTATAGGATAAAAAGAGCAGCTGAAAAAAGTAAAAAATCCCACACTGTCCACAAAGTGTACATGCAGCGAGTTTCACTGATCTATGGAATGACTTTGCAGCAATAAACTTATAAAATACAAAGGCAATGAAAACATAAAAAGAACATACCCACATAGCATGAAACTAGCAAGTGATGGGATGAAGAATGAGAGTGATATGAGGCAGGATGAAATGGAAATGGCTTGTGTGCAGTTGAATGTCTGACCTGTTAGTTGGTCGTCGCCTGCAGCAGGGGCGATGCGAATGTATGGTGTTGTAAGCTGAGTCACGATTATCGCAGCTAAGGCAAAGGAAGATGTCCAGGTCAGCATGCATGAGGAGAAGAAAAGCCAGACTGAAGCAAGGCGGACAAGAAGACTGTCAGTGTTTACCATCTCAAGCAAAACACCACCCATTCCATCATTACAAAGGTATAGCTTTCATGCTTGCTCATATATGAAAGACAATGAAAGGAGGGTGTATATTTGGCAACGGTAAGCCTTACTTTGCTCAGTATGCTGTGTATATTGCTAAAGAATTGATCTGTTTTTGAAATGTTTATGAGACTATTATATCACCCAATATGAACAACAAAAATCTGAAAAATAAATGCAAAAATATTTAATAACTTTTGCTAAATTGTTGTGTGAACTGTCCCTTTTAATGTACTAACACTGTGAATTACTTTCTCCCCTCACTATCTCATTCCAATCAGTATTAACTTGGGCTACACCTTTGACCTTAGATTATACAGCTTAACCAATTAATTAAATGACCATTAAACCATGTGAGCGTCTGAATAAGCACTACGTATGCCATAACACCATAGTTAATTGGCCAAATTATAATTCATGTTGGTTGATAAACCCTATAGCATATTATGGGGTCTTAAATCAACCAGGAAAATGGGTCTATAACTTTGAATGGTCATCCAATCAACTAGCCCATTAACTGACAGGTAAGATTAGAGCAAATGGTAATTTACAATATATGCGTGGCTACATTGTGCAATATATTTTGAAATAGCCCCCTTGCCATTTGCTTAGAGAGCTGGAAATGTGGCCAGTGTGATTAATTATCTTCATCTGAAAACAGAATGAGGCCATGGTGGAATGGATCCTGATCCCAACTGAATGTGACCAAAAATGAAGGAACAAAAACAGGGCAGGGATGAAATGACAGGCAAGTACTTTTAAGAAAAGTGGTTTATAGTCGGTATGAAGAGAGATCATCCAGGTCATAGTATATCTAGTACAAGTAATTCTAAAACAACTGGAATTGCTGGGTAACCATTGAAAGACGTTTCACTGGTTTGGGAAGTCCTCAGCCAAGTAAGTCCAGTTGTTTCAGAATTACTCATACTAGATATACATCTAAGATAAAATAACACAGCCTTTCTATCTTTCTATCCTTTTTTGAAAACAGAGAGCGAGTAACGACACACAGAAAATGGAACACAGAGAGGTATGTTATGTCTTCATACTTCAGCTAGAAAGTTGGATTTCTATTGGCTACCGTATGTTAAAAGCATGGTTTAAGAAAACATACACTTGAATAAACTCACAGAAATGAACTACAAAAGCAGTTAGTTTCATCGAGGTAGCAAAGTTCAAGGTGCAAGGAAGCTCTGGAGTTATGGCTGCCTTCAGGGCCCCCTTTACTCATTGTGCCTAAACCTACAGTCCAACTGGCTTGTGTCTATCGACATACTAATGCTGTAATTCACACTAGGTTTATATAAATGCAAATCGGTTACCAAAGTGGTTTCTAATTTGTGCCTGGTGAAAAAAACTCTGCAATGACAGTAAAATTGTATAGTTTTGCATGTTTCTGTGCTGTTCACTTTACACTTTTGTTTCTAAATTAGCCATTTTGACCTATCAAAGCCAACTCTGTTACTTGGCTCTAGTATTTACGCAAATGTATGTCCACTTTACAGCACTACTTATTAAACTAGCTCTCACATCAGGACTGTACTGATTAAAAACAACAATACAAATGGCAGCACTTTTATTGATGTAAACTGTCAGACAACATAAAGTAAGTGTCACTAAAACTTCCCTGTCACTAGTTAAGAAATGGACTTAAAATTCCCTTCGCCTCTAAGTGTAAACGCTAGAATCATGTGATAGCAGCTGCCATTGTTTGCTTTAGGAATAAATAGTAATAATCATCCAAAAGGTCAGATATAAC
>CM044441.1:105952371-105966067 GCA_024363595.1 Xenopus borealis
GAATCGCGGGAATTCGCCGCGAATTCGCCCCTGGCGAATAAATTCACCCATCACTATTTAGAAGTATCTAGGAGATTTATTGTAGTGTAAGGAAGTTAAGTGTAGAGTTCTGGTGCTGGATAAATCTAATGCACTAGAATAATACAAATATATATAGAGATATATTTTTTTTTTACTGGAAAAACAAAAACTCTCATTAGACAGTTTATATTTGCATACTTTGGTTCATTAGAAGCTGATATCACTATCAATGACATCCAGCAGCAAAAGAACACAACAGTTACGTGTCCTGTCAAGAGGTTTGCCTTTTTTTCTATACTCCCCCACCCAAGCAGTACAAAAATAAAATGATTTATGGGTAAACAAGCAAATAATTTACATTTTCATTTCCTGGCCGGTGATTTATGATATCAGCAGAAATTATTATATGTTTTCAGAAAACCCATGAATGTTTCTATGTTAAAAAAATGGACAACTTTCATGACAACTTTTGCACAGCGCTTCCCCATGTAAAACCCTGAGAAATTCTAAACCTAAGAAACAGCTGTGAAAACTAAATGTGCCCATAGGTATTAGTGAACTCCATTAAAATGAAGTATTTATTAGCTATTGGCAGTCTTGAAAGTTTGCCTCCCGTGTCAAGTGTTCCAAGTGTTCCAAGTGTTGAGAGTGCAATCTAATATCTGGGACCTGTAGCATCTGCCTCAGGCATCATCAGCCTGCTTAGAAAATAGTAATAACCTAAATCCTGCCCATGTCACTGGTTATTAAGTTGTATTTCAGCAACTGTCACATACTGGATCAACCCTGTCTAGATTCATGGATGATCTCTCCCAGATGTTTGAGATTTCCTTTTCTTTGTGTCTATACATTGGCTTATTTATAACCTTATTTTCTATAGACATTCCATAGGTCATCTCATCTCTTTTTATCTTAGAAATAAATATTCCCTGTTCATCTTCTATCTCTATCATGTTGCGCATTCATAGATAATTCCTTTTCAAACTGCACACAAAACACATATATGCTACAGCAGAGGCCAGCTGCAACTTTCCTTAAGTATTGTGCACACTTACAATGATTTGAGATGTAATAGACTTGTACATAGCAGGTCAAAAGCTAAGCACAGAAGGGAACTTTAAAGTGAATCCCCAAAACAAAAAGAAAATGATGCTTCATAAGGATAAGTAAAATTCAAACACAATTCCCTAGTCAAGATGGATTACCCCTGCCAGAAATGCAGAGAAATTAGCCAAAGGGATATGTTCAGGGGGAAAATTGCTATAAAAACAGGTATCAGTACAATATTACAAAATGTATGTAAACTAATTGCTTATTGAGTTTTCAGAAGATCTTGTTTTA
The DNA here is from genome assembly GCA_024363595.1 of Xenopus borealis. Taxonomy (NCBI): domain Eukaryota; kingdom Metazoa; phylum Chordata; class Amphibia; order Anura; family Pipidae; genus Xenopus; species Xenopus borealis. The sequence goes on from CM044441.1 coordinate 105,953,734, forward strand.
TGTATTGACTGGGAATTTAAAATGTTATCCTAGACTTTCTGTAAATAAAAACATTAATGAGAATGAATGAATCAAAGTAAATAAAATAAGCATGTACTATACTACACAGTGATTGTACCTTATGAGGTCTTAATTCAGTAAACCATAGAAATGTACAGTATAGGATGAAGAATAGGAACAAATAGCACAATGCATTTTCTACATTTTTGTCTCAACCCTGATTTATAAATATCAGCGATACAGGGTTAGAAAGCTCCGTTTAAAGAAAAGTCACACAATTTGGAAAAGCATTTTGACTTGAGTTAAAATGTTGTCCGCGGAGCCTGCTTCTTGATATCCGCCTAACAAATCAGATCTATAAAAGTAATGTGGTTCAATTTAAAGCAGGAGCTCTCCTTTATGGGGCGTCATGCTGACAAATGCATTAAATGAGAAGTCACACTGAGTGTTCTGGCCTCTTTACACTTAAAAAAAGAACTTCATTTATGAATTTATTTAAAAATGAAGCACAAGTGCATAAACAATATGGTATAGGACATATATGTAAAATACTTTGTTTTTAAGCATACCTTTAGTGGCTATCCTGACACAGTCTATCTTGGTTTCCTGGCACAGAGAAAGAAATTAAGATTAGTCATTTGCATGTGGAACTATAATTATCAACATACAAAAATCACTGCTTAAGAATGACCTTACATTATTTTTGGACTCTATCATCCAGAATGTTTAAAAAGCTGACAATTTCCTGTAGTAAAACTATTAAAATCAATAACTGATTTATGGTTATTGTCTGTTATAATAACCCAGTGCCTTGTACATGGTGTCAGACAAAAGTCCGTGTTGAAAAACATTTGCTTTTTGTATTTTTAAGGTTAAAATTTTTGGTTGTTAAGGCATGGCTCATGCATTCTGAATAGTTGATGCCCTTACATGGACAATACAACTTTGAAGCATAACATAAAATCTTCCTTTGGTGTGAGTGTGGATGTTAGTTTAGATATGGATTCCTTTCAAATCAATTTTGGACCTTACAGGTATGTTTTTTTTTTTTAACCTGTCAATCCATAGCATAAGGTTATTAGTCGGGATTGGTAGTCTGCCATACATGTAGAGAATATAGAAAAAACTGTATTTCTTATGATTTTATCTGTGCATGTATGGCCAGTTCTAACAAAGACAATCTGCTCTATGCTGTTGCTTATCTGAAGGGGCATTACCAGATTACTTGGAGAGGTTTGCACTATAGAATGCAGACAAATATTAATATTTACAAATAATAGGCCAAATAAACTAATTTCAATGAGAAAAAAAGTGGGGCTACATATCAAATTGTAGCATAAGAGTGTTTATATGCTTTTATGGTTAGCTGAGTTAATTTAAGTTAAGATAAGACAAGATGTAACATCAAAATAAAACCAAACAGTCCCTATAAATACAGACCCAATGACTTGTTTGAGCTGCTTCATTCTTGAACACAAGGGTGAAACAGACCGACTTTTTTTTTTTTTTTAAATCAATGAGTGAATTACAATGCAAAATACCATGTCAGAGAAATGAAGTAAAGCTAAATCAATGGGGTTTCAGAATTCTTCATTGTCAGTATGCTGTGCAGTAAGGGCCATTATGGAATCTGGCAGAAACATTTCCAAGCTGTCAGCAAACAGCCATACCTTATCAGGATCTGTAGTGCGCCTGAGAAAAGGTGGAATGAGTTAGCCGCTGCTAAATTTGCTAGATGTCCTGTGAATTTTGTAATTATCTCTGATTAAATGTGGACAATAAGTAAAAAGGTCATTTAAGGTAAGAGCTAGGTGTAGGTAGTAGATGCAATGGACATTTCTTTCCCTTTATAATGTTTATGATTATTTAAATGTCCCATTGAGATTTAGAGATTTCCTTTAGCCGCTCTAAGGACAAATCAATTCAATTCACTGACTCCCTTCTGGTTCACTGGGGGATCACAGCCAATTTGAATTGATTTGTTGCTACATACGTGTGATTACCAAATCTGTAAATCAGTGCAAACTAAACTGGGCATGAATTGCTTTTACCATTCTGTACCACTGAATAACATGAAGAAGTACATTGGAAAAGAGAAGACAGAGACAGTGGATGCTGGCTGAGGGAACATGACAGGCCTGGGACAAAGCTGACAGGCAAGGGTTATTAGCTTGGGCTTAGTTACGTATTGGGGGGGTAGAGTTTAGTGGATTTGAAGCAGCGTCAGTTAAGGAGGGTCTCCATTTTGGAAATAGAAAAGGAGTCCGACCCTCACTCCCTTTGTTTTAACCCTTTGTGCTAGTTGTCACAATTGTGGCCTGGGTAAGTGGGACACAAGTCGACGTGGTATGGTAAGTATTTGGGGTTGATGACTAAGAAAAGCTGAGATTCGAATAGCCCATTGTCACAGCCGGGCGGTGGTGGGTCCCTGGCAATGGGGAGAGTTTGTTGACAAGGTGAATTTTACCAAGTCCCAAGGTGGTCAGTGGGACTTGGTTAGTGGTTTTCCTCTCTAAGATCATTGGTCTCTGGGTGGGTATGTTACATTGGTTGAAGCATGCAATCTGGGGTACCCACCATGCTGGAAGGCACAAGCGGATAGTGGATGGTACGACTGAATGCACCTAATTGGGTCCATTGCCAGGGATCTTGCAGAGGATAAGTTAATTACTGTTATATCATTTTTTGATATAGTATGATTATAATGCTGTTAATATTGAATTTTTATTTATATATTTATGTCATGTATTGTTAATAGTAATGTACTGTATCTGTGCTATAAAGCTGTGGCCGATAAAAGAGCTCAGCAGGAAAGAATTTGCCAGTTTGGGGATATAAGGCAGGTGTTTGTCTCTGCTTATGTCATGAAAAAGCCTATTTACGTATATGTTTATACTTTAAGAAAATCTAGAAAAGATGCACATTTTAATTAAATTAGCAGAGAAGAAACGACAACCCCATCATTTGGCTCCCTCTGCGTCTTGGTTAGATTGTTTCTGTAGGAAAATAACGCCAATTCACAACTCAGTAGGTGACAAAGTCTGCTAATTTCAACCTTGGCTTATTATCCTGTGAGCAAACTAACACATACAAGGTGCCCAGCAGAGAATATCATTTAACTTTACTCACTGCTGTCTGGAACTGACAAAAGCAACACCTGTTAGAAGGCTTACCCCATTTGCTCTGCTAGCTGCTTGATAATAAATACTGTAGCTTTTATGCGGAAGAAGGGGAGTATTCCAGTAACCATTGTAGGTTTTATTATCACCGATGGTGAATAACAGGGAGAAAAACAGGCTGCTGGGTGGGAATTCTGCAGCAAAATAGTATTGGGAGTTCAGCAGTGAAGAGTTTTGATAGTGGATCGGGATAGGATAACACTTTGACATTTCTGTTGTCTTTTTGGTTCTTCGAGGGCGTTCTTCTTCAACCACGACCTGATAAACACTGAAAGAAATATAAAAAAAGTTATATTTTCATACTTAACAGAAACGCATCTCTGCACGTATCAGTCACATCCAGCTGAAAGTGTATGCATAGTTTTTTCCAGATTATTTTCTACTGAGTAGTAGGGCTACAGTACATGGGATGTATTTTGCCAGAACTACATTTGGTGCAGAGAGTACATGACCCCTATAAAAAGATGGTGCTCCCTCTGTTTCACAATACTTGCAGCACTTCTGTAAGTGATATAATTACAAATGTCTCAGTTGTACCAAGTTTTTTCTGCATACCACTATTGATTCTATGAAATAGTATTCAGTCACCTTTTGTCTAAGACTAATTATGATTGGCTCTATATGATAGGGGGGTTAGGAGCATTATTCAGGGCACTACTCTACCCTTTATTATCAATATGTTTTTATTTAGTAGAAAACACCCTTTTATAAGTTGTTGCAGATTAGGATATTCAACCCATTCCCACAAACATTTAAAACACTTTAATGTAATTTATCATCCAATACTGAAATATCTTCTTCTGGGAGGGTGAGCACAAATATTTGGGTAGAAAAGGTGGGGGAGAATTGAGAGAAGGTGCTGCAAGTGCTCATGGCATTACTATGCATGGGACATTTCCCATGTGCTTCTATTGGCATATAATGATACTGAATACCTGCTCTATTCACATAGAGGGTCTGTGAAGCTATACACATACATGCACTGCAGATGCAAAGAGAAATGATTTCTAAAGCTGAAAGGGTAAAATAATTAGAAGTCAGAAGGAGTTCTGTCACCATGCTGAACACAAGGCCCCAGCTGAGGCTGATTTTATATGTTATATAACTCTGAGATGATGTCTAATACCTTTTATATTCTACTATTATTTTTGTTTGTTTAATTAACTATTTTATAAAGTGATTTAACTAATTCTATAAGAAATAGACATACAGACAATTTATGCAAGTAAATAAATCATCTATACCAGTCTATAGACTACCATAGTTAAGCGGACACAACATAAACACAATGCATCTTTGGTTTGTTATTATACATCTCATTAGGTTATTGAAGCCAACTTTGGAAGAACCTTAAAAGAACAATACAGATGCAGAATGTCTCTTGGAAACTATTTCAGGTGAAAAGTAATTATCTTAGGTACTTGCACAGGGGGAAAAGTAATTATCCTAGGTACTCGAACAGGAAAAAAAAATACAAATTGAAAACGCTGCTCGGGAAATGCATTAAATCATGTAATGCATGTTTCAAATGAACATTTAATCAGGTTTTACAATCCAGTATTAGGAGAGAAATTGTTCTCTTCAGACAAGAAACACTTTAACATTTCAGTCCAACATGATGAAGCTCTTTATTTATTTTCCTACAAAAAGGCTATAAAACAACCAGGGATCTAAAAAGTCAGCCTTGAGTTGCCATGGTGACTTCAAGCAGCCACCTAAGCAACAATTTGCAGGGGAAGAAATAGAGGGTAGAGCATGGAGAAAGCTATATTAACAGCTGAGCATACTTGGTCTTGCAAGCTAAAAAGATATGATGTTCGCCTATTTGGCTACTATATATTACTGCATCTAGGCAAATTTAGGGGCCTATTTGACTTTGGAATGCATTGCCACCTGGCTGGTTAATCACCAGCCTAGCCAGTAAATCACCAGCTAGGGCAGGTGTCAGTGTTACATCTTAATTTCACCTCTTTATTAAAAGTTTCTTCCTGTGCTGCTCATTTTTTTGCATGAACATTGGTTATTTGTAAGAAGAGACTCTCCAAAGTCCCCGATCTGTCCATACCCTACTCCAATCTGCCCACACTCCACCCCTGTGACTTCACCCCTGGCCTCCCTGGACTGCAGGCCGGTAAAACTGAGGAATCTAAAGCTAGTGAAAATATAATGACAAACAGCAGGACAAGTTTTTCTGCATGTGAGAAACATGTACCATCCCTTTTCTATGAACGCAGACCAAAAGCCTCCAAAGTTTAGTTTACCCAAACAATGGCATTTTAGAACAATGTTGGATTTTACAGATTTATTACTACAAAACACTAAAAAACCCAAGTAGCAGGTACCTTAAAGGACATGTAGCCCATACCACACACAAAAACATTTAATTAGTGACAGCCTCTTTGAAATCTTTGGATATCTGTCACTCTGGCTGTTAGCAGGTTAACAGTAAAGCTGCAGCACCCCCTGTATCACTTAAAATTCCTTCACCTCCTCTAACCCACTTTGCTCCCTCCCTCAGTAATTTACTTTGGTGTTTACTCATGAGCTTGCTCAGTTCTTCTCAGCTCAGATTACTAAACACACCCTCCAGTCTAACAGCCAATGAAGAGATATTATTGCTGGTTCCCATAGAAACCCTAGCTCTCTGATCATATTTTTTCTCCTAACCACCTCCCTGAGGTCAGCTTAACTATTACAGTGCTCAACCCCAGCAGAACTCTTTATCAAAATATGTTGTGTAAACCTGCATTCTGCATACATGTCCTTGTCCTATTTGTCTTATATTTCTAACTTTATAATGTTAGTGAGTCTTTGCATTTTTTACAGGGGAAGGGGAAGTGATTGACATGAAATGGAAAGATAAATGGAAGAACCAATCACACTTAGAAAACTGAGCTCTGCCCCAAAAGCAAGCTCTGTATTTAGGGCAGAGCTCAATGTATTGCACTTGTATTGAGCCCTATAAAAACTGGTGAATTCCTCTTAGATTTCGGCAATAGATAAAAGACTTGGAGGACAGACAAAGTTTACATTTACCAGGCTACAACTGTTTTTTTCTTTTTTGATTTTATATTTTTGTATACTCTTTCAAATGTACAAAAGGAATACTACAGTTAAAACACCAGCCATTTATTTGCCTTGAGATACATCCATGCAGAAAGTCGACTGGAGCAATTTCAAACCCAAAATGTCGTTTCATCTTTTCACCACAAGACAAATTAGATTTGCAAGTAACCAGACCTCAAATCTATTTGCTCTTTAATAATTTAAGCACTTAAAGGTCAAGCAGCTCTTTTCTGTTCTCCTTTATCAAAGTCCAAGTGCTAATGAAAAATAACTAAATCCCTTCGTCTGTCTAATTTCTTCCCATTGCTGTCTACCTGATATAAATTAACACATTATTACTTTCCAAGTCAGGGCTACTTGCAGAGAATCTTGAATTTTATTGGGTTGTAAAGGGAACATGTTATATGAGTAAATGACTGTTATCTTTTGACTGAAATATTTAACCAGTTTAACCTGCATGTAACATACAGTATAACTATAACACATACCACTTCTCCATAATAAATTGTAAATTTTTTATGTAGCACCAGACTTTGCTTTGAAGATATGCAGATATTAGTGTTGCCATATAGACAATATTTTACCTGTTTAGCTGACAGAAGTTATGTTTGATGCCACTGTTAGTAATTAAGAAGGAAGCTAAAGAACCAGTATTTTTTCCCAGGAAAAAATCATACAAATCTAACGATCCAAGCGTTCGATCGTATGATTGGTATTCGAATATAAAACTTAGAAAAGAAGCCTATGGGGGGGTTCCCATAGGCTTCTATTGCAATTTGGTAGGTTCAATCTGGCGAGGTAGGCAGTCGAAATTTTTTTTAAAGGGAAAGTACTTTGATCAATCGATCGAATTTTGCATATTTGATGATCGAAGTGGCCAAATTTGCATATACAAATATTCGATAAAATCGTATGATCAGAATTTGATCGTAATCAATCGAATTTCGAATATTTCAAACAAATTTAGTAAATGGGCCCCAAAGTATAAAAATGGGAATGTGGTATAATTTAACAAGAGTTACAGTGAAAACAATTTCCAGTTGAGCTAAGGATGACAAAGTCTGCGGCAGAAGCCAAGAATATTGGTGATATGGAGTTGGAAGGGTTTAGTTAACATTGAAACACTTGGCAACCCATATTTCTTTAAAATGAAAACAACTATATGTATGGTCAGAGTAATTCTATAAGGTCAGATATGTCTTCGGAGTCATGTACAGTTCGTTCTCAGCAAGGCCAAGAACAGACTGAAAAATAGGAGAAAACAGGCAAGTAAGGAACAGAAAGGAAGAAGCAAGGACAGGGCTACAGCAAAAACAACAAAAAAAAAGAAGGTGCATCTGCTTAGCAAACCTGACTTTTGAGAATCATAGACTGGCACTAGGCAAGAAGATAATGATATGACGCTATACACAACACACCATTATGCAGTCACTATAAAAAAGCAGGTGGTATTATTTCCTCAGCAATCATTTTGTAGACCTAAAGGAACAAAAAATGCATATTGTCTCCAAAGCCCTATACTTATGGCATAAATATCAAAGGTAGAATTTGGAATTTTTGTGAATTTTTTTTACTCTAATAAAGTCGAATATACTCACAACTTGAATCGGGGGTTATTTAAGCAACATTTTTAATATTTGATCGAATAATCCCAACCTGAAAATCGTACGAATTGAGTTTTCCTCTGGAAAAAAAACTTGGAGGCAATTATATTATAGTACATATTCAAATGGTTCAAATGGCTTCTGCCATTGACTTGAAAATGAACTTGTCAGGTTAGGTGGCTAATATTTGAATTAGAACTGTTGAGGTGTCGATCAATTGAGGTATGATCAATCTCACATTCGAATTTACATTCAAATTGGGGGACTCAAATTCAAATGTGTGAATTTTGACACCAAAAAACAATTAGAAAATTCAAATTTACTATTCAACTCTTATTAAACCTGACCCTTAAATTTACAGGGATTGGTCAACCTATTTATGCCACAGCTTCCACAGGGGTTCATAATTCTGCATAATAATCTCACTATATTGCTTTCAAATATAGCCTCAGAGCAGTCTATTGTACAGAAAAAAAGTCTAATTTTAAAGATGGCAATGATAAAGAGAACTGAAGCTTGGTACTCTAATATAATGGATGGCCACTGCTGAGCATGTTGTTTTTTAACAGAGTAGAGAATATTGCTGAGTTGTAGAGGCATCAGAAGGGAACCCAGGCTGCCTCTGTTGTTACTTTTTAAAGCCATTTGTACCTTTGGTTTCCTTTCAGTGGTTCTGAAACACATTGTGGACATGCAGGGAAAGCAGTTTGGTCCTGTGCTCAATGCAATAAATGGTTATTGCAAAAATCAATTCAAATAGTAATATATATATATAATCTTGGCCATTTTTAAAACAGTGTTGTATGTCAGATTTATTTTAGGAACAATATCTAAGAAGCCAAGATTTCAGCAGCCCTGATAATGCTTTATTCACTAAAAGCCTATAGAATAGCGTGTCAAAGAATCTTATTCTCACACGCCTCTACATTTTCATCACTGCTATTATCATGTATTTATGATGTGAATTTGTACATGAAGGTGGATCATTCGAAAGATCTCCATTATTCTACATTGGCATCTATTCATTCTATTCCCTTCACTTTACCTCCTTTTCTCCTATTCAGATTGCTTGATTAGCATTAGGAATTCTCACTCACTGTGCTGCGCTTTAAGATTCCCCATGGGAAATAACTTATTTAGATCACAAACAGTCTTTGAATTATTTGCATTATCTGTGAGGTAGCAGTTAATAAGCTGTACTAGCATTGCAACTACATTATTTCATGTGAAACCCCTTACTAATAGTGATGGGTGAATCTATCCCGTTTTGCTTCACCGAAAATTCGCGAATTTCCAACGAAATTCGTGAATTGGCAAAAAAAAATCGAAACGAGTCGCAGCACGTTTTTGGCGTGCGTCGCATAGTTTTTGACACATGTTGCGTCAATTACGATGCGCATCGCGTCATTTTCAGCGCGTGACTTTTTTCCTCGAATCACGGGAATTCGACGCAAATGCATGCCTGGCGAATAAATTCGACCATCACTACTTACTAATAATGTAATCTAGGACAGCCTTGCTCTAAAAGGTACAATTTTAGTGTTTTTATGGTGGAATATAATATATTTCAATTGCAAAAAAAAACCTGCGCACAGATGCTTGCAAACGTCAGTGACCATGTTTGTGTCAACAACGCATGCAATGTTATATTCGTCAGCGACTGATTTTCCATTACAAACGGTAAGCCACAGCTAAACTCATTTTCTCTAAAATCACGAATGTCACAAAAGTTACCAAAATATCCGAATATAAAAAGTACAAATAAAAAAAAATAGTGGATGATGTGCTAAAATATCCAAAAACCTTAAAAATTTTAGCTTTCCAGAAAATAAAAAAAAACCTTTAAAAGTCAGTATTAATTAAAACTGTTCTAATCAGATCAGTGCCGCTCCCACTGACTTCTATAGGACCTCAACAGTTTTTATCAGGCAAATTTTTGTATTTGAGGTTTTTGTGGTTTTTTTTACACTATAAATTTCTAATTTCTAATAAAACCACAAATTTTTAGAGATTTGTGAAAGAATAGAAATCCTAAGGGGTTATTTAGCAAAGATCGAGTTTGTGAGGTTTGTGAGTTTTTTTTATACCTTGAATAAACTTCCAACACAAATGTTTTCGGATGTATGAAAAAACTTGAATGGAAAAAACTTGACTGAATTCAGTAAAATCAGGTTGAATAAGTCAAAATACTCAAATTTTTGGTGAAAAAAACTCAAATTGCTTGGTTTAATCAAGTTTTGTGCAATACCCACTGAATAAAAACCCCAAAATTATGATTGCTACAAACATATTCAAATGGTTCAAGGGACCTCTGCCATTGACTTCTACATCACCTCAACAGGTTTTAATTGGAGCATTTTTGTATTCAAGATGTTTCCAGCTTCAGGGTAGAATAATAAGGTTTTAAAAAAAAAATAAACCTTTTTTAACTTGCAAATTTGATTTTGACTATAAATTACCCACGAAAACTTGAATTTCTTAGGTAAAAATAAACTCTAGGTTGTTATTATTTAACCATTATGTGCATACAACATCATTGTAATTAAGCAACATTTATCTAAGAGTCTTGTTTTTATTGTTCTGTAGCATACATATATATATATCACTACTTGAACCATAATGTTAAATAGCTTCATGTTTGTACAGGTATGGGATCAGTTATCCTAAAACCCTTTATCCAGAAAGCTCATAATGGCAAGTCAATCTACCATAGACTCCATTTTAATGAAATAATTCCAATTTTTAAAATTGATTTACTTTTTCTCTTTAATAAAAAAAACAGTACCTTGGACTTGATCCAAACTAAGATATAATGAATCCTTATTAGAGGCAAATTAATCCTTTTGGGTTTATTTAATGTTTAAATTAATTTGAAACAGACAATGTCTGGAGACCCATATTATGGAAAGATGCCTTATCTGGAAAACCCCAGGCCCTGTGCATTCAGGAAAATAGTTTCCATACCTGTACAGCATTTCTCTGTAATCAATAGGATATTTTCTGATTTTTGAAAACATCTTTCCTTTAAATAATAAAATAGTATGATAATATTTTTCTTTAAAAATTGAAAACAGCTTTTGCCAATTAAGTATTTGCCAACCTATATCCACTCGCAGAGGAGAAAAAAATTGTTCATTTTATAATGCGCATTGCACTGAAAACGTAATAGTGATATGTTACCTTTAAGTAGGTTTCTAAAAATGCTCTAGGTGTAGTTAAAATTCACAATGTAATAACTGATGAAGAACATTACATTATTTTATGGTCCTCATTTATTTATCATATCCTCCCCCCAAGCATCTCTTCTCCAGTGTAAACAATACGAACTTGGCCAGACTTCATGACTGAGACAGTCCTTTTCCTTTATCAGCTTAATCACCTTTTTTTGGACTTTCTCTATTTTAATAATATCCCTTCCTAGCTGGGGACAAAATCTCCACTGCCTATTCTCCAAATTATCTTTGGGTAGTGATCTATATCACCAAATAATTCCAATGCACCCAATGCTAGTTAATAACTCCCAGTGTATGCCTTACACTTGATTAGGATAGCTAGCATGATTATTGCATTGCATGAATGTTTTAATTGTTTTTTTGATCCAAGACCGTCAACAAACACACTTTCAACTGTCTTTGTATATTCCTTTTATTTCATTTGACACACATATTAACCCTTGATCACTAACATTCAATGAGGTACAAAAAAAATGAAAGCTGACGTTTTGGGGATTGTAAGTTGATTGGTATAGTCATTTAATGCTATTACTTGGGGATCTGCAAAATGAAAGTCGTAGATCAAAATGTCACTGGAAGGAACAAGTCTCTTTCAATTAGATATGTGTTTAATAGAGAAATTTATACTAAAGTTTTGTTTTTATCCCTCACCTTTTTAGAAACTGATGTTGCCAAACTCCTGTCTGGTAGAAAAAAAATGCAACTCATTTTTCATCTCTATTAGAAAATGCGTGGGGTACAAACCTAGATAAAGTGCTTCTTCCAAAGCTGTAAAAAAATACCTTTATGTGCAAAACAATTCAGTTTACAGAATAGGCTCCAAAATATTGTTTTCATTCTTTTTAACCATTAAGCTTTAGCTCTGATGTGGTAAAATTGTTCATCTATCCTATAGTTTATAAATGATCAAGACGATTCATCTATTAGGATATCACCAAATAAAGATCAGAGAAAATGAACTACAGGAAAATCCCTTTAAACTCTTGCACCAAGAGATAACAAAGAAACTAAGCAGACATTACCCTAGCTTGCAATATTATCACTTTATGGTTCATTCTTATGGATGGAGTCATAGAGTGAAGACTAATCTCCCCAAATCTTCCCATGTACCCAGACCCTAAAGGATGCAAGGGAAAGTAGAGCTAAAGGAACAGTAACACAAAAACATGTGTAAAGTGTCTTATAGTAATGAAAATATTATGCACTGATGTGCTGCACTGGTACAACTGGTGTGTTTGCTTTACATAGTAGG
>CM044441.1:105968591-105997005 GCA_024363595.1 Xenopus borealis
GTTGAACTGAAGAAGCTGCTCGGATGAGCAGTGAAAATGTCCAGTTGTTTTTGAGTTACATGTGTTAGATATTTATATAAACATGCTGCTGTGTATCCATGGGGGCAGCCATTCAAATCTGAAAAAAGACAAAAGGCACAGGATACACCGCAGATAACATATAAGCTTGGTAGTATATAATGGTATTCTTCAGAACTTGTCTGTTGTCTACTATGTATTCTATGCTTGAATGGCTGCCCCCATAGCCCCCTTGTTTATATAAACTATAGTTGTGTTTCTATATTTAACACACCCACTGTACCAGTGCAAAGCAACAATACATGATATTTTCATTACTTTAAAACACTTTAATTTTTTGGTGTTAATGTTCCTTTAAGGGACGCAGACAAGTGCTGTTATTATTGCCTGCCATAGGGCAGGCAGTACAGACAGGGCCTAGTTGCAGCCTGATGCCTCTGCTGTCTGACAAGTTAGGGGATGAGTAGGGAGTAGGAGATGCCTACTCAAATGGCATCTATCAGTATATTCCAAGGTTATTGCAATTTTATGGAAACTAATACATACTTTATACACGGTACTCTGGCTCACTTCTTATGACTCCATCCATAAGAATCATAAGAATTATCAGGGATAATTTACGTTGGACTTGGCCGGCGGGACACCAGGAAAATGTGCCCAAATCTGCTTCCTGCCAGTACCTGTGGGGTTGCCACCCGCATTCCTGATCTGGCAAAAGGTACAGGGTGTGTGCATAGGGCAGTGACATCGGCTTTACCATGTTGACGACCCTGCAGATTGGGAGGGCCCCAGAAGTAGCAGTCTCGGTGGGCCCCTGGACACCCCAGTTCAACACTGGAGGGATGCCAACATGCCTCCCACTTGCCTGTTTTGATCAAAGTGCTGACAAGCAACAGACAATGTTCTATTATTTCTATGCTCTATTGGAAGTTGCAGGCCTGGAGCACAGAAATCTGCAGCAGTTCTGAAACAGCAGAATACACTGCGCAAAGTGCAAAAAACAGGCACATTGCACCCATTAATTGCACATTATACAGAGCCCAGCTGGTCATAAATTACACCTATTGTGTTACAAGTAATTAGATTTATTACTGAGCTTTTTCCCCTAATATTATTCTTACAAAATATTCTCTAAAAAGCACATTTGTCCTTTCATATCACCTTATTTTAACTGGCCGTTTATTTATCGCTATAACTCATATGCCATAAACAGTTGGTCAGTGTTACATGTTTAATTTTAGACACATTCATTTCTCTACTCGCCTTGCATTGACAGAAATTAGATCAGTCATAAATTGCTTTGGTATATTAGCTGGGTACAGTAAATGTATTTTGTGTTCTGCCAACCATAACTTATTACAAAGAACTAGCACTGCATCGATATGTTGCAATTGCTCATTTTTCTGTGACTCAATACACCACTGCTGTGCTGTTTAGTCCTGAAATTCGATGCAATAAAATATTAATTATGGCTGAGAGGCTTGGAGAAAAATATGAACTCAATTACAGGTCTATATTGTGAGCAAAGTGCATGGTAGATAAAAAAACTTTAGTGATGGACGCTTGCAACAATAAAAGCATAACATTGGGATCACACTAAAATCTCCATGTAAGGCCCCCTGTTATTAATCTTCCCAGTAGCATGAAGCTCTAAATGAATTAACTTTAAATAACATTTCTATTCTTGGAGGCTTTCTTGCTTCATTAATTTAAAGATTGCTGTGTCCATGCATTCTCAAAATATTCTCAATGGGAAACCTATCTTTAAATATTAAAGTTATATAATACACACATGTGGACACAACATAACATAAGATTTATATGCAGAATATACAGTCTGTCTAATGTGTTTTCAGCAGTGGCCCACCAGGATACAAGGGAAAACTCCAGGTGGACCAAGGTCTCAGTGATGGCCTTTTGCTCAACAATCCATTTTGCCTTGTGTGCCTACACTTGGTCATTCTTCTTTTCTATATGAGAACAAATAGGAGTCATGGAGACAAGGTCATGGCAAGCACACCAATCATCCCTTAGAGGGCAACTTTAATCATTATAAGCATTTCTAAGGGATTGCCTCTATCTTGAACAGGCCCAGATTTGTGGAAGGCCCAGGCATAGGGTGGCAGGAATTTAGGGGTTGGCATGAAGCCCAACCACATCTGCATTGGTTTGGAAGCTCTGTGGCTGATCATGAGCTACAATAGTTTTTAAATTTCCCATGCGCCAATCCCCAGTGCTCCAAGCCTGATGGTAAAAATTTGGCAATGGGACAGGGGGGATGAACGGCAGCGGGCCTAGGGGTGCCTGCTATGTAAATCCAGCCCTGATCTTTAATTGGTTAGTTATTCCAGAATTGCCACCATCCAAAGTACCTGGTGGTTGACGAGCAAATTGAAGAGCAAATTATGTAAATCATTTGCTTTGAAAGTCCCAGAATTGTTTGACCTCAAAATACAAATAGAAAAACACAACTTGTACATGTGGTGCAGAGCAGGTTGCTGATTTGCATGTTCTGAGCCTACATCTTATTCTGTGCCTGACCAGCAATACCTATCAACTGTTATACCTCTGTTAAGTGCAAGGGACAGAAAATGTGCAAAGGGATTGATTGTCATTTCAGATTACCATAAGAGTAGTATTCATCAAAAATCACATTGCATCTGATGGTTTTGCCTTAATGTAATGCTTGAGCATTTGCTTTTGTCTCCAATTTTTGTTTTAATGGCTGTTCCATATCCTGGTTAAATCCTTTTACAGTTGCAGCAGGCTAAAAAAATGCATCCATAATGCATTACTTTCCTCCAAGTATGAGAGTTCCATAACATACATGAAACATCTAACTTATAGCACAAATACACATATGAAATGGCTTTGATTGATATGAAACTTATCTACACTAAAAGGAAGAAAGGAAGGAAAAACTCTCCATTGTAGTATGAATAAACTATTCTAATAGGGTTTTTACAAATAATTGTCTAGAAAAATACACACTAGATTTACACAGTTATACAACATTATTTGCCTAGTGACTGTTTGCAGTAGAATTTTCCCTGTTGATTTATGTGCTATTAATATGATAGGATGAATTAGTTATAAAAAGAGAGTCCTCTCACCTACAGTAGTACTTACAGTAAACAAGGAAAATGTGGAAATGTGGACACCATTGCATGCTATAATGCTAAGGATACTAAGAGGTCCTCAGTACCCAGGTATGTCACAAATGAGTGCAATGCAAACCATTGGCTTGTTTTGAAGTGTTCTCACCTTATTATACTACATATTCATATGAAACATGTTCATATCACACATATATTTTTCAGTTATTTCAACCAAATACCTTGAGAAAATATAAATTCAATAAAATGTATAATACTAAAATATGACAATTCTGTTTCAGTCTTGATTTGGCCATGTAGCATTCAAGTACATCATTGAATAGCGGTGATTTTAATTCAAGCTATTCTCCATGATAAAGTGCCTTAATAACAATATTATAAGAAGAAGTTAGAATATGTAACGTGACTCAAGCATAGCTTTGATTAAGATGTAATAAACAGTACATTGTGGGCTGCAAATCTGGAGCAAGGAGAGGTTCTTGCATCACAAGAGATCATAATGAAACCACAAAACTTTTATCTTCAAAATTAGAAAAGTGGCAAAACCTTAATACCAGTCAACACAATGGCAATTCAATTCTACAGTTCATGTCACTTAAGCATTTCAGTGGTAGAGGCAAAAATACACAGAAGCATACAATTTGACAGCAGAACTTAACCATCACGTTTGTCTGGAATTACAAGTGGTTTACAGTGTCAATCTTTGGACATGGGTATAAAATCTACCCTACCGTCTTGAGTCAATTGAGTTTGATAGATGTTATACCAGAATACACAAAGAAATAATAAATAATAATTAAAAATAGCATAAAATCATCAGCATGTACCCACACATGGCACATTAAAAAATGCACAAGGAACACACAGGTGCCATGATTTATCAGCAAAATGATTAAAAAATGCTATACCAGGAATCTTTACATGTGGGTCTTACCCAATACTGAAACCTTAATCCTATTGTAAGTGGGTCAGATCCCTGAATAATCCAGCCTGGGACTTAGTTTCTATAGCCCCCGTTGCAGTACTGCATTGTTTAACAAGTCTAAAGGGTTGAAGCTAGTTATAACTATACTTGAAGGTAAAAAAGCTAACAGTAAAATTAACTATAAACTAAGGAAGAACAGCAAGCTACAGATATTGCTGCCATGCAACGTTCAGGCATTATACACATTTGGCATCAATATATATCTAAAAAGAACACTATATTATATAATACAACAAAAGACCTTTTCTCTTCAGGTCTCTACTATACATAAAATAGCACAGTCTGAATATGTATTGTTTCACCTGTGAATAATTCACTGTACACTGTTTAAGGGTGTACAAGTCGCAGTAATATATAATGGATGGCAGGTATCTATATCCCCATTCATTAGGTTTTGAGTCATCCTTTTAAGAGTCCCCCCTTTAAGAGTCACCACAGGGTTAATTAACCAGAGGCATGGGCTGGACATCTAAGGGGTGTTTAAGGGTGAATGTATGTGAGAGTAAGAGCTGTGTGTGGGAGCTGCTTTGCACCTCTTTAATTTATTGAGATCAGAGTGTTTGAGCGCAAGAGTATACTGGAGACTTTTCTGCTTTGCTATTCACCTGTGGGATTCCCTAAGAGACCAGCCTGTTTAGTCTCCTTATGTACTAGTCGTTAGAACTACTAAAGTAAGCAAATGTATGATTTACTGTAGTTGGTCATTTTGTTGCTGAACACAAGTTATATTCTGTTGCCAGTTTACTGCTACTGGAAAAGCTATTTTGAGTTGGAAAAAAAAACTGATTGTGTTTCCTTCACTTCAGAGTGCAGATATAACCAATATAACCTCCCCTAACTTCACTAGGCCCATCATGTACTGCACACTGTCCCAAACATGTCTTCCTTCAACATCCATAAAGGGTTGAAGGGTCCAATTTAGCTAGCCCATAGCCCTATTGTATGAAGAGTTAAGGGGATTTTAGACCCTTCAAGCAGCAGGATTTTGATAATCAGTATGGTCCACTACTTGAGCAACCCACATACTTGCTTCTCCATCCCAACTGGAAATTGCTTTTTAGATGATCAACCTACCAGAACAAGCTCAGTATTTCTTTGGACGTTATGGATCATTTCTAGCACTAGCATATTATTTACTGTACAGCATTTGTCCGAAACAATAAACCTTTTAGAATGTTTCCCCTTGTATAGTTGTTAGCCCAAAAATTCAAATAGCCTGTGATTCAACAGGAAATGAGTTATCAGTTGACCTTTCCAACAATATTCAGTTACTGACTTAGTGGATATATTCAGTTTCTGTTGCATTATTCTATTTAAAGCCTTGAAACTGGTAATTCAGATTGACCTTTATTTAGTCACGTATCCAACTTACCAGTAAAACAATGCTCTTTCTTCGGCAATATATCACTCCTAGAGAACCTATTGTATCTTTTCATCCTTTAACTTAATACTGATATTTCATGACTAATAATTTTTGTAGGCTTTTCCCACAAGAATATGCTACATAAAATTGTTAAAAGTTCCTTTAGCACATCCATAATACCAGTCTCTTAATTTATATGCACATTTGATCCTCTGCAATATATGAAGGTCTTACCTAATTTTGCATTCAAATACAGCATTCCTATAAAGCATATACGATGGGGAAGGCGACCACTTCAGACTGAACATAGTATAACCACAAGCTTTGAGTGCATGAGCACATTTTATTGACTCTACATCATAATGCTTTACTGGGACCTTCTTCTAAGGACGCAGAAATACATTTGTGAAACTATGATCAAAAATGTCTTATGTTATAAAGGAAACTATTTCAGGATGTTAACGTGCAGCAGATGTTTTACTTTTCCAATCATCCTACAGATACAGGAATCATGTCATTGTCCCTGTGGGATCAATCAAGGTACTGTAGGTGCAACAGAAGCACCCCCTCCCTAGTTGCCGAAGCTCCCTGCTGGTGCTCAATTAGTTACGCTACTGTCAGTTGGATCTGGTGATAGATTTGGAGATGTGGATTTTGGATTGGGTGCCCAAAATATTGCCTAAGACCAGCCAGAAGTGATGGCTGGAATGTGCATTTGCATATTATGCTTCTAACAAAATATTTATATCAATATACAGATAAAGTATGCCTACCGTTTATCACAACCAACTTCATATGTAGTAGATTGACCATACTTCTTATGTAACAGAGCCAGCTGGCAAATATATTCGCCTAACTAAAATCTGCTACTCAGTCTTTCTGTAAACATAAAAATTAAAAATGAGATTGAGATATGACTTGACATATGATTTGAGATGGAACCTACTCGGATGCCTCTCCAATATTTGTTTATTTTTGCAGTTTTGTACTGCTGAGCGCATTATACTGAAATGTAGCAAAAAAACCATACTCAGCAAATGTCAGAAACCAGTCACATATTAACAGGTATTACATTTTTTTTATAATCAGAAGACACAACATAAAGGACCAGATTCAATTTACTGTAGTGAGAAAAAAGTTTATCACACAAAGAGTGCATAAAAACATTCAACTTGCTAATCAAAAAAGGAACGTAATGGAATTATCCTTTAATATTGCTGTCTTTTGGTAGCTATCAGTGAATCATCAGATACAAAGCTTGGTTATTACTTTGCTAAAGACAAACTACAACAGAAAGCACAACATGACCTAAATAGAGACATGAAAGCATTTGGGAACAACATATTCCTTATTGGAAATAACAGAAGTCTTCCCAGCTTGAATGATATTTTTATTTCACACCACACAGACATAATCAATAAGACAGTTGTTTTCTGAGGTCAGTTGAAATAATTGGGAAGCCATGTGGCCTTTCTGCAGCTGATCCTATCAATAAGCTCAAATGGCAAATCAGAGGAAAGCCAAAGAGTGTCTCTTTATAGCACCAAGCAAATAATAGGAGTTCCATAAAAATGGGATCTCTTCCACTGTAATCTCTGTTGACAAATTTTTCGGATATTCCAATATACAAATTTGGCCTCTTCGATCATCGAATTATCGAATAGATTGAATGATCGGATATTTGATAATTCAATGATCGAAGGATTTAAAATTTTAAAATCCTTTGAATGCCTCCTCCGCCAGATTGAACCTACCGAATACCAATAGAAGCCTATGGAAACCCCCCCATAGGCTTCTTTTGCTAAGTCCTGCTCGAATACCATTTGTACGATTGAATGCATCGATCGTTCAAATCATACAAATTTTTTGGAGGCTCGAAGGAAAAGTACGATTTTTTTGTGAAATCGATCGATCGGTATCCGATTGTACGAATTCATCGAAAAATCGAACTTCGAGCAAAATTATAGCCTAAAACTATTCGATAAGCATTTGATAGTCTAATGTTTATCGAATTTCCATTAGATTCATAGGATTTTTGGGGAATTTTAGTAAATTTGCCCCTAAGGTTTTTTTGTTAAAGGGGTGGTTCACCTTTTTTTCATAGTTTTTTAATGATTTGCAGTTTTCTTCTGTTTCTTTGCAGCTTTCAAATGGGAGTCACTGACACCATCTAAAAACAAATGCTCTGTAAGGCTACAAATGTATTGTTATTGTTACTTTTTATTAATTATCATTCTATTCAGTCCATCTCCTATTCATATTCCAGTCTCTTATTCAAATCAATGCAGAGTTGCTAGGGTAATTTGTACCCTAGAAACCAAATTGCTGACGCTGCAAACTAGAGAGCTGCTGAATAAAAAGCTAAATAACTATAAAAACCACAAATAATAAAAAATGAAAACCAATTGCAAATTGTCTCAGAATATCACCCACTACATTATACTAAAAGTTAACTCAAAGGTGAACAACCCCTTTAAATGCTTTCATTGAATTTGTCTATTCCCCCTTCCAATGTACACAACTGCTTAACAATGTTGGACATGCCAAATGTTTGCTCATGGACAGCTTCAATAATGACATAAGACTAAAACATCAGCTCAGAAGTCTAGCTATGCTGTAGAAGTAGAATTCTATTCTCATTCTGCCACTTCATTTGCCGCTTAGTTTGTACTTTTTAATATGTAACACCAAGTTAGATCCAAGACCTATATTTAATCAGAGGCCTTTTTCATGCTTGTATTTTATAGGTCATTTTATCAACTTTTACCAACAGTGTCCTTCTGGGTCTTCAGTGCGGCTCATTTTACCAACTTTTACCAACTCCTAAGTCTCCATTTGCATTGATTCTATTTTCTGAATATCTGAAATATGATCCTGAAACAAAGACTTTTTATTCAAGTGTACATATATATCATCCATTATCCAGAAACCCATTATCTAGAAGTTACAGAAAGGCCATCTGCCGTAGACTCCATTTTCTCCAATGAATTCATATTCTTGAAAATAATTTCCTTTTTCTCTGTAATAATAAAACAGTACCTTGTACTTGATCCTAACTAAGATATAATTAATCCTTTTTGGGTTTATTTAATGTTTACATGATTTTCTAGTAGACTTCCATTGGTATTTCCAAATTATGGAAATATCCATTATCCAGAATGCCCCAAGTCTCGAGCATTCTGGATTACAGGTCCCATACCTTTATTAGAATAACTGTTTAATATATTGCTGATTTTTTTTTGTAGCTTAATTATCAGAATAACGCCTATATTTTATTCCAAGTTCACTTGAAGTTACTTTCTAAAGCCTTATTGTTTTTTTAAAAGTTAGTAACTCTATTAGGCTCCCAGCAGGCGAGCGCTTCAAAAGAAAATAACGGGTCATTACTGAGCTAAGAGTATTTTCTCAGACATTTTTGTTACATCTAACAGACTAAATTACCAGGTCCTTGTTAACACTTGGTGGACTGAAAAAGCCCCCAAAAGTGAATTTTCATAGGATGGTCTTCCTTGAGTGCATCACGTTAGAGCAGTGATCCCCAACCAGTAGCTCGTGAGCAACATGTTGCTCTCCAACCCTTTGGGTGTTGCTCTCAGTGGCCTCAAAGCAGGAGCTTATTTTTGAATTTCAGGCTTGGAGGCAAGTTTTGGTTGTATAAAAACCAAGTGCACGGGCAAACAGAGCCTAAATGTAGGTTAATACATAGGGGCTACCAAATAGCCAATCACAGCTCTTATTTGGAACCCCAAGAACATTTTTCATGCTTGTGTTGCTCCCCAACTCCTTTTACTTCTGTATGTTGCTCATGGGTTCAAAAGGTTGAATAATTTCTGTTTCTTTGCTACATTTAATGGGTAAATTAGTAGTACATAGCAAAGCCAACACAAATGATCTGTAAAAGTGAAAAGTTAGCTATACTAGAGATGCTATGACAATGTAACATATTGACCAATATTAGCTTTACAAATTCCCTCACTGTAACAATTCTAAAGCTGAACCCTTAGGGGCTGATTCATTGTGTGTTGGCATAAGGAAAAACAAAGGTTGAGATGAAGACTGTAGTTTAACATCAAAGTAATATCCTGTTTTTCATGCATGAGATGCACCAAGAAAAATCTAGAATTTAGAATCTAATGTCATCTACCATAAACTCCTACAGTGAGAGTTTAACCGGCTCCCCCTGCCTATGGCAATATATCTTGTATGTTTTTACACAACATAATTTTATGTTATCTGCAAATACAGTTACAGTCTCTAATTCGTAAACATATTAAACTAAAAGTGGCCCCCAATGCTGAAGCCTATGGTACACCACTTCAGTCCAATTATAGGATGTGTCCATGGCAACTTCTGTACACAATACTTCAATAAATTTCCCTAGACTTCTAGACAGAAGTTTATGTTATACTTCAAATATTTCTAGAATAATATTTTCATGCAAAAGATGCCAATATAAACTGTGTGATCTGTCATGTTTGTGCTTGAGTCTTGACTTTGCTGAGAGCTGTGGGCTGTAGCCTATGGAAACAGCAGAATGAGGTTTTGTTTTAAATGAGCATTCTGATTTCCGACATATGCTGTCAGACATATGCTCAGCTTTGAGCATATAATACTTTCTTGCAAGAAATATATATGTATACAGATCAGTACACATACACAACACAAACTTATTTTCTCCTTAAATAAAGTTTTTCAGAGAGTTGGGAGAGTTGCCCTAAAGGACAATCTAATCATCAATCAAATGCCTATGCATTGATAACAGTTTGTATATATTATTTGATTTCAGGACTCAAGATGATGTTAGTAATTATTCAACTTAAACGGACAACAAAGGGGAACTAAAGCTTAAATAGATCTAGAAGACTTGATATATTTTATATGCTAATCTTACTGTACCAGCCCAGAGGTAAAGCAACTCTAGTAACTATTCATGCTTTGAAAGTTGTTCACAACAGTTCTCTATCTCCTGACCTTGTACGGCTATATTTTGAGGACAATAAGGTGCTATAGTGACAGAGATAATCTCTAGATATATAATGGGTATTATACAATGCAAATAACTACAACATAAAGGCAATTTCATAATTGAAAAACTTTCCTTCTCCTTTAAACAATACAATGATTCCAATAAGATTGTTTTGTTACCAACATGGTTCATGGATTACTATCAAGTTCAAGGTGCTGTTGTATTATTACAGAGAAAGGAGAATTTAATTTGCTAAAAATGGAGCCTATGGGACATGGCCTTCCCGTAATTATGAACTATTTGGATAACTGTTATTCCAGATAATGGATCCCATACCTGCATAATTATAAATATTATAATTATTTACTATAGTTAGAAATGATTTGGATGCGCAGTGTCGGTTGTTTTTATAGGAATTTTCTGCACCATTTAGAATGTGTGGGAGAGACTAAATGTTGTGTTCCACTTCTCATTGCTTCCTCCTGAGGATATTGCAAATTACTGAACAGAGACCAACAAACAAGTTATGGAGTTTTACTTTATAGAACAGAAATATGCACAAGTTAAAGCGGAAAACACAGGTAAAAATAAGGTTGTAGGCTGAGGTCTCAATAAATGATTGAACTTAACTACTGGCAGAGATAACTACAAAAGGAATAGGGGAACTGAGAGCTGCACCCAGTGTTGGTAATAACTAAATTGAAGTCATAAACCCAAAGCTATCTCTAGTAATCCAAATATGGTGTGACTTCCGAATATGGTGTGACCTCACAGGACCCTTCACACAGTGGGCCTAAAAGAGCAGCAGCTGTAGGAAGGAGGACTGGGAACAGTAGGAAATAAGGGGCAATGCCAGTGGCACATGGGGTGTTTTATCTGTAGCTGGTTTGAGAAAGATTGCAGGAGTGAACATGTTGTACCATGTGCCAGTATATTGTCTCCTACTGTACTGGTCTCTCTACCTACAGCGATGTTTGCCTATCACGGATTATGATACTGCAGTTATAGGATCCGTTATCCTGAAACCTATTATACAGAAAGCTCAAAATTTTGGAAAGGCAGTATTCCCTTGGAATCTATTATATCCAAATAATCCAAATTTAAAAAATGATTTCCTTCTGTAATAATAAAACAGTACCTTGTATTTGATCCAAACAACGATATAATGAATTCTTGTTGCAGACAAAACCAGCCTATTGGATGTAAACATTTGGGGGCAGATTTACAAAATTCACATGACTAATTTGAAGTTTGATCGAATTTTAATTAAATTCGAATCTTCGAATATGCAAATTAGGCAAATTCAACCATCGAATAGTCGAATTCGAATCATTCGAATAAAATTTTATTTGAATATTCGACTATTCAATGGTCAAATTACTTCCCTTTTAAATTGCTATTCGACCACCTACTTCGCCAGAACCAAGCTACCGAATTGGGTATCATTAGTTTTGATCGCATAAAAAAAATTTGTTCGAACAAATCAATCGATCAAATTTTTCCTATTCGATCGTTCGATCGAGTTGAATTTGAAGGATTTTACTTCCCTTTTATTCATATGGTCGAATTTTGAATTTTTTTTTATTCGAAATTCGACCAATGATAAATCTGCCCCTTAATGTTTACATTTTCTAGTTACCATAAAGTATGAAGACCAAAATTATGGAAAGATGCATTATCTGGAAAACACCAGACCCCAAGAGTTCTAGACAGGAGGACAGAGGTGTTTTGTTGCTCATCCTGTTACTTCAACTATTATCTCACCCTGGACAATACAGTCTTCTTCTTTTGGTTTTTCTCAGCATGGGTTACTTTCACATTTAATCATTTATTGTTTATTTCTTTTTGTTGAATATTTTTACACAAAAGGACCTGGAGCATAGCATGCAGGTAGGGATCTGTAGAGGTGTGGGCAATGATTTAAGTGCATGACGCAAGCAGAGATTTCGGAAAGGATGATTCATCTGAAGCGCTTTCAGCCATTTGCTCCATTTTGTTTGCAGCAGTGTTATTTCTGAAACATGTCATTTGTCTTAAATCACAGTTTGTCACCTTACAAAAAGCCAGCAAAGAAAGGTTTTCTTGCCCATGAATGACATTAACGTTTTTCAGTAAAAGCGAATGTATCTTGTATAGCTATGTGTAACAATGCCTCCATGCTGTGTTATAAGGTGTTCTGTTAATATGAAAAATAAGTATGGAGCAGAAGGTCCCTGCTGGCAAATGCCAAGGATTTTATTTTCATTTAATATATTTTTTCCCTTTGCATTTTAATATAAAATGACCTCTAACACAGGCAGAGAATATAATATTTACTGGATAAAAAGTGTGCCTTACAGAACACAATTAGCTTTTGAGCGTGATATATGA
Organism: Xenopus borealis; assembly: GCA_024363595.1. Classification (NCBI taxonomy): domain Eukaryota; kingdom Metazoa; phylum Chordata; class Amphibia; order Anura; family Pipidae; genus Xenopus; species Xenopus borealis. The sequence continues at coordinate 105,981,410 of CM044441.1, forward strand.
AAAAGGTGAATATCCTAAAATGGCCAAGTCAAAGCCTGATCTCAGTTCATTAGGGATTCGGTGGCACTATTTGAAAGCTAATATGCATCATCATTACCTGGAAAACCTGAATAACAGCTTTTAACATATGTACATGGACAACATTGCTTCAGAAGAGTGTGTATAGCTCATGCAGAGTTACCCCCTGTTGAGATTTAAGGGGTAGATTTTTCAAAATTTGAGATTAAAGCTCATCACAGAAAAATCCTATTTTCTTCTTATAAGAAAAAAAATCTGGCCCTTAGGGTAGCTTTTACTGTAGGTGTCAAACTTTTTCTTATTTAAGAAAGTCTGCTGTGAAACTAATGAGATTTTTATTCCCTTTAGCCACACATGACTTCCCGAAATCACGTCGGGTTTCCTTTTGGCTCGAGGAGTCGTAAATAAACCGCTTAGGGGCTGATTTACTAAGATTTGTATTTTGTATTTTTCACAAATCATATTTTCTCTATGAATTTGTGTTTTTAAAAACTCAAAAAATTCAAGGATTATTAAGTGTAAAAACCACACACAAAAAAAAAGAATGCAAAACTGCTCCAAGTAAAAGCAGTCAAGGTCCCATAGAAGTCAATGGGACCTTTCTTTTAGACTTTAAGGGGGTTATTTATTTTTCTGGTTGAGGTTTTTTTGGCCAAAAACTCTACGATATCAGTCTTTAGACTAATTTGAGCTTATCTGCCCATGTATGGTGGCTTCCGACGGGTCTTCCCGGGCGATATCTGGCCATATCGACCAGGAAGGTTTGATTTTAAACCGACGGAAGCTCATTGCGCTCGTCATAATCCGATCCTTCGGAATACCCCATTATAACCCTGTCGTTAGTGGCATATAGGGGAAAGATCTGCTTGTTTGGTGATGTCGCTAAATGAGCAGATCTTTGCGTCTATGGCCAGGTTTAGTTAATAACCTCCTTAGAGTTTCGAATTTGTTTCCGCAAGTAATTGTCCAAAAAACTAAAATTTATAGAGACATTCATATTTTTTGCGCATCGTTCCATGTATTTCTTTCATTCATACTTTTTTATTCAAATCTTTTAATAACTTTAATTTGTGGTTTTAGAGAAGTGGAGGCCTATTTATTAAAGGTCGAATTTTAGTGGTTTTAGAGGTTTTTGAAACCAACTAAACTCACTTTAAACCATGAATGTCATGACATTTATTAAATGATATGAATAGAAATGGTATGAACGGAAAATATGACAATACAAGTTAGTACAGTGTATTTGCATGGAATGTAAGATTTCTCCTCTGTGTAAGAGAACAGTTGAATCAAAATCAAAACAACATGTTAAAGGAAAACTATACCCCCAAAATGAAAACTTTAGCAACAGATATTCGATCGTCGAATGCTAATCGAATAGTTTTAGGCTACCTTTTATTCATTATCAGTCAAATAAATCATTCGATCATTCAAATAATTCGTACGATTCGAACGATCGAAGACCTCGATCGTTCGAATCTAGTGATGGGCGAATTTATTTTCCTGGGGAGAATTCGCGGCGAATTTCCACGATTCTGGCAAATAAATTTGCGAAACGTCAGGGAAAATTCGCTAAAAAAAAAAAAACAAGTCGCGTGTGGTTTTTGACGCGGCGAAAATGACGCAACGCGTCGAAGTTGACGCAATGCGCCATAGGCTTCTATTGCAATTCGGTAGGTCCAATCTGGCGAAGTAGGCAGTCGAATATTTTAAAAATTAAATTTTATTCACTGATCGAATGATCGAATATTTGATCATTCTAATCTATTCAATCACTCTATCATTCACTATTCGTTGATCGAATCTGCCTAATTTGCATATCTGACCAATCGAATAGATTCTACAATCAAATATTCCATCAAATTCGATTTTATTCACATGTATACATGTGAATTTAGTAAATCGGCCCCTAACTGTAACAGGAAGAAGTGTGGAAGCAAAAGACACAGCACTGTCTGTTATTTGGCTCATGTGACCTAACTTTATAGTTTGTTTGGTATGTTTGTGTGCACCGTTGAATCATACGATCCCAGGAGGCTGTCCTTATTTTTTAAAATGGCAATTTTCTATTTATGATTACCCAATGGCACATGCTACTAAAAAAGTATATTATTATGAAAATGGTTTAGTTACATGAAGCAGGGTTTTACATATGTGTTTTTTATGCAATATCTTTTTATAGAGACCTACATTGTTTTGGGGGTATAGATTTCCTTTAATACTGTATGGACAAGGTAGATAAAAAAAGTTTTGGGAAAAAAAAAAAGAGTATGAATAGAAAATGACTCTGAACAGTCCAAAAATAATACAACTACCTCTAAAAATTTGAGATTATTGGCAATTACTAGCGAAAAAATCTGAAAACCTCTAAAAGTCTGTACTGATTTAAAATGGTCAAATTGGATCCGTATAGATCTCATTGACTTCATTAGTCAACATCTTTTATCTGTTAGAGGTTTTTGTGGGTTTTTACACTTACTAAATTTCTAAAAACAGGAAATACACATTTTTAGAAATTTGTGTAAAAAAATGAATTTGATTATCAGTAAATGGCACAAATGAGTTTAATTGTGGTTTCAAAAAGCTCTTATACCACTAAAATTCAACCTAATAAATGGGCCTCCCAGTGTTTGAAATACCACAGGGAACAACATTTCACTGCAAGAAATACAGAAAAATGAGAGAACAAAAGGAGGAATCCATGGGCAAGGCAAGATAGATATAATGAAATTCTATTTATACATATTTTAAATATGAATATTGTTGATTTCTTGATGAACATATACAAATGCATATACAACAAGAACACATATCTGATTACCTGGTGTGTTCAAAGCAAATTGGTTAAACCGGCTGACCCTGGCCTTCCGTGGAATTCACAAAGCACTTTTAAATCTTTTCCCAATAAGTCTTTTGTTGCCGATATCCTAAGAATTATAACAGCATCTTTATTATTTGCAAGGGTTTTGCAGTCTACTGGAATATGTTTCTCACGTCCTGCCAACGCTACAGATCAATGCTGTTCTAAATCCCTTTTTCCGTTTCCACAATTGCTGATCTTGTGTGCTTGTAACTATAAATTTAGGACTTATATGATAGGAAAAACTGTTGTTCATTCCCCATGCTGTCATTTTTACTGATAATAAATGCTCCAGAGCTTTAGATTCTCTGTATTATTTTCAGTATCAACCTAGCAATTTGCTATTTTTCACTGCAATGAATGGATTATATAAAAGGAGAGCCAAAGGGTTAATCACAGGGCAGAACCAGTTTTATAATAATTTACATGAGATGCCTTCACTGGGTTACAATCCTAGCATGCAACATGCACAATCTTCCTCCTGTAAACAGGATATATGCTGTGGCCCTGGATTGTCCTCATCAGTAGTAAAGTAAATATTCTGGCTTTTAACACAGTTCTGATTTTACTATACATTCGCACAACCCATTTTGGCCGCTAGGGATCCCAGAAGAAAAGATGGTGGCAAAATGCTCACTAGAATAATATCACAAGTTTTCAACTAAAAGAGGAGTGTTGGTCTTGGGTCTGAGGTAAGCAATTATAATCAGGGTCAGACTGGGCCGGTGGGCTACTAGGAAAAATCTGTTGGGTTGGGGTGGGGGGCTGTCAGGTGTGCAGGCCCCTGAGATGGCGGTCCAGGTGGGACTTGGAAGCCCCATTCTGACACTGATTATAATCACCAGAAAGGGGTGAAACAGGCACTCTGCTACCAGCAATATTTAGCAGAGTAAGTATTCACATTCCCCCAAATGTTACCCTAACTGGTCTGCCCCATCCACTATTGCAGTGCCACTGAAGCCTATACCCTAAGGGGAGTCTATGGCCTAAAGGGAAAAACCACCACCTAAATAATTCGAAAATGCTTCTTTATATTTTGCACTAGTGAACTAACAATTGATATTTTAAGGCAGTGACTACATTTAATGAGGATTCATTTTTGATTAAATTACATTTAATCTTACCGGTTGTTTTTCTTTACATCTATCTTGGCTAGTACAGTGTACAACCATTTCCATCTGTTTGTGTTGCATTGAATATTTATCAGTCTAAAATCATTACCCCCGTTAAGTATAAAAAGATTTGAACAGATTCAAAACACAAATGGTGCAGAAAGGTTGGAAATATATATTTTAAATTGAAGTGATGTTTATTTTTAACAAGTTAGAAGAATTAGAATGTCATTAAGAACAAGCCCTGAAAGGAAAATGTAAGAACAGAATTTCTGCCAGCATATTGGTTGTAAACAATAAGTACATATTTGTGTTAACTAAAGTTATTTAGGAAAGCATGAAATGCAAAGCTAATTGCAAAACATAGTGCTACAAACCTGGGTCTATTAGTGGTACCCATGGAAACCACAGTAGATGCTGTTAGTTTTACATAAATTCTAATTTAATCCAGGAAAACTTAGAATAAATTCTTATACATTTTGTCTGAAAACATATTCTTAACCATTATTCTCTAGACAGAGTCTCCTAAAATCAGTTTATGTGACATAATTTAATTGTGCATTTGTTTGTTACTCAACCTATAAAATAGGATGTTTTTGTTATCAATGTCATGGCAGGGAAGCCCTTTCCCTCTAACAGAGACCCCACATACCCTTGTATGTGAATGATGGTTAATTCTGTGGAGTCAGTGCTAAATTAAAATTAATAATTTTTTCAAAAAGTTCTTTCACTGGGTTTAATACCTAATCAATATCAACTGAATCTACTTTTTGTAAGTGGAAATTCTAGTATATTTGTTATAGGTTAGTTATTCGTTTAATAATTGCTACTACTCTTTAGATCAATAGATATAGATATAGATCAATGTGAACTAATTGTTCCATAATCTACAGTAAACCAGTCTCTTGTAGGTGGAAGATCTTAGATGGTTTGGTGAATCAAGAGATGCGGTTGTAAGCCTACTTCTTAACAATGACTAGAGCTGCCTTACCAGATGGCAAATATAGGACTAACAATAACTATTTTTATTAGAATTCTGTATTGATCTTGTCTCAGGAACAGCACACAAACTCATATTGCAAGAAAACAAAACAGATTCAGTTACGAAAGACCAACTATCTGGTGAAGAAGTTTTCCAGCAACTTAATTTTGCCTATGTTCAAACATTTTTACCTGCTATGACTTTTAAATGGCGTATCGCCCACAAATGGTAGTCCTGTATACCAACCTGCATAAATAGTTCTATAACACAATTATAACACACTGCATGTCAAGGACACGTGGGAATTAAGATAGCAAACCTGGCAGAAAAGGACTGTAACTAGGCAGCAAGTAGAGAAACATATATCTAGACCAGAGCTATCCAACGTATCCATGTGTAATTATGGAGGACCATATGTTTTACCAAATGCACTTGGGGACAGACAAAAGTGGCTGAGATAAAACTGTGTTCACTGCTGATCATATTTCCAGTTTCAGCTTATCAAGCATATTAGCGAAAAGGGACGGCTCTCTTCTTAAAGGACCAGTAACATCAAAAAATGAAATTGTTTTAAATTAATAAAAATAGAATACAGTGTTGTCCTGCACTGGTAAAACTGCAGTGTTTGCTTCAGAAACACTACTATCATTTATATAAATAAGCTGTTGTGTAGCCATGGGGGCAACTAGCCAAAGGAGAAAAGGCTCAAGTTACACAGCAGATAGCAGATAAGCTCTGTAGAACATAATGTTATCTGTTATCCATTACGTATCCTGTGCCATGTAGCCGTTTTTCAATTTCCGCCATTGCTACTCAGCAGCTTGTTTATATGAACTATAGTAGTGTTTCTGAAGCAAACCAATCAGTTTTAACAGAGTAGGGCAACACAACATTATATTTTCATTACTTTAAAACACTTTCATTTTTTGGTGTTACTGTTCCTTTAAGACAATGGGCTGAAAGACTGGATTCTGGTACAATCCCTGTGTCATTTCTTTTTGATCTTGGACAGGTTACTTAATGCCTTCTCAGAAGAGTAAATTATAAACTTGGCAGCACACATTTTGCTTATCTAAATCTCCATATAATTCCTTTCCAATTTCCAGTAGTACCTTCCTTTTGTTTTAATAAGGTACTACATTTTTTCATTTTTGAATATCTTTTTCTTTTCTCTCACACTGATAAATGAAATGAGTCAGAAGAGAGATATTTTAACCACTGTTCATTTGATTTCCTGCCTGAATTCATGATTATATAGAAATATGAGATTTATCAGACAAAGACATGGTATTACAGCTGCAGGAAATGTAATTTTATGATATAGACTTTAATCTTGATCCGATGACACAACAATGGAACACAACACAAAGGCTATTATAAATTACAAAGTAAACTTGTAATAGTAGATAATAATGTGTGATTAAATGGAGAATGATAAAATGAACGTAAAAAAATGGGAAATACGATGACTGTTTTGAGAGATACTAACATGCAATGCATTTCTTAATGATTAAAAAAATATAGCCTTGCATCTACACAATCTACTATCACAGCAGATTATTTGGCACTGAACCACACAACCATACTGGAATATATACTGAATGTACAAATATTATTGTCTGACAATATTTTTCAATTATGGAACTAGTGAAATGGACATTTTGTGGCTTATTTATTATTTAAGTCTGAATGCCAAAAACATGAAAAATCCGAATTTTTCGTGGAAAAAACCCTGAATTGTTTTAGATTTATTACACCCTGAGGAGGGAAAACATGGGAATCCTCCATCTCAGACCTGCTGAGGTTGTATATAAGTCAATGGGAGAGGTCCCTATTTGCACATTTCTATGGTCTGCGCTGGATTACACTGAAAATCCAATTATTTCGGGCAAAAATCCATAAATGTCAGGCTTTTCAAGCAACAATTTAAAAAAATCTGACTTTTTGGGAAAAAGCCCCAAAAAATTTAGCAACTCGGAAAAAAATCTGAAAAAACTGAATCAATTTTTTCTTAATTTTCTCAAGTCTGTCCCTGATTCGATTTTAACAGTAAATAAGGTCCAATCATGGATTCTGGTTTATTCTGAATTTTTTTATTTAAATACTCAGATAAATTTAGACTTATAAAATAAGGTATATTTGCTAGAGGCTTATATAATATGCTGAGATTAGTAGCTCATAACTGTAGCTGATAATGTTTCAGGCATAAATCTTGTAAAAATGCAGCAAATATTTAAATTTCTCTGGTTTTATTGCAGTGCATAGTAGAAATAAATTAGAACTTACTCTATTTGCCATATCTTTTTACCCGCCATTCAAATATTTCGCCTGGCCTTACAATTTAATTGTGGCCTGGCGCAATCTGATGCAAACATTGGTTAAAACCACAATTTTGGGTATGAATATATCAATAACGCCCCTGAGCTGTGATAGCCAACAACACAATTATCTTCCCATTCCAGTTCCATTAGCAATTAGCATTCTTAGAATCTCTTGTTGCTGAAATCCGGATACTGGGATTTTATATACGGAATTTACAAGGAAAGGGAGACTTGGAGTTCTTTTACATGCTGTAACTTTAGACATATGACATAGATTGTGTAGTTGTGTGTGTGTTTTAGTGTACAATTAAATTAGTTTCTTTATAAATAAAGCCATTTATTGGAAGGATATTTATTCCATACAGGAGTAAATTGGGGTTGATTCAGATTTGCATCCAATGGAATCATTTGTACATGGCCAGTGTGAAAATACATTAAAATCTCATTGGTGCATAGAACAGGGGAAGCAGAAGGACTTCTGGGAGGGGGACAGATTTTTACTCAGAGGAGGGAGCAAGGGTCTGTGCATGTAGAGGATATTTTATGTTCCTAGAGAGACCCAAAGAGGTCATATTATGCTCCTTATCAGAGTACATAAACGGTAGCTTTTGCCATCCAAATAAACATGATCTGTATCAGTCTATCTATCTTTCTAGACAGAGAGCAAATTTAAATATCATGGCAATGAATAATGTCAAGAAAAGAGCACGGTTGAACAGGATATAGTGGTGTCCTCTTCCAAACTTCTGGTCCTGGAATATTGCCATGGCCCTCATTACATATATACAGCAGTGATTCATACAGGCTAGTATTACTACAAGCTCGACTGGGGATTCTCCCTTTATGTATGAGAAAATCTGTCTTATTTTACAACTGCACATGATAATTAAAAACAAGGAGACGGGTCTGTTATCTATTAACTCCTCATCTGCACAAAAGCATCACCTTATTCTTAAACTTATGCAGATTTGTAAAGGCTGACGGTAAAAATCCCACGGTGAGATACTTTTTATTTTTCCTGCAGCCGCTTCCACATTTATTGCTTTTGCTTACAAGCACAATCAATACACATTTTCAAAAACATGGCAAAGAGATCAATGAATAACTGCTGCAGAATTACTTAAACATAACTTTTATGAAGTCAATATTTAGTAAATAAATCCATGATGAGAAATTTCACAGAGACCGACATGTTTCTGGCCTAATGCTGTGTTTAGGGTTGTCTCCAGTTACACTGGTTTGCTTCCAGCAGGACTTTTCAATCGGTTGACACATTTTTGGTTTCTAGTTACACAACAGGTGGATAAGCTACGGTCCACAGTTTAGTTAGGCAGAAAGCATCATGTTCTACCCCTGAGTTACTGAACCAATAATTCCTCACAGAAGTACAGTAGCCACCCACACAACTGAGCACTGACTTTGTTCTCTGCCATCAAAGGACAAGCTTCTTGCATCTGGATAAAATACTTTAAACAATACTCAGACACTCATCATCAAAATGATATTCAATCTGTCACTCATTTAATTAGCTCAAGCACAATTTTACCCACTGTTTACTGCGTTGAGAGTAATCCCCAGAAACATATTAAAGAAATTATTTTCATTTCTTAAAGCAGTTTCTTTTCGTATCCCCCATCCCTTTCCGCACATTGTACCTGACAGGAGCTCCTCTGCTTTGAGCCGGCTTCAGCATAACTGTCACTGTGCTGTCAGTCTGATTCAAAGGGGTTTCAAGTTCGTACGCGGGCATGGAAGGTGCTAGGGAAAAACAAACAAGATTAAACATATCGATTTAAGACTGGAGCTTACATTAGCTAAACCTACAGGTATACTGGAGGAGCCGTTTCTTAGAGCCAGAATAAAAGTGAGTTTTTTTGGACTAAACACAATATTCTAGGACTTACCGTGTTTTATTATAAACCTCTAAAAATAGATGTGCTTTCAGTTGTTGCTTTTTGTGCTACTATATTGAATATTTCCCAAAAAGCCTTGCTATCACTTCCCAGCACCTCAATTCCATTCCCTGTTGGAAACATTCCCAGGCTGCACATTATGGTCTGCTCTCTAGTCCGCTCCCAGCACTTTGCTCTGTAGGATGCAGGCACGGATTTGTGAAAAGGCCACAAAGGCCCAGGCCTAGGGGTGGCAAGCAGAGCATAGTATATATAATTTAATTGCATCTCCGCAACATAGCCCTTGCTGACCATCAGAAGGGATGATATCACCCTTGGTAACAAGACTGTTGTGTCAGTCCTGCAATAAATTCTTGCAGGATCAACTGTTAAACAGATGCTTGAGTGTTTAGCTACAGCCCCCTGTGCAGCACCCACACTTTCTGCTTTGGGGATCCAACACTCCATCCATGCCAGTGGCCCTCCTGCTACATTCTTGACAAAGCTATGCAATTTGAAGTGGAAAGACACTCTTTTTGGATTTGTCAAAATGTGTCAAAATCACACACATGCAATGCAGGCAATAAACGTTGTTTTCCAAAAACTGAATAAGTACAATTTTGATTTTGTGGTCCCTACAAGTCACAGAGTTATTAGTGATGGGCGAATCTGGGGCATTTCGCCTCGCAGAATTTTTTCGAAGAATTTCCTCGTTTTGGACGCAGGCATCTTGTTTTGGATGCGGGCATCTCATTTGGTCCGTTTTTTCACCAGGCAAATTTTCGCGGGCATTTCACAAATTTATTCGCCTGCGGGGAATCCCTGGAATAAATTCGCCCATCATTAATAGTTATGTAATCCTATGCATGATCAATCAAACTGTTCAGAAGAAGTCTGCTGTCCTTATTTAGGATGTTTTATCCTGAGGGAGATCAGATGCTACTAATTGCAATATCTCAGCACATTCTCAGAAATCTGAGTAAAGAAATTTATGATGAGATAGAATCAGAATGAAAGATGCTGGAAACAATACCTGTGTAAAAAAAAAAGAAAAGGAATATAAAGATGCAATCTCCTAGAAAAAAATATTTTATATATATATATATAATTTGTCAATTATTGAGCCAATAAATCCTGAAGGAATCCTCACAGTTTTGATGTCACATTGTTTTGTTTTTAACGAATTGCTCCGTATGTCAGATCATCAGAATGCTTTTCAATGTATTCCTCTTATTCTGTCTAACCAATGTAGTTCATCAGCCTGAATCCTTATCCCCTGATGGACATCTTATACAATTATTTTCATACAAGGACAAACTGTGTCATTGTAGTTAAACCTTCATTTTTAATAAAATGTATACATAACATAATTCTATTATTTGTGTTGCCTTATACCTAAGATTCTGTTGTTATTTACTTTTTGTTTTCACAGTGCAGACACCGCCACTAGTTGATACTTTGTGCCCATTATCACATATTTAGAAAGGCGTTTTGAAAATAACAGAGAGAAGATATTATTCATCATTTAGGGAATCATAAAGGAGACACACAACATATAATAGTTGCACGTAAATGTAATTTTTTAACTAGTGTCTACAAAACAGACATGAGTAGGATGATTTTTTATAAAAAAGACTGCAATAGTGTAATAACAGGTGCAAGATTAGTGCCAGATCTAACATTCTATAGCAAATAATATGCAGGCAGCATGGTCATAAAGATAAATAACTGATAAATTTGTCTGATAAACTAACAAGCACTGAATTAATTAACACTAACACTGAATTAATTGTAACTACTTGGTTCAATACACAATCCTTTACTCCTTTACATTTGCCCACTGCAAACACAAACCTGTTACTGTTATGGTATTTGTTATCTAGAAACCCCTTATCTAAAAAGCTGCACATTACGGAAGGCCGTAGACTCCATTTTACCCGAATAAACCACATTTTTAAATATGTGTCCTTTTTCTCTGTAATTATAAAATAGTACCTTGAACTTGATCCCAACTAATATTTAATTAAAGGAGTGGTTCACCTTTAAGTATGTTATAGAATGGGCAGTTCTAAGCAACTTTTCAACTGGTCTTCATTATTTGTTTTTTTAATTATTTGCCTTCTTCAGACTCTTTCCAGCTTTCAAATGGGAATCACTGACCCCATCTAAAATACAAATACTCTGTAAGGCTACAAATGTATTGTAATTGATATTTTTTATTCTTTATCTTTCTATTCAGGCCTCTCCTATTCGTAGTCCAGTCTCTTATTCAAATCAATGAATGGTTGCTAGGGTAATTTGAACCCTAGCAACCAGATTGCTGAAATCACAAACGGGACAGCCGCTGAATAAAAAGCTAAATAACTTAAAAACCACAAATAATAAAAAAATGAAAACCTATTGCAAATTGTCTCAATATCTACATACTAAAAGTTAGCACAAAAGCAAACAACCCCTTTAATCATTTTTAAGGCTAAACAATCCTACTGGGTTTAATTAATTTTTAGTAAACTTAAGGTATGAAGATTAAAATTACAGAAAGATCTGTTATCCAGAAAAAAAACCCAGATCCCATGCATTCTGTATAAATGGTCCCATACCTGTAGTTCTGATTAATAATAATAATAATAATAATTGGATTAATAAAGTGCAGAATGCAGGGCACTGGATTTCATGGGAGCCCTGAACAAACTTAAAGGGATTCTGTCATGATTTTTAAGTTTTTATTTCTAAATGACACTGTTTACACTGCAAATAATGCACTCTACGATATAAAATTTAATTCCTGAACCAGTAAGTGTATTATTTTTTTAAATTTATAATATTGGCATATAGGCAGCCATCTCAGGTCATTTTGCCTAGTCATGCTCTTTCAGAAAGAACCAGCACTTTAGGAAGGAATGGTTTTCTGGCAGGCTATTGTTTCTCCTTCTCAATGTAACTGAATATGTCACAGTGGGACTTGGATTTTATCCTTGAGTGCTGTTCTTAGATCTACCAGGCAAGCGTTACCTTGTGTTAGGGAGCGGTTGTCTGGTTACCTTCCCACTGTTCTGTTGTTAGGCTGATGGGGGGGGGGGGAGGATCACTACAACTTACAGTATAGCAGTAAAGAGTGACTGAAGTTTATCAGAGCACAAGTAACATGACTAGGGGCAGCTGGGACATTGCCAATTTATCTAGCCCCATGTCAGATTTCAAAATCTAAAAACATCTGTTTGCTCTTTTGAGAAATGGATTTTAGTGCATAGTGATGTACAAACTTGAAGGCAGGGTGCACAGAGCAAAAAACAGGTGCAACCACTTTCATACAATTGTGTGTGCAATGGGGGGGTCGAGGTGTGAGCAGTGGAAGGGAGAGTAGCCTAAGGCAGTGATTTTCAACCTTGTGCCTCCAGCTGTTAAGGAACTACAAGTCCCACAATGCAATGAAGGAGTCTGACAGCCACAGTCAGGCAAATGCATTGTGGGACTTGTAGTTTCTTAACAGCTGGAGGCACAAGGTTGAAAATCACTGGCCTAAGGGCACATTGGATTGAAATCTGACCCTGGTAGGGTGCCAGCAAATGCAGAAAGGTGGACCTGAGTTAAAGCGGCAGCTCACCTTTAAGCTAATTTTTAGTATGATGTAGAAAGTGATAGTCTGAAAAAAAATTGCAATTAGTTTTCATTTTTTATTATTTGTGGTTTTTGAGTTATTTAGCTTTTTATTCAGCAGCTCTCCAGTATATAATTTCAGCCATCTGGTTGCTAGGGCACAGATTCCCCTAGAAACCATGCTTTGATTTGAATAAGAGGCTGGAATATGAATAGTATAGCTCTGAATAGAAAGAAGAGTAATAAAAAGTAGCAATAACAATACATTTGTAGCCTTACAGGGCAATTCTTTTTAGATGGGGTCAGTGAACCCCTTTTGAAAGCTGAAAATAGTCAGAAGAAGACGGCAAATAACCAGGGCGGGGCTGCACTGGCCAGGCGCCCCAGGCAACCCGGCCGGCCACATTGCCCCTCTGCTGTGCGCATGTGCACTACCAAAACATAAATAAGGAAGACCAATTGAAAGGTTGCTTAGAATTAGCCATTCTATAACATACCAAAAGTTACCTTAAAGGTGAACCACCCCTTTAAGGCAGAACTGTAATTTGGCTATCCACAGCCAAGGTTTGTTAGGACATGTCCACCACACAATTATTACATGCCACAGGAAACCTTCCTATTGAACCCAGATTGAACCCAGATACCATTATTCATCCATGCCAAGAAGGATAAAAGGGGTTTTCAGAAATGAATTTGAAACAACAGTACCACTTGCTCTTCATTGCAGCTGACTAGAAACATTCAGCAGAAAATTTAGTTAGTGAGGAAAGGAAAATCTTTTGATGTTGCTCTGCTCATAAAACCAAGTTAGTGAGCAGGGAAGAGTCATCTGATGGTTTTCTGGTCAATTCTAAGCACAGCAACTCCAATTTTCTCATCTCATTATCTTAGTTTTCTATGGACTGTGTTAAGTCAGCTGAAATGAACAGAAAGTGGCATTGTTGTTTCACAAGCATTATATTAGAAGTGTAAAAACTGCTAATATCTTGAAAATCGACAAGAAATTCATGAAGGTATATTGCACCCAGAAGAGTACACAATGCAATTTTAATTTCATTTGTTTTGAGAGTTTATATTTCCTGCCTTCCGTCTGCCTTCCATGTGCCTAAATGAGGAACTGCCTGCTCGAATGCACTTGCGGTGCTTCGATTTCCAAAGTTGCCTCACAAGGAAACCTCAGGCGACTTCAGAAATCGAAGTGCCGTGAGTGTATTTGCGCAGGCGATTCCTCATTCAAGCACAGGGAAGGCAGGAAGAAGGCAGTTCGGGGAGATTGTCGTCTGGCGATTAAATCTCCCCAAATCTGATCGTCTGCAACTAGCCAAAACGTTAAAGAAATGGAACATACAGGGGCACTCCGCCAATGAGCCGAGTTGAGGCACTCAGGCTGCAGCGCCCCCCTGATTACCAGGGTCAGCAAAAATGCCGCTCCTGGTAACTAAGAGCCGTATTTCTGGTTTTCAACTCTTCTAGTGCAGAGCGTGCAGTTGCAAATGGACCCCCCTACCTGTCAGCGCTGAAAAAATGAGTGCCATGGGGAAGGAGGGGCGGCAAATTGAAGGCGGCAAAATGGGCTGGATCACGCCTGGGAACATACTCCATATTGTATGCATAATTACTCCTGTCAACTCATTGGGCCCACAATTACTTTATTACACATTTACTTAACAGAAATAATATAAGACCAAGATCACCAGTTTGTGAAAATATGTTAAAATGCTCTCAGGCACAAAACAGCTGCTTTACTGGCAAACAAGAATATAGAATTCCTGGTGTCTGATAAAGGGTGAATAATTTCTCATGTTTTTTTATTTTTCTAATAGAAATAATTTTTTCCCCCTCATATTTCACTTCTCCCAGCTTCTATGATGGTGTATGTTTCTGTTTTAGTCCTGCCCAAAGGGTATAATATGACATCGCTAGTGATGTTAAAGCTGAGCAATACAATAAAAAGGTATACATTGTACTGATCATAATTCAGCAGGATTACATTTGCCAGAACCCACAGACTGCCAGTCCGGGCCTCAGCATGAAATGTAGTGGTCCTTAAAGATAATTTCAGAATAAGTAAAACAATTAGTTAATTTATGAGTAGTTTAGCTCTATAAAATGTAAATTTGTAAGATTAGCACCAAGATACAGCCCCATATAAAAACAATACCTGAGATCCTGGTTGTAAATTGGCTTGTAATCGCAGGACCAAAACCCTTGGCTGTGCTAGCCTTTATTGTGAAGGAATACGTTGTACCAGGGTACAAGCCAAAGAAATGGTAGTGTGTTTCATTTCCTTGCTTTACATCATGGCCACTTTGATTGGATAAATCTATTTCTGGGTCAAACGAACTGACTGCCTTGTAGATAATCTGAAAAAAAAAAAAAAAAAAAAAAAAAAAAAGAATGAGTCAGTGATAAAACATCTGTAGACCGCACTGTGAGATTGTATGTTTATCCAGTAAACCCTTCTGATGGGTGCACTGTCAGATATTTTATGATAAGGTGTCATATTTCCCTACACTCTTTAAAACCTGAATTCAATGAAGTGGCAGAGCAATGTGGTCAAAATGGTTCAGAGTTATTGGTAGTTTAGATGCAAGATGTTTGCATCCACACAAACATATAGCCTATGCTCTGGTGTGACCTAATCAACTGAGAACCAGATTTAAGGAACTATGTCATGCAGAACCATGTGTGTTATAAAATGTATCAGTTAATATCCTGCTTCCAGCAGAATTCTGTATTTTTTTATTTAATTTAATTAAATATTTAATTTCATTTTGAAATTGATGTGGGAGCTAGACATGTTTTTAGTTTCCC
>CM044441.1:106013065-106027285 GCA_024363595.1 Xenopus borealis
TGTTTTGTACATTCTGTATAGTGATGTGTGGACTCCTTTGCAGTTTGAATCTAAATTGCACGTTTTGAATCAATTGAATTTGAACTGTTGTTTCGCTCATCGCTATACACTGTTGGATACATATATAAATACGGTTATATAAGGATGCAGTAATTGCTCCTTGCTTTTAATTATCAGCCAAATACTGAAAGTAAAGGGCCTTTCCATAAATACCTTTTTTTCTCTCATTTACTTACCATCTTCGTCAGTTTGTACAATAAGCTCTTGGCTTTCTTTTCTTCCTTCGGGATTCATGAGAACAAGCTTGACACTGACATTGGTAAATGGGGTGAGATTTGTAATTGTATGCTGAGGGTGTGAACTTTCCGTATCCCAGCTCACTTCCTCTCTCACTTGCTCCTGACCCCCAACTTGGTATTTGTAGAGAATAGTAAGGTTGTACCGGTGACAGCGAGTGACGTTGTATCCAAAGGGTTCCCAGCGGATAGTGATTTGCCTTGACTTGATTTCCACAACTTGTAATTTACGTGGACCATGCATAGGATCTGTACATAATAAATGAAAATATAAACACATTGATGAATTTGTATCTACAAACCAGGCACTGTGGTTATATATATTGGCATGTATGAAAAATTTATAGTTAGAATAGCGCCATATTGTATACAGCTACTAGAGAAATCAAATAAAGGGATTGGTCACCCTTAAAATAATTTTAGTATGATATAGAGAGTGATGTTCTTAGACAATTTGCAATTGGTCTTGATTTTTTTTTTAATTATGTGTGGGTTTTGAGTTATTAAGCTTTTTATTCACCAGCTCTCCATTTTGCATTTTCAGCAATTACCCTAGCAACCATGCTTTGATTTAAATGATATACTGGAATATGAATAGCAGAGGCCTGAATAGATGGAACAATACATGTGTAGCCTTACACACCCATTTGAAAGCTGGAAAGGGCCAGAAGAAGAAGGCAGATAGTTCAAAAAAGAAAAAATGAAGGACAATTGAAAGGTTAGTTAGAATGAGCCATTCTATAACATACTAAAAGTTAACATAAAGGTGAACCACCCCTTTAATTTTTAGTTACTGGCCTCTACACCATAAAATATGCATGTAGGGGGCAGCAATAAAGCAAAACATTATGGCTGTATAATTTAATTAAAACCAAAAGCACATAATATTACAAAAACAGATGTAGACACTCCCAACTTCCCTTAAACAAAAGATACATATGCAAAGTGGAAAAGGTCAAATTATCTGTACAAGTTGGTCATGCAAACCAACATAGGGCTTTGTAAAGTCAATAGCAAGACTGTTATTTCCCTTCCAGCACAGATGCCCTGTGAGGTTTCTGTGTGTAAGTGCACACACACACACACACACACACATACATACATATATATATATATATCTCATACCATTTTCAATCTTGTTTGAATTTAAATTTTAAATCTAAAATACCAATGCAGAAATGCAGTAGGCATTGGATAATGATGCTGCAGAATACCTGACACACAACTAACTATCTGCTGCGTCATAATTGCTAATTAGTAACTCTTGATCGGGCAAAGCCCCTAGGATATATTACTCTGGGGGCTACAATTTTACATACTATGTAGCCACTAGGCCTTTAATTACATGGCTGAGGTTTTGCAATTTGGCAAACAATTAACCTGAAAAAATAAAAGTCCCATCAGAGTGTGTCCTATGGTGTAACAAGACGAATGCCATCCGTGTAAATAATGTTGCTGTTAGCCATTAAGTTTAGGTGAGGAAAAGGTAAGTTTTCATGAAACTGTTTTTTATAAATAGTGGTGTGCCAGGAGGAATATATTTCTCGTTTTTGTTACTGGAAGCTACAAAGCTATTTTACAGTCCTCAGGTTCCCTTGATAAACTAGCTATGTCTACATCGGAATTATCACCATTTATGATAGGCCCCACTGACATGAATCATAAGGTCAGCTGAGACACCCTGGCTCCACTGATTCATGATAAGGGAACAAGATTGTTTCCCTGCAGACTGCAATATTTGTCATGCTTGAAGTTTAGTCAGGTAATACCTATCAATTCCCCTGCCTTCACCTGTAGCCTTCGACATACACCAGTGCTCTTCACCTGCCAGCTTAAGCTGGGTATAAAGCAGTGAAGGCTGACAGTTGGTGTTCTACCCGAGGGAGCCGCTAACCCATTACTTGCCTCTGGCTTTTTAGAATCCTGTTTAATCAGAGATCCTAGCTGCTTCTGCCTCAACTTCTTTGAATTGCAAAAGGTCCTGGAACTGACTGCTAGAATCCGCTTCCATGGCTGGATCAGTTCATAGCTCATATCTTTTAAATTTACACTTTTTAGCTTTTACTTGCACTTGGTGTTCTCCCCCTCCAACTCAATTACAGCATCTCTGAGATATTTAAGGTGTAATTTTAGGTTACTGCCAATGATAATCAAAACCTGGCTTGGAAATAAGAGATCTGGCTGCAGGGGCTAGGTTTCTACTCTGTGTACTGTCTGCATATGAATATAAATATGCAAACGAGAAACATTTTGCATTTTGCTTTGCTTTTGCACTGAATAGCTTTAATTCAGTTCCAAAACACAAATTTAATGACAGAGAAAAAGACATCTCCATCTCTCCAGCAATGACTAAATTACTAATGAGTCTAAAGCTGTGAAAGGAAATGAGATCCTATCTTCTTTCCATTGCCAAAAAAGGCAAAATTACCCTCTGATTCCCACTCCTCAATAGTATATATTTATTTTCTCACATAACAAATTTGTAAGCATGCCCTGAAGTTTGGCACAGCTGGTGACGTTTACAAAATTGTAATAAAGTAAAAAAAAAAAAAAAAAAAAGAGAGAGAGAGAGAATTAAAGGAACTGTTCACTGTAGAAATTAAACTGGGTAAATAGATGGGCTGTCTAAAATATAATAATACAATAATAATATAACATTTTCAATATAGTTATCCAAACATATCTATAAAGGCTGGAGTGTGCAGATGTCTAACATAATAGCCAGAATCCAACTTCTTCCTTTGCCGCTCTCTGATTGGTTACCAGTCGGTAGTGAAGGGGGTTAGTTTTGAATTTGACCTGCATGCTAAGGATCAAAAGCAAACTAACTGAACATTTATGTCCCACATGCCCTCCCCTTCAAGTTACTGTCTAAAGGTTTGAAAGACTTAAAGGAGGAAGTAGTGTTCTGACTATTATGTTAGACATCTATTCACTCCAGCATTTTTAGTTTACATTGTTGGCTAAATAACTACAGTATATTTTATTTTGCACACCCTATCTATTTACCCAGTTTACTTTTTATACTAAAGGGAAAATTTACTTTAAAAAAGCTGAATACAGTTATATAGCACTGCAGTTTCAGGTTCACATCGGTGTAGATGATTAGGGACTCAATTTACTGACACCCAAATTATATGGGATATCAAAATAATATAAACATGTATTTATCAGTGAGAATTCTTCTTCTTCCTAATTAAAAAAAAATATTAATTTAGCAGTGCTACTTCCGTTATGGCACCATATGCCAGAGGTATCAATTTGTGTATAATTTGGTCTTTTGCCTTCAGGAGTACTACCACTCCTATTACAGCTGTTTGTAGTATAGTACAGCAGTTTGAAGTGATGAAGGACAGTATCCCATTAAAAGCAATATAAAACAAAGGGATATAAAATTGATTAGTGCTTTTCTGAATACTGTTGTATTTGGCATTGTTTTCTACATTTTTAAAATATTGAAATAGTTGTTACACTGGTCAGATCTGCACAACAACCTGAAAGTTGGGACAAATTTCAGAAGAAGTAGAGGAAACTCTTTAGTCAGATGACTATAATCTTCTCTAGGACTTTCTGACTGTCAGGCCAGTTGACTGAAATGACGAACAGAAAGTGATGTTGTTTCAGTAAAGAAATAAAAAAGTCAACAGGTTTTAGGTGAAAAACCACTAATGTAAAAAAAAACTGCTTAGGCCCCAGCAAGCTTGAGTAATCTAGTTCAAAAAAAGCAATGAATTCAGAAATCTCTGTTTTTCTCTATCTGATAGACCTGACAATGCACACACTAAACTCAGAGCTTCAAACATTACTGTGAGTAAAAAGGAATAAATAAAGCTGGCCAGGGGAATGACACCAATGGATAAAAAGTGGTGACTTTGCGATAAAAAATGTATATGGTTATGAGGCAACATAGCATTTAAAGTAAGGGGTATTGGGCAATTTAAATATTCCAGTTTACTACTTTACGATGGCGTACAATCACTTGTAAAAGTTGGGGCTTTCCTTCTCAATTGTATCCAATGTCTGGCTGAGTCAGCGGGAGGCATTGGTTGCTTTATTCTAGTGTTCAAGAAGCAATTATTAAAAAATGCAACTGTATTTTATGCTAGTTGTGTTTTTAATTGGCATGGAGAATTCAAATGCTTTCAAAATAAGTCAAAGAGGGTCCTCTATTACATTCTATAGATAACCTGATTGTAATGCTAACGAGGGTTACCAGAAGTTGAGAAAGCACTGTGGTCAAAGTCAGTGGAAATTCAACAAAATACCCTCTTTAAATGTTTAATTTAATTTATATTTATATTTAAAAATGTAATTTAATTTATATTTTCACCTACAAATGACCCAATATTCTAGTAGGGTTTATGAAATGACATAATAAGTTGAATACACTGCCCATACTGCATCAGGTACTTGATCACTTCGCAATCAAAATCATACAATAAACCGAACTAAAAAAACACAAACCTGCCTATATGAAAAGTAATGAGATTCTTGGTAAAAATGACATGCTTCTGTGAGCTGTAATCTTTTTATAATAACCCCTTTTATTTTCAAATCTATTTAGCCATCAGCCTGCAGTAAAGAAATGTTGGCAGTAGTCTCTGCAACTACACATTAGTGGTGCATTTCTTGACAGGCTAATTCTATAGAAGTCTGAAGACAGACAACCATGTGCGCTAGTAATTTTCTTCTTTTTTGCATGGTGAAAGCATGTTTCTGACTGATAAATGGAAAGTGGAGGAGTGCAGGCACATATTTTCATTCTACCCATCTGCTGGCAACAGTTTCTTTAAAGTACACTCCAGGTGCCATCTGAAGATATGCAAATCAATATAGCAGGAAAATAGGGGGTTACACATTTTGTTCTATTTGAATTTTCTTAAAACTTTGCTATGTTAACAGAGAACAAAATTATTCCATTACCTTATGCACAATGGCACGGTAAGGTACATAAGGTCTACTGAAAAGCATTTTATATATATATATATATATATATATATATATATATATATATATATATATATAGACCTAGACTTTAGTGCGTTAACTAAAAACTCAAAATGAAATACATTTCTATTGCTATATATACAGATAAATCATATTTCCATATAATGTAAATTTACCAGACAAGCCAGTTCATCATTCTACCCCACTGTATGGGTAAGTAATCAACAGCTCAAAATATTTTAATAATTTCAGTTTAAAGAACAAGGAAACGCAAAAAAAATAAAATCCAATTTTTACTTTCTTTAATGAAAAATAAATCTACCTCAAATATATTTTAATTGAAAAATGTGTGCCGTTTTTTTTTATAAGAAACCTGACTGTATTCAGTGAAATTCTACATTCATTTACTGCTGTTTATAGGAATTGTCAGATGGTCCCTAACTCCTGGGCAAGGAAACAATCATACTTATATACAGCAGGGGGAGCCCCCGCCTTACTTCCTAGCCATGCAGAACTCCAGAAGCTTGCAGTCGGCGTCTGTGTAGAGATTTGTATTGGATTTTATTTTTGCCTTTACATCCCCTTTGTTTTCAGCTGCAGGGACAAAGATCACGGAGCCAGATTTAAACAGATACACTGGAATGTTATTTGGAGGATTATTTTGCAGCCACTGGTTCTGCAGAATTGGAGAAAGTTTGTATAAAACAATATAAAACTATAAAATCCACATTAGATTATATGACAGTGACCCAGTGCAGTCTGTATATTCTGATTATTAATCTTGCTGTATGAGCTTCTAGTAGATATTTGACTTGTGCTGTTTTGATAATTTATGACGATCCCTAATTAGCCCAGATCACACTGAGCATGTGCACAGTCTTGGTCTTGCAAAGATGTTTAACAAATTTGCAAGGTGACAGCCCCCTGTAGCCCAACTTTGAAAGCATAAATCATTTGTTTGATTAGTCTTTGTGGTACAGTAAGTTCATGTTTATGTTTAGTATACAAAATACAGCATTTCTATTGTTATTCAATTTTATACTTTCCTTGCCCTTTAATAGCACAATTTATTTTTCAATGCAAAACCTGATCTATTCTGGAAAAAGACATAGCTTCTGAAGGCTGATAACTTGTCTACTAAAAAATAATTTAAACATTAAATAAACCCAACAGGAATCAATATAGATTAATTATATCTTAGATGACTTCAACAAGGTACTGTTTTTATTACAGAGAAAAAAGAAAATATTTTGAAAAAATTAAATGAAAGTGAATTCTTTAATTCAAATCTATGAGAGATGGCTTTCCTGTAATTTAGAGTTTTCTGGATAACGGATCCCATACCTGTACAACTTTTAGCATCCGCAGCTTACAGAAATAACAAATAATTTCATTAAAATGGAGTGAATGAGAAATGACCGTCCTGTAATTTGGAGTTTTCTGGATAACAGATCCCATACCTGTACAACTTTTAGCATCCTTAGCTTATGGAAATAACAAATATAGGAGAAACATGACTGATCAGTGCATGAGAATACTACATAAAGCTATGATTACATCTTTTTGTTTCTTTAATTATACTATGGATTCCCAACCTTTTGAACCCGTGAGCAACATTCATAAGTAAAAGGAGTTGGGGAGCAACACAAGCATGAATAATGTTCTTGGGGTGCCAAATAAGTTCTGCTATTGGCCATTTGGTAGCCCCTATGTGGATTGTCAACCTACATTGAGGCTCTGTTTAGCAGTACAATTGGTTTTTATACAATAAAATGTGCCTCCAAGCCTGGAATTCAAAAATAAGCACCTGCTTTGAGGCGACTGGGAGCGACATCCAAGGGGATGATCACTGAACTATACAGTAGTAACTAGAGAACTAGTGATATATTTTTCTATTCTATTAAATGTGGATGTTGATCCCTGCAAAAGGCTTCTCTCATAAGGGCACTATATATTGTAGAGCAATGTGCTTCCTTAACACAGACAAAAACAGTTACAGACCTTTGCCTAATTGTCATGGATGTTTTTGTGACTAGTATTTAATTAATTGATACTAGATCGGCATGTCAAGTAGTCAGAACTGATTGAAATTCTTTAAGCAATCAAATTGAATTCTTCCCTGTGGTGGTAGGGTGGTGGATTATTGGGATTGTAGTTGATAGTTCGGGCAGGTGAAGGATGAGCAACAGAGGTTATAATAGGGTGGGACTAGTACAGTGGAGCAGATATTTTACCTAGACAGTGGAGACAACTGTGTTGATAATGTTGATGTTAATAAAGTTTTATTTCATTTTAAAATCTGACATGGGGCTAGACATATTGTCAATTTCCAGCTGCCCCAGACTTGTTCTCTGATAAACTTCAATCACTCTTTACTGCTGTACTGCAAGTTGGAGTGATATCAACCCTCCCTTTTCCCCCCAGCAGCCTAACAACAGAACAATGAGAAGGTAACCAGATAAAAGCTCCCTAACACAAGATAACAGCTGCCTGGTAGATCTAAGAAGAGAACTCAATAGTAAATGCCCATGTCCCACTGCATTCCATTCAGTTACATTGAGAAGGAAAACAACAGCCTGCCAGAAAGCAGTTCCCTCCTAAAGTGCTGGCTCAAGTCACATGACCAGGGGCAGCTGGGAAATTGACAAAATGTCTAGCCCCATATCAGATTTCAAAACTGAACATAAAGAAAATCTGTTTGCTCTTTTGAGAAATGGATTTCAGTGCAGAAGTCTACTGGAGCAGCACTATTAACTGACAAAACATGTTTTGCCTTGAGAGTATTCCTTTTAGTGGCTGAGACCAAACATCAGGTTTGAAAATCAACCTTTTTTATGTATTTGTTTATGAATATCGTTATGGGTGGTTAATAATTTGTATGTTTATGGTTTGTTGTTATTTACTCTGTGATGCCCAAAGATGTGCAATAAAGGAATTTTTATTTAAAGAAGCTTCTCTGGAGGTGCTGTTCTGTTTCTTCAATTGTTGTTATTTACAGTAACATGTATAATAAACTAAGCTTCAGCCTTTCCATCCAGATGTATTTGGTGTCAGTGTTGGTTATTGGGGAAGAAATGGGGGCCTGGGTATTGAGGATCCATAAGGCAAACTCTAAAATGAAACCTATTGGGAAGGTTCCTGAAAAATAATCTTTCAGTTAAAAACAATGCTCTTCTTTAGGCTATTACTGAATTTGGTAAAAAAGTCTGGTATCCAGAAACCCATTATCCAGAAAGTTCTAAATTATGGGAAGGTCATAATTAGGCATTTTATCACCATGTATACATGTCTTCACTTTGCTATGCTGCCATTCTATAACTTGAATAGTTTCTTGTACTCTAACATATAGCTGTAGTCCAGTGACAGACTGAAATTGAAAATGTTTTTTAATTTGCCACCTCAAAGGTGACTAAGATTGTTGCTTTTATTGTACTGTATAATATATAAGAAAATAGAATGTAAAAAAACAAGGACTCACAAAAAAGTTCCAATAGTATGTGAATTTCCAGTACAATCATCAGAATACGTTAGTATTGGAATTTTTTTTCCTACCCTCACTACCATATTTACAAGTCCCAGAGTATTGTATGCAGGAGATTTGCTTTGACTACTGTTACATTTTTAGTACTGCTGAACAGGAGGAGGCAAGCGAAATCCCTGCTAGGATCATACAGCTATGACAGATCAGGACTAGGACAATTCCCTACAGGCTGTCTCATAATGATGTTCAGGATATGTATTTATTTATTTATTTATTATTGAACAGAAAATGCATTACACTCATACTTAACAAAAGTTTACATTTTGTGAGCAACACTTTCGAATAAATAAGTGAACTTGTTTTTTAGAATGATCAAACTAGAGCTTTGCATGTTCTGAGGATAAAGCAGCCCTGTAGATTGCCCCCTGAGTTCTAATGTGCAAAGTGCATGTTTCACTCGAGTGAGTATTAATGTAGATTAGTAACACAGGTATGAGATCCATTATCCGGAAACCAGTTATCCAGAAAGCTTCGAATTACAAGAAGACCATCTCCCATAAACTCAATTTTAATCAACTAAGTTTAAAAATGATTTCCTTTTTCTCTGTAATAATAAAACAGTACTTTGGACTTGATCCCAACTAAGATATAATGAATCCTTATGGGAGGCAAAAGGATCCTATTGGGTTTATCTAAGGTCAGATTTATCAAAGGTTGAAGTAATTTTTGGGTACTTCGACTATCAAATAGGCCAAAATTCGATTTGAACTGAAAAAATTTGAATAGAAAAATTTGTCAATTTGAAAATTGAAGTACTGTCTCTTTAAAAAAGTCAAATTCGACCCTTCACCACATTAAACCTGCCGAAGTGCTGTTTTAGCGTATGGGGGACCTCTATAACCTTTAAGGAGTGTTTCTGAAATTTTCAAAAAATCTAATTTTCTTGGAAGAAATTGTTTGAAACAGACCTATTTGATTTCCTATTTTTTCCTATTCGGAAACGGTTCACTTTCGATCGAAAAACCCCACAAACATTCTCTTAAAGACAAGTTTCTTTTTTTTTTGCTTTGTTTTTCTTCAGGGATTGCAGTGTGGAACAAATTTCCGATCACTGAATCTTTTTGTTTTCCCTTGAGACTAAGTTAAACTCATGTGACTAAAAGAAAGTTGATAGGCCCATAGGGGAGCTGGTATGAAATACAGAAAAGCTATAAAATTTGATTTCCAAGGGCTACTCTCATTTAAAAAAATATATATATATATTTTGATTATCTATTATATTCTTTTCCATTTCATACAATTGCACTTGATAATTTATTAGAATACAGTACGGTGCTACAATCACATTTGCTAAAGGAATATAAATTGGTTTAATGCTTTAGCACATGGAAAGTCAGCAGTCTAAACAGTTAAGCAACATGTATCACGGCTAAGGGTGAGAAGTCCACTGTTTTCCCATTATTTCTATGCATATCATACCTGACAGTATAACTCGTATATACACCACAGCCTCGAAACATCAAACACTCATGAAGCCCCCGTTGAGCTTGACACTTGTTTTTCATTTCCAGGCATTGATTTTTCCCAGTCTAGTCAACGTATTTCATTGGAGTAAACTGTTAGCACTATCAGCAGCAACTATTGATTACTGAAACTCAAAAATCTCCACCTGAGAATATGTAACCTTAATTTCCAGCAGGTTATCTCCAGCCAGCTGGCGATTCAATGGAAAAATCATTATATAGTCCAAAATGATCCCAACCACACAAGAACTGGTGTACACTGCGACAGTAAAATAAAATAAAGTATACTTAGGCCTTAGGTGATCATTTTTGTCAGTTGACTTGTTTATTTAAAACAAATGGATATTCATTAAGGTAGGATGTATGCCATCTCAAGACCTTTTCTCTTACATGAGATAAGGATGAGTTTACTTATTTTTGGAATTTGTAGTTGTTTTCATGGAGTTTGGTTTTATCATGTGATGGAACAAGTGGGTGGATTCAGGACCGGAACTAGGGGTAGGCAGAGTAAGCACATGCCTAGGGTGCAAACCAGAGAGGGCACCAGGCATGTACCTGCTCTATCGCCTACCCCATGTCTGGTCCCCTTATCTTCTTGCGCTTTTAAGAATATTATGTCAATGGTTAGAAGTACATTTATTTTTTCAATAGGAAAAGCAAAGTTTCCCTTTAAATGGTTTATCTCTCGTGATTACTATTTCTTCAGTCCTTTCATAAAGCACCACATTAGCATTTGCTCACCTAAATTTTACCAAATGCACTGAAGCCAGTGGGAAAGTGTCTGTGTTTTTTGGATGATTTTTCCACCACAAAAATACATTGGTTTTTATCAGCACTTGGTTGAATGCTATAATTATATTAGTATTTTTTTCTGGTACAAAATTTTTGCCACTGGTGAAACCACAAATTTTCAGTGAAACGCTGTTCCCACTGAAAAAGTTTGCTCACCCATAACTGGGAAACATGCAATTAGCCTCTAATACACAGGGGGCCTCTGCAATTAAAAAATATGACTAGAGTTATGAACAGCTTGCCTGCACTGACTACTATACACAACTGTTGACAATGATTGGAAATTGCAGTTCTCCTTGCTTGTACACAAATATAATCATCATGACTATACCTTAACATTGAGTCAAAGTAACTGGAAACAGACATTATGGCCTAATAATCAAACTCATCCTGCGACTATTCTTCCATAACACCAGTGATACAGGGAAAATAATGATGTCATTTAGAAGACAGTTTCATGTGTTCTCTACAAGTGGCCAAGAGAAGCAGATGCCAGCTTTTGCCTTCAGGAAAAAAAACTTAATGTACTGTAACAAATAGAGGCAAATGAAATGAAAGCTACACTTCTTTATAACCTGCAAATGATTTCTCATTCTTTCTAGCTTGAATTGTTCACCTCTGCATGGTATGCACATTGGAACCTGAAAATATAGCCGAGCATTAAGCTGACAGCAGAAAACGTATACATCTTAATGATTAGCAAGTTATTTTATTAACATATTGATTGAGGCAGAAGCAGGCTTTGCACATCAAACAGCCACGCTTTGTAATCAGAAGGAAATGCATATAAAAAGGAAGTTAGGAGGTGTATAGGGGTTTCTAAAAAAATGCATACAATATGGTGCCAGTGCCACTCCTATGTGTGAAAGGCCTGGATGCTCAATGTACGTACTTGAAAGCTGTGTATAATAGTACTACATTGACATATATATATATATATTTATATAATAAATTTGGCAAACATGGGTTCCATGCAGGTTGCTTTTACTTGAACCCAGAGACAGGCCAACTAACTGCAAATGAGGTTCAACATTGATAAATGCAAAGAGGAACTATGCCAGTGTGTTACTGTGAGATCTAGCGATGTGTGATTTGACCTGAAACCTGTGGTGACCTGCAAGTTGACCATTGGTTGGAGAACTTTGGGTTGAAATTTGGCCAACCATTGTGGGTAAGGGTTGGGTGCGGGTCAGACTGGGTAAATATTTTACTAGCCACAAAAATTCTGTTTCTTGAAACCAGAGGGGAACACAGAAGTAGTGTACAAAGAAAGCTGATGTGGGTACAGGAGAAGTATGGATCCCACCATGGCAAGATTTTGTGAGTTAGGGTCAGTTACAGGTTAAGGTGTTGCAGTTTTTCCTGACTAGTGTAAATGTGTCATTAGGATGTCTAGAGACATTTTGTTTTGCCTTAATGTAAAGCCTGTTACGTCAAAACACCATACAAATTACATTACTGAAAGTGGAATTATTGGGGGGCAAATATGTTCTTCAGGTAACTCTCAAATACAGGAATGCAATTTCCAACCATGGCTTTCTCTGTGTAATTAAGACACTGCCTTATACTCAATGATAACAAATTTAGCATAAATTCACATTGGTAGCCTTTAGACATGAATTTACTTTGCTACAAATTACTGTAAGATCGCTTGTGGATACCATATAATAATGTAATGTAATTGGCTACCATATAGTAATGTAAGCATTTGCTGATATTAATGGCCATTAACGACATAGCATGTGTTTTTTCACAACCTATGTATACTGTATATAGAACATGTAGCACATAAATGAAGACCAACAAACTTATTTTTTAGGATTCAGCTAAGAACCTACTACTAATCATTCCTATCATTAAACTACATATTTCTGTGAACTATTGAAAACATAAGAATTACTCGGTCAGTGTAAATTCCTGTGCGTAGACTTCTAAACCAGAAATATAATTTATGGTCATGTAGTATTAAATTGTAATATATTGGTATGTGTTTCTTTCAAAATAAATAGTTGACTCCTACAGACAGTACTGGCTTTTTAGCAACTTAGGAAAAAATTGTTGTAGTGAGCGGTGGCATGCTGCAATATTTCTGAATATACTGACAATGATTGAGGCTACTGCAGAAGGAACATTATGTGCTACATAATGTCCTACTATTTATATCAACCATGAATTTTATTTATTTTTTGGCAGCGATTTCAGCAGCCATGACCACATAATGAATAAGCATGGATATGCTCAAATGGGGCCATTTCCACAGCTCGTTGAGCTCAACCAAGTGAATCCACCGCATGTAAGCTAAAACTGTAAATGCTGAAATGAAATGGAAACACTGAGATGAACATGAGTCTTTTTTTCTGTACCCAGAAGTGGTTGGCTAGCCGAGCATGTGTGTGAATTAATTTGAATTTCATCTGCAGAGAGAAATGTAAGTAAAAGGTGAATTGTCAGTACTCTTCTTGCTTTATGCAGAAGAATCATTGCAAATGAGAAAAAAAATGGTACAATGAGTCCAGAACAAACACATACAAGAAAATCACAATACCTTAATACTACTTGAGTTTAGCTTCATAAATGTTCATGTTACCTCATTATTGAAATGCTGTCTTTACATTTCATTTAGTTCAATCTAAACACAATGTCTAAGCTGGATGCATTTATGTGTACATTCCTAATTATCTCTGAAGATATGGCAATATTATTATTTTCCTATAAGAAGGATGTCAGATAAACGTTTTCTTTCTTTCTCCTTAATAAATGGAAGGTTGATGTTAATGTTAGATGTTCCACTAATTCATCAGCGTTTCATTGAAGCTTCCATCCTAAAGTACAAAGCATACATAATAGATACCGAGCAACAACAACTCCATTAAGTTCTGCAAATAGCTCATATAAGAGTGTAAGTGGAGAGATTTTTGGTGGATTGTATATAGAAATGGAACAAATAAAAAGCCAGTCTTAAATTATGGCCTGCTGTGTTTCAAAATGGTTAATGTAATTTGATTGCAGAAGCCTTTACAGTTTAATTTTAAATGTTCAGTCCTCTGGGGAGAGCAAGCTTTTTAAAATGTTCATAAGAAAATCATAGGTGGGAATGGAACATTAAATAGAGGTATTTCTGCGGCAACTCACATTGAAGCTACAAAAATGCAATATAAATGTATTACAATACAAAATATAC
>CM044441.1:106032920-106053526 GCA_024363595.1 Xenopus borealis
TAATACCCTTTTTTATGCAAGACAGAACTTTATTTACATTAGTGGCCACAGAATGATACTGACCAGAATTAGACAACTTGTTATCCACAAAAAAACCCTAGATCCTTCTCAGTAAGGGGTAGTAAATGTTACTTAAAACTCTGGTGGTATTACCAAATTGCCCATGTTTGAATACTTTATGAACCCAATCTCAGATATTGTTAAAATTGTCCCAATCTTGTTGACATAGTTTAAGAAGCGAGACTGTAGCAAAACAAACAGAGCAGTTAAAAAATTACATTACTATTGGCTTTAAAAGGCTTTAAAATGTTGTTTACTACAGCAATTTCACCTAAATTCTTTATGTCTGATTTGTGCACTTCAGCAAAACTAAAATGCAGTTGTGTTTAAATTAGTTTTGTGCCGCAAATTCTATACATTAAAATAAAATATTGCATGTGTCGTTAAAATGAGACTTGGTGAGAAATTACTTGGAAGAAAACGATGAAGAATAAAAATGTGAACTAGCCCTGAACCGACATACTGTAAACACAAGATGATTCTCCAATTACAGAGAATACTGGACCTCATAAAATGGACATGTATATTTATTTTAAATCTGAAAAGAATTCACAGGCATTGATGTAAATAATATGAAGCTACCAAGGGAACAACACTTCTAATAGCTTTTACCTTCAAATACAGATGGTAGCAGTAAAAGGAAACATAATAGATTTAAAGAAGTCAACCCCCTGCACGTTTATTTTACAAATCTGTAAATCCGTGATATTAAACCGCTGGGGCACAAGGATAGAATATGAGATACATATGAGACACCTAAAGCTTGTAATTGACATATTAGAAGCCATGGTATGGAGAAATAGTGTGAATTCAATTTTAGACAACCAAATCAAATTTGTTTCAGTTTTCTTTTTGTAACCTAGGCTACTAATATCCCTATTTTCTAAATGTATTGATATTATTATGAGGCATGAATGGAGGAAGATCTACACAAGAGCATTACAAATTGTAATTATGTAACCCCTCAGATGTTGATTAAGGATCGGGAGATTTGCAGGTCACTGGTTGCTGAAGAGTTCCCTGCTCTAAGGCATATTCTATTGATTCTATGCAAAAATGTTCACAACATAAAAAGTTTGACTGTGGCATATAAAATTACTGAAAATGTTAAAGGGAAGCACACCAGACAGCAAATCTATTGTAAATAGAACAACAAATGACATCAGCCACCTGTTCTTCTCAAAAAGTACAAAAAAGTAGAGATACCAAAGTATTAAAACTTTGACAATAACTGTACCTATTAAAACTAATAATTACAAACAAAGGAATAGATGGTGTATAAAATCACCACAATTAGCTCTCTTCTCTCTAGCTCTCAAGATTGATCCCAGTTGTGCAGCACTTTCTGGACATGCTAACCCAAATGGTCAAGTTCTACATCAGTTCTATGGACTAGTGCTACTAATATGGAGATGTGAACTCGCTGTTGTAAATGACTAGCATGTCTCCCACTAGAAGAAGAGTATCCAGTAGAGCATCCATCCAGTTTCAGATAAAGTATGCTATTGCCATGAAGATGACATGTTTTTGAATTGAGCTACTCTTGAACTCTCTCTTCTTATGATGTGACTTGTTGATCCAGTTATAAACATATGCTTATAACTGTCTGTGAACTAAGGTCGTTTTATTACATAAACTGCTGTAACATAACAAACAGCAATAGAAGAATGAAGAAATAGAAATGTGTCGCAAGAGACATATGAGCTGACAATCAGTGACCAATCTTAAAACATTTTCATCTGTTATTCCAAATGGCAATCCTTTCACGTGCTTTTCCCGAAAACAACATAAGACTTCATTATATTGTCCTCTGTGATGCAGCTTTCTCCTGCAAGAAGGTAGGTAGTGGTAGAAGGTTCAGTGGAAGCTCTGTGATTGAACTACTGTTGGTAGGACCAGGAGCAAATAAAGAGTAAAGCTCCATTAATACAATTGTTATAATCCAAGGAAGCCTCTGCAAAGACTAACTATACTATTGAAGTGTCAGTTGTCAATGTCTGTCCTTGGCCATTACTATGTAGTAAAGTTTATGGTGATACTAGCTAGAGTGGATGTAGCCTTCTGTGGGGACAGAAAGCTTTTTGTCCCATTTTCATACTGCAATCAAGGGCAGAGAAAATGTAGCCCTCCTTGCTCTACTTTAATGGCATGTAAAAATGCAAATGTCTTATACATCTGAACAAAGTTATATTATCTGGGAAGACCCTGATAATATTCAGTTTGCATTAAATAGATTTCAACAATTATTTATTTCATATATATCAGAGGATTCATAAATGGTATTACTTATGCCGTAAGCTCATAGTTTCATCTATTAAATTGCAGGTATTCATTGGTTATGACTGCAACAACATGTAAAATAGCTGAGCATTCCATTACTAGCCATGTTTTATGCCTATAATTTATATATGTTTAATGTACATTTGTCAATTAAGTAAGTCTTATAAGGCTTGTTTAATTTTACAATTCAATTTTAGATGACTTGTATCCATGTATATCACTATGAACTGCAATGCCCCAATATTTCATGTATGTCAATAAAAAATAAATCTTAGAAAAGAAATAGGCATAACAATACTATGCAATGCTAATTACCTTGTCAGAATAAATCACCTCTGTACAAATTAAAATAGAAGAGTATAAATTTTAAAAAGAAGAAAGAACTGCAATCAAAATGAATCCAAGGCTGGCATTTAAAGGGGACCTGTCTCCCAGACATAAAAAAAGCTGTATAATAAAAAGTTCCTTTCAAATTAAACAAGAAATCTAAATTCTTTTTTTATTAAAGCAGTCATAGCTGTTATAAACAAATTTAAACTTAAAAATCTCCCCTGGCAATCAAATATTGCCTGCCCCTCCTCTATGCCTTAGGCATAGAGGAGGGTTAGGCAATCACTTTCTATTCAGCACTTACTAGATGTCACTGCGTTCCCCACATTCATCCTCTCTCTTTACCATTTACTGTATTTGTGTAACTAGTGCTTGGGATGAACATTAGGTCCCTTTTCTGGTGCACAAACAAGATTTTGAGATGATGCAAGGTTTGCCATAACGGTGTCCACAAAATGGCTCCTGCCTCCTTACTATTGCCTCCCAGACCAAAGGAAACAAAATTCAAATCATTTATATAGTGTAATTAAAGTTCATTTTGCTTGTGTTAGGAGAACTCACCCGACATCACAAGATGGCGGCATCCTATCGCCTACCCAGCCTTCTCCTGAGTTGACGTCAGCACTCCCGCGACGGAACGAGTCGCGCGCGTCGACTTTGACGCCGGCGTATGGGCGTCGGCGTCGACTTCGGTGCCGGCGACGGAACGTAAGCACGCTGATGCGATGACATCACGGCGCCCAGTTTGGCGCCACTTTTGGCTATTTAAACCCCCAGCTGACTGTAACCTATGCCCAAGTATAGGTCTTTCTTGTAAAGTTCCTGGGTGTGTTATTATTGCTCTAAGACTCCTGTGTTTGACTCCTGCCTGCTATTGGACTTGTGAACCTTCGCCGCCTGAACAGACCCTTTGCCTGAACTTTGACTACTCTACCGGATTACCCTCTTGTTACCACGAACTGTGTTGTTACTGCCTTCTTCCTTGGTCCACTCTACCTGCTCGGAGCCCTCGGGCCCTGACAGCTTGACCAACATGATAAAACGATTTGGAATAAATTTTCCCGGTGACGGGTCCCCTTTAAAAGCAATTACTTAAAAACTATTAAACAACTTAGGTACTGTACATGAATCTAAGTCAAATATTAGCCATATGGGCAAACACTTAACAACCCTCACTGATATTGAATCAGTATACTCTGATCTTGCAAAATGTAATGCAGGTATTTAGCTACAAGTGGAACTGTTTATCTTGGGGGTATGTCACACAGGTCAGTGATCACTGCTATTTGTAACAGGGATCAAAACTACCACCACTCACCATTGGTTGCTTCCATTTGATATCATAGGGCATTTCCACAGTCAGACTCTAACCTGTGATCACCCCTTTGCCCCTAAAAAAACAGCTAATTTCTGGCCAAAAATCGAGTCAGGCGTACCTCTGGTTTTCCAATTGAGTCAACGAGAAGCTCAATGAAATATGCAGCATGGGTTAAGGTCACCATTATGAAAATGTTCCATATGACAATACCCTATTAAGTCTATGGTCTGCAATGCAAACCGAGCCAACAAATTTGCTAACTACTGCCACATTATGAGAACCTGTGATTAGCTAGAGTCACAAATGGAAAGGCTGATAGCTGTTCATTTCCCTTGCTATATTTTGTCATGACATTTGCTTAGCTAGAAATAAATTAGCAAAGTACCATGACCAGCCTAAACGTTAATATGTTTTAATATTTTAACACATCAAAATGTACTTTATCCTCGATGTTCACTCACTTTCTTAGAAAATCCAGGATAAAGTAAGCATTTTCTTACATTCAACCCTATTTCTGTATAATATTTTCAGCATATTCTGAATTGTGATTTGAGCTATGTCTTTCATTCTCTAGTAAATAGGCATTATTACAATAGAAAATCGTAGGCCTTTTCTACATGTAACTACAGGTATATAACAGCTTATGCATCAATTAGAGTGGCATAACTATAGAGGAAGCAGGTCTGCCTCCTCTACAATTATATGGAACACCCCCTCCCTAGCCATTATTTTATCTTTGGCTGAGGTAGGGTGATGTAGGATGCTCCGGGACTGGGAGGGAGGGGTGGGGAGTGGGTGGAGATGAGGTGGGAGTGGGCGGCAGGACTGGACTGAGAATCAAAATAGGCCCTGGCATTTCAGGTACACAGAGGCCCAATCAGCCCACATAGAGGCCCAAACAGCCCCCACCAGCCCACTAAATACTGACTTTCTATGGCACCTTCTAGCAGCCCATCTGGCATTTGCCCTAACCCACAGATTGCCAGTCCGGGCCTGGTGGGCGGTGCAGACAGGTTGTGTGGGTCGGAAACTGAAGTGAACTGGGCACTCCGAAGATTTTTTTGCAAGGGAGCCCTGCATACGGTAGTTGCATCTCTGATCAATTATGAATGACAGAATGGAGAAATGTAGTGAGTGGGAAGAGAAAAAGAAATACAGATACACATATTACATGACTAAAAAAAGATCATTGACTAAAAAAAGATAATTGAAAAGCACTTCTCGTTTGGAAAAGAATTACATAGCAAAGAGCTTAATAATAAGTTGAACTGGCAGCATTGCTGGGAAGCACCAATTATGGATATAACAATCTTTTCAGGTCAGTAAAATGCCAATAGATGTCACTGTCTTTAAAGCATAGTCAAATGTCAATGGATTATAACGTTGAATGTAATGTTTTGTCATCTGCTCAGTTCAGTAGTAATGAATGACATATTAAAAAATGTCTCATCCGGGACAATAATATTGCGCAGAGAAGCTATTGTATTTGGTACTGTGTATTTGAACCAGGCAGTGGAGCAAAGGAATAATTAATATATTGAGAAAAGGTGGGGGAAAGGATATGCATGTCTTATTAATAAAAAATATAATAATCAGCCATTTAAAAGCACACAAAGGCCTGCTCAGAAAAAGAGGAAACAAATGACCCAACATTTAGGGGCAAATTTACTATTATTCCCCTAAAAAAATTTGTTTCTAGTCGATATTCAATTAGCATTGGATTTTCGACTGTTAATCGAATAGTTCTAGGCTATTTGGCGATCGAATACAAATTTATTCGATCAGTCGAATAAATCATTCGACTGAACGAATAAATCATTCGATCATTCGAACGATTTGTACGATTCGAACGATTGAAGACTTCGATCGTATGAATCCTATTCGATCAGGACTTAGCCTCCGAAGCCTATGGGAGTGCTCCCATAGGCTTCTATTGCAATTCGGTAGGTCCAATCTGCCGAAGTAGGCAATCGAATAAACTTTAAAAATAAAATCCTTCGCTGGTCCAATGATCGAATATTCCTTCATTCGACTCTATTCGAATGTATTCGATCGTTCGACCATTCCCTATTTGATGATCGAATATGCCAAATTTGCATATTCGACCAAACGAATAAATCCTACGTTCGAAATTCGATCGAATTCATTCGAACTTTGAATCCTTAACGTGAATTTTGTAAATCGGCCCTTAAAGTACTTGGAAAATGAAAAACTAATGTGAGTACAGTTTAACACAATTTGCTCATTATTTATTAAAGTTGTTACGGTGGTTTTCGTAATGGTGTTTTCTAGTTTCTAAATATAGATTCCTGCAATCCTGCAATTCCAAACACATTTCTAAAGTTTCACGGAGCGCATATTTATTCACAAATGGTTGTTTTGCCCAAGCTTTTTCCTTAGCGCTAAAATATTGCACTGCCTTGGCCGTCTTTCAGGTTTTTGCAAATTCGCATTGTGACTACATTTTTGCAAATGAGACGGGTCTGTGCATGAGTACTAGGGATGCACCCAATCCACTATTTTGGATTCGGCCGAAACCCCGAATCCTTCATAAAAGATTCGTCCGAATCCTGGCGGAATCCTGAGCTGAATCCTGGATTCGGTGCATCCCTAATGAGTACAAGCACTTTGCGAGGTTGTTGTGTTGAATTGGGCGGGTACATATAGGTCGTATAGATGTTTTTATTAGAGATGTTGGTTAAAATGCTTGAAGTGGCTACTTATTATTACACATTTCCAAGGAAGCAAAATAAAGACTAGAGATCTTCTAATGCCCTAGACATGAGCCCACCCTAAAAGAAATGCTTGCTATAATGTTTGGTAGAGGAGTTATACTGTTCTGGGGCTACTTTTCATTGATTTGGCTAGGGACTCTAGTTTTAGTGAAAGCAAACCTCAAACCTGCACAGAGTACAAAGAAATGATATTCTAGTATGAAAGGGTATATGTGAAAATATGCCTTCTGAACCCACAGAATTTAACGGAAATTTCCAAGGTGATGTCATTTTTAAAGGCTTTATGCCCCCCCCCCCACACACACACACACACAATGAAATCCTTGGAATGCTTTAAAACATTATCATATACTGAAAACATAACTGTTCTTTTGAAGACAGAAAAAGCTTAAACGAATATGACTTGGGCTAGAAATGATAGCTCTGCAATTCTGTTCCTTTATAAAAAAGGGATTCTTCAGAACTGGCATTTCATTTGTCAAGAATAGAGGCAGAAGTTTTCTAATGGAAACATAATTGTAGTGCCATTTTAAACAGTTGTCATTTTGCAGCGCTGCTAATGATGCACGGGTCATGGAAAAGAATTTTTTTGTCATTCGCTTGGTCAAACATGCCAGTTATAATAAAGGAGAAGGTCAGTCTATAAAATTAAACACTACAGGGGAATTCATCAAAAAAAAATTTCACAGTTTGCTGCCTGTAGAATCCATTCATGGTAATTTTACACTCAGAAGATATTTAATTACCTATGAAGAAAAGAACAATGTAATGGGTAGAGGAACAACGGAGGAAGAAATGAGAGAGCTGCATGATTTATGAAAATGCCATTTCTTATTTAAAACAGGAAATATTGTCGGTGAAAGTTTATTTACACAATAACTTGCTTACTGCATCCTCAAGTCCATCTTATCATTACATACACACATGGGTACATGATAAAAGTGGGGAGGGTTGTATATATTAGCTCTTTTCATCACACAATCTTGGTGTTAGAGAAATAACATAAAACTTTGAGATACTGTTCAAAGTCCCATAACTTTAAAGCTCTGAATAACTAAATTAATTCTTTTGTGAAGGTTTTGGGTATTTTTCCAAAATCGAAAATGATGGATTCAATGTATCCTTTATGAAGCTTATAAATAAAAGGGGGACTGTTATATGTTTCGTTACAGCTGAAAAAAAAAACTTTTGAAAAGGCTAATGTGAAGATTTCCAACGTTTTAGTCCTTTTTGACCGATTTCAGATTTCAACGATTCCATTACAAAATTGTGAATAAATGACTTTTGTGAATGTGTATGTAATAAAATTTTGCAATCACAAAGCACTTTTTGCACCAAAATATTTAACAAAGCTCCAGAGCAGGTATTAACAATAACCTTTGCTTAGCAATAATAAGGAATATAATATTCGCCAGTGAATGATCTTACATTAAACATTTTCAAAAATGTGATTTTAAACGTTGCTAGAATTTTCTAAAACAGAATAATGTTAGAAATTCTGTATTTTGTATACTAAATATAAACATGTACTTACTGGTTTTGCTTCAATAAGGATTAGTTATATATTGGTTTGAATCAAGTGCAAGATACTGTTTTATTATTAAAGAGAAAAACAAAATCATTTTTAAAATTTTGAATTAGCTGGATAAAAATAGAATCTATGGAAGACAGCCTTTCCGTAATTCAAAACTTTATGGATAACGGGATTTAAGATAACAAATCCCATACCTGTACAACCAGCCAATTAGGTTTGTTTACTGTTTACATGATTTTCGAGCAGACCTATGGTATGGAGATTACAGAAAGATCTGGAAATCCAGGAGCATTCTGGATAACAGGTCCTATACCTGACTCTCCACTATGTTGTAAGAATGCTGAAACCGGAAGCTTGATAGTTCTGCTTCCACTAATGTTTATACATTTTGTTGATGCCTATTTTTAAATTACGATCAACACTCTACTTCCCTCTAAAACTTCTACTTCCCTCTACAAACTTAATCTCATCCAACCTAATCCAATTTAAATACAGTGGACTGTGGACCCTGGGGTAAGGTACTCATGTTACCACTTTGTTTAAACATCCTTGACTACTGAACAGGTGCTTCACTATGTGATGTGAATATTGAGTTCTTCTGTGTTTCATATAACTTATTGACATGCATTTGCTAAGATGTAAGTCTAGAAGGTGTCTAGAATGTGAGTAAGTGAAGCATTATTCTATGGAAAGGCAGCTACAGGATAAGGTGACTCCTATTTGAACATAGAGCTGCCCACCAGCTACCCTTACCCAAGCCAATTCTGCTTGGGTAAGAAAGATTTTTTAAGCAACTTTTGAGTTATATCACTATTATGAGTTATTTAAGGAATAATGCACCCCCTGTTGTAAATCATAAGGATATTATAAGATACTGAGGAGTTCAATAACCATATAAACACAAAGGTGTTTTTATACAAGTCATGGAAGGTTACTTTTAATATCCTCATATTTTCCAACAAGGGTTACTTTATTTATTATAATACACAAGAGTCATGTGACAGAAATGACATCACTAAGCGCCGATTAGAGATGATACCACTAAGCACGGATTAACAGATGACATCACTAAGCACTGCTTGTAAGGAATAATTAACAGGATATTCATGCCTCTTGTGTTTTATAAGGACATATCTTAAATAGTAATCAGACAGTTTTTGACTGGATTACTGGGATGAAATCATGGGATGAAAAAAAGTGCATGTACAGATAAAATGTATGTTTCAGCTATTCTATGTCCATTTCAAAGCCATGGCCCTGCCCAGCTTCTTTCCAGTCCCCATTTGGACAAAGTAAGGTTGCAATATATTACCTTCAATGGTTTAAAATCTTCAGTATTTTTCTATTTTAAGTTAGACATGATCTGCTGTAATGTGAAACAGTGAAGTCTGTTCGAGTTCGAGCCATGAAGGGATTATGGGTTATGTTAAGTCTTTTATGACACCATGGTATTATATCAACTAATTCCCCAGGCATAAAAATACTTACATAATAAGTTCATTTTTTAAAAAAATATATCAGTAGCTTTAACCCTGTATTCTTGGTGCTTTCCTGAAAAGTAGAGACTTCCTGCTTTGTAGTAAGGAGTTAACTACAGTATGATAGCTAAAAGATTATGTTTAAATGATAAACATTAGACAACGTCTGTAACATTTTTAAAAACTTTTAAGTTTGCTTATACTGAAGAAAGAAAGACTTAACTGTCTTTTAAGTTGGAAGAATAGGCTAAAAAGTATCTGTAAATGTCCAAATTATAGGAAGGTCATCTTCCTTAGACTATATTTTAATCAAATAATTCAAATTTTAATACATTATTTGCTTTTTTCTCTTTAATAATAAAGCAGTACCTTATACTTGATCCCTAGGATATGCTGTAATTAATCCTTATTGGTGTCAAAACAATCCTATTAATGTTTACATGATTTTTAATAGACATAGGGGCAGATTTATCAAGGGTCGAATTGATTTGAAGTGAAATTTCTAATTAAATTTGAATTTAAAAAAGTCAAATTAATTTTGGGCTTATTCGACTATCGAATAGCCCAAAATACGATTTGAAATTGTTCGAATTCGAAAATTTGACTTCAAATCAATTTTCGAAGCACTGACCCTTTAAGAAAAATTTGATAGCCTAATTCGGCAGATTAAACCTACCGAATTGCTATAGAATCCTATGGGAAGCTCCCATAAGATTCTTCTATATTTTCGAATGAAAAAAAGTTGATCGATTGCTTATAATCATTTGAATTGATCAATTCGAATTTTAGCGAACGATCAAATTTTTTTTTATTTGATCGATCGAATTACGTTTAATTCGAGGGATTTTAACTCAACCAAAATTCTAGGGTCCAATTTGAGGATTTTTAACCCTCAAAATTCGACAATTGTCAAATCTGCCCCATAAAGTATGGAGATCCAAATTATGGAAACATCCCTTATCTGGAAAAACCCAGGTCCCGAATATTCTGTAACTCCCATGCCTGCATTTACAATCCTTTTCTAAATTGAATTTTTTGAATCTCAAATGTATATTGTAACAAATGGAGATAGAGAGTATAATGAAAACATAAGACCATGATACTTGCATATTAAGTCTTCAAAATATTGATAGCAACATAGCTGGCAGTCCAGCACCTACAATCTGTTCTTGCATTAGCGATGAACATGAGAACTAACAGAGACATCTAGCCTGTTTTATCTTGCGTCCCTTTTCTCCCTCCAAGTAGCGTGAGAGTCTTTACACTTAGTGTCTACAGGGCAAGGAGTTATTGATTCTCAAAGTTGAGAAATGATTGCAAGAACAATATTTTTCTCTTTCCTGTTTGGCGTTTTTCCATGTTTTGGTGATATACATGCTGGCAGAGCGTCTGAACAATGTAATGAGAAATGCCACACAGAAGCTGAATTTGTGGTACAGGAACAATGACAAAAGAGTACGCTCAAGGTCATGTCTGTATTTATGCAGACTTTCCAAGTGATGTATTACTTTAGACAAGAGCGTACAGGGCTAGATGGATCTAATATACAGCTGTTTTGATTACAGAATTCACCCATACCTCAGTGTCTCTATATGGGAGAGACAAGGTAATTAAGATTTTCAGTGGTTAAAAAGAATAAAAAAGGACTAATAAGCAGCAAATGATCTTATGTACAACATGTTGAATAACAACAAATAATATTCACTCAGGCACCCACTAAAACTGAATAATTAATGTATATAGGAAATGGTCTTTTTTTAAGGTATTAAGATTTTGAAGTAACTATGGTAACACATAATTTTTATGTGGCTTTAAGTGGATATAATGGTTTTATCCTTAATTTAACAGGAAATATATATTCATCTGCAAGTTATGCACGTTGCTTTAATGTGCTCTAAAGTAGACAGTAATGTGTGATGATACAGGCTATATGGCATGCACTGAACATTCCTTCCTTTGCATTTGGAAATGGAAATGTCTGAGGTATGCTTGAACATTCTCCAACTAAATGAAATGCAAGCCCCAGATCATGTCAATAACTTGATTTGAAGGGTACAGCAGGTATAGACAGCTGTTATATGATTTAAGACAGTGTTGGGTTAGGCTGTTTCTTTTCCTTGCATTTCCAGCCAGCCATTCTGCAATGTCAAATAAGCTCTCTTAAATAAATAAAAGTTAATTAACGGATGTGTTCTAGCTATTGTATAAGTAATAACTGTAGTAATAATGTCTTGGTTCAGTTGCATATGTCTTTGTAGTATCTATTTCTCCAAAATATTTTACAGGTATGGCACCAGTTATCCAGAATGCTCGGGACCTGGGGTATTCTAGATAACGAATCTTTCTTAAATTGGATGTTATCTTAAGTCTACTATAAACTAATTTAAACATTAAATAGAACCAATGGGCTTGTTTTGTCTCCAATATGGATTAATTGTCTTTTATTTTGTGACCTAGCGGTCTGCCAATTGGGTGTGATTGACACATACAGTACTACCCACCAATGCAGACAGAATTTGGCTGCATTCCCACATGTTTTACGCCAAAGAGGAGATGATCATGCATTGGATGGGGAATACCCCCTCCATAACTTTAGGGAGGCAGTTTGCAGACAGAGCTCTCCCACTAATCAAACTGACATACGAAACAAGGAGGACCACAGACAAGCTTGACAAGGTGTCAAGGTGTGTGTGTGGGGGGGGGGGGGTTTGGTGTGATGCAGTCTCCATGCAATATACTTGACCTACACTTCTCTGATACTAATCCTACTGTCCACTTAGGCATTAGCAATCGCCAGTGACAACAACCTGAAGAGTCTTCAACTAGCACCAATCTATGCCACTGTGTCCGAACACAACTGTCAATTGTTCTACTCTGCTTTGTTTTGTTTTGTTCTTCATTAAAAGAATACAACTTGCCTTAAGAAAATGATATCTTAGTTTGGGTCAAATTCAATGTACTGTTTTATTAGTACAGAGAAAAAGAAAATAATTAAAAATGTAATTATTTGTATAAAATGTGTCTATTTTGTGATTCTTTATGGATACTGGGTTTTTGGATAACAGATCCCCTACCTGTATATGACACATACTATAAACATAAAACATATAAAATAGATGCTGTAGAAACAAACCATCAGATATAACAGATATAACATGAAAAAAATAGATAGGCCATTTTGATTTTGAGAGATTTTCTATGATGGTTGCTGGGAGTCATAGTACTCTTCTTTAATGCTGGGGTGTGCCATTGCCCCTCTGTTGCTGGAGATAGCAGATATTGCAGAGATAGCATGTGCAAAATGTAATCTATCATATGTGGATTCAATTATGGCATCAATATTTGTTAAAACAGCCAATGGCTTTAAAAGGAACAGTTCAGTGTAAAAATAAAAGCTGGATAATAGATAGGCTGTGCAAAATAAAATATATTTCTAATATAGTTAGTTAGCCAAAAATGTAGTCTATAAAGTCAGGAGTGACTGGATGTCTAACATAATAGCCAGAACACTACTTCCTGCTTTTCAGCAGTGACTCAAATGCCCCCCCCCCAAGTCACTGATTGGTTGCTGCCTGGTAACCAATCAGTGGAAACCAAAAGAGTTGCAAAGCAGGAAGTAGTGTTCTGGCTATTATGTTAGACATTCAGTCAATCCAACCTTTATACTGTACATTGCACTTTTGGCTAACTAACTATATTAGATACATTTTTGTATTTTGTATGGCCTATGTATTTACCCTATTTTTCACTGAACAATTCCTTTAACAGTGGGCACAGCTAAAATGCCTGCACACTACATAATGCCCATCCACTGTTTATGGAGTCGGTTCAATGACTGACATACATAGCTTTTTTCCGTTTGACCCAGCTATAATAATTTTGGTATGACCAAATCACACGAGGAAAGTAAACCAAGGAAAACACCTACTACTTGATATAAAAAAAATATTTAACACAGAACCAAATTAGGAGAAATGTATAAAGAGAGTATGTGAAAAACTGTATAATTAGAGATCTAGTTTTCCTTTAAACTATAGGTATTGCTTTGCATTTCATTAAATATCTGAATTTTCCTTTTCAAGTCAAAGAGGTTTGCCAGTCCCCATAGATTCATGACTGAAACTTACAATTATCACTCCCATTAAACAGGTGCAGAGACTCTTCCCTTAAATGACTCCCGTTGTTAACTGAAAGGAATACATCTGAAAATGACAGAGTTTTACTCGTACCATGCCTAATTGGTTCGTCATTAGTTTATCAGCATCCACTAACCCCATTAGCCAGTGATTTGTATGTCATTTGAAGACTCCAAAACCACCAATTAGAGCATTTTAAGTACATTGTCGCAAAGTAATGAAGTGATGTATTTGATAAACACAAAATCTGCTAAATTTGTTTTTTGCTCAGTTTTGAAATGTAGAATAGGCTGTGAAAACTGAAAATAGATACTTTTAAATATGGACTCCACTTTGATGTTCCTCCAATATGGTTTTAATAACAACCAAGAATGGCCATTTTGTGGACACTGTTATAAAGGCAAGCCTTGCATCATCTCAGAATCCATGTTTGTGCACCCGAATGGGGGAACTGATGTCTATCTCCATGCCCTGGCTACAACATTGGTGAATGTGCAGAAAGCAGTGACATCTAAGTGCTGAATGGAAAGTGAAAGTTATTGTCTGCCCCGCCTCTATGCCTATGGCATAGAGGAGGGCAAACAATATTTCATTGATAGATATGAATGCTTTAATAAAAAAAATAGAAATAGGATTTCATATTTAATTAGAAAAATTACTTATTATACAGCTTTTTGTGTCTGGGTGACAGGTCCACTTTAAGGCTGGAAATTTAGTAACTGGTGCCAGGTTTGCTGAAGGTCTGAAGCTGGCCTACACAACTGGCACAACACCCCCTGAAGAGTGCTTTAGCAATGCCATTTTGGGGCAAATTCTGTTTTATGGAAAAAAAAATAATATTGTGCTTGAAAATGCAATTTTCTTACAGTAGTAAATGACCCCAATATATGTGGGAAACCACCTCAATACTGGGTTGACTATTAACCAATCTCTGAGGAAAGATGTCTAAATACTTGGGGGTAGATTCATCAAAGAGTGAAGTGAAGGGTGAAGAGTGAAGTTCCGCCACTAGAGGGAAATTCCGCAGCTCTTAAGGCTTAAGGATTTTGCAAGGCGTATTTATCAAAGGGTGAAATTTCAC
This sequence comes from Xenopus borealis, assembly GCA_024363595.1. Taxonomy (NCBI): domain Eukaryota; kingdom Metazoa; phylum Chordata; class Amphibia; order Anura; family Pipidae; genus Xenopus; species Xenopus borealis. The sequence goes on from CM044441.1 coordinate 106,047,873, forward strand.
TTCACCCATTGATAAATAGGCCTTTCAAAATCCCATAGAAATTAGCTGTGGAAGTTCCCTCTAGTGGCGGAACTTTACTCTTTGATGAATCTCCCCCTTGGTGAATAAGCAATAGTCATATAAAGTAAAGAATAAATTCCCAAACCTGCAGTCCAACAAGCAAGCTTGTGGGAAAGCAGAGAAGGTGCATGGAGAAATTAGAGACCCAAATGTTAAACAGTTGTTAAACAGTTGATTTGTTGATGTAAAATGTAGCAGCATTCCATAATACTGAAATGTTTCACTTTACATTCCAAAGAGAGAGAGAGAGAATATTTTAAATATTCACAAAGAAAGAAATTCGCAGACAGTAGTACCCAGTTATTAGCATTGCAAGGAAGCCAAAAAAAGATTATCTAGATTCCAGAAAGGGGATAATTACATCCACAAGTGCTAGCTTTAATTAACCATAAAAAAGAACTCTCTTATATTATTGTTATTAGCAGCAACACAGTTTTCATGCATCTTCTGTTCAATTAATAGCCCAATAGCAAGCTATTTTTATAGCTTGTATTGTTGGCTCTGTGGAAAGAGCCCATGTGCTGCATGTGAGATTGGCAAACAACCATTTTCTCAGAAATAAATAATGTCCTTGCTTGCTCACTCCAGCTATGTTCATCTATGTAAAAGGACTGTGCACTCCAGTATATCATGTATGCAAGGCCAAACTAAAAAGACTAACCTAAAATATTAGTAACTATATAAGTCTATTTTACTTTTCACAGTAGATTTTCAGAAAGCATTTGTACACCTGACAATGCTGATGTTAATCTTTTGTTGGCCTGTGGGACAAAGGTTTGGACGAACTGATCCTTTAGGCAGAGAAGATCTGAAGAAATAGTAGGGAGCTGGGCATCTTCCTAAGGTGGCCATACATATTAATATATTGGAGAGGATGCCAGACGAGCAGATCTTGCCCCATTATGGACACCTTCAGTGGGCGATATTAGGCTGAGCAAATTGTTGGGCAGTTTGGCCTACAAGTACAATGCTGGGAATGCAACCAGTGGTGCGAGGACCACATAAACGAACAATAAACCTGCCAGATCGACATCCTGACAATGCACTGGCTAATAAGCTGCAGACTTGGTCAGTTGGCCTGTGTATGGCCACCTTTACTCTTGTATCTGTACCATGCAGTCTCCCTTTATTCCCCAAGCATCTACAAAAAGCTAATGCTCTGTGTTGGTTGGAGGGGTCAGCACCTCTCCCACAGTAATATAACAATAAAAATACCAAACACTGAAGGCAGGTGTACTCTTAGATCAGTTGATGACTGTCACATGGCAAGATGAGGCATTGGCGTATCAAATCTCAAAATATGATGCTGTCTGACCTCTTTCTATTACTTTATTAATCCTTCTGCCTTGAACAGAAATGCTGTCACACAAAGCAGAAGAGTCTGTGAACACAGCCTCTACGGTGTTGTGTTTGTGCATGTATGACTTTTTGGGCAGTGTCGGACTGGGAGAGCCGGGGCCCACCAGGTCTTATCCAGGTGCCCCGTCGGCCGAGTCCGACCCTGTTCTTGGGCTTTACATGTACATATAGGGCCTAACAATAGACTACCATTTCCTGCATCACAGGAGTAAACACTGTTCTTCCTACATCAAATATTGCCATAATGAAACCAGGTTATATTTATTGGAGTTGTCTACTACTCACAGAGCCTAAAATCCCTGACACCAAATGGCATTAGCTTACAGTGAAACAGATACGAGGGTTGAATTTATTGTAGAACAACATCTAAAACATATTACAATATAGCTAATGTCTGTCTTACAGAATATATGTACAAAGGGAATGGTTTTCATATAACACTTTTCTCCTGTGGGACTCAAAAAGCACTTTACAGGCACACACAAGTATGCTGAGTGATAACACCAAGCAATTAAGTGGTTACAAGAAATTGCTACAGGGAATTGAACCTGGGTCACTAGCGTGAGTCCACATCAAACGGCTGATCATTTAACCTCTTGGTCAACTCCTCCCCAACATGTGGGAATGTTACAAAATACAATTTTAATGCATCAAGTTGCATTTTAGAAAAAAATGCTTTTTAGATCATTTTAGGATAAATGATAGTGTTCACTGTATCTCCAAGGGGAAAGTAAAACATGCATGCTCAGTTAAATATGTGGATTAAAAAAATTGGAAGCACTTTGGCATATACTGTATATGATTTCATCAAATAAAAACAATCTGCAATATCTTTTATTATTTAGGTGCCTTTATAACCTATCCATGTAATATTCCTCTAGCTTTACAAGTGGCAGAGAACTTGTGACTGGGTGCTGATACAATATACTGTAACTTGTAAATCAGCTGCAAAAAGAAACTGCACTACATTTCATTGCTCTTAAAATCCAGCCATGTTTTTTTCACATTTTCTTTGTTTCATATGTTGATCCCTTATGGGGACACCTTTTGTCATACACATACATGTGTTTATATTTTGCTTTTATAATGAATGCTGTTGTCTGCCACATGTTTTCCCTTAAATTAGGAAAGGTAGGGTACTTGGGGGATACTATTTGCTTGTTTCCCCTGTGGAAAATCACTCACTGTGATGGAAATGTTGGGTTACTAGGTAAATATAGCTTTTTTTGCCTTTATAAAGGCACGCTGAGGTTGTGCGTTTGACTTTGTATATGTGTGTTTATCTCTGCTGCCTTTCTCCTGCCTCCTCTTCCAAATTTGTTGCACCTATTGATGCAGGGCCATGTACTGCCAACTCCAAACCAGGCTGTAGCTCCAGAGGTCCCACAGCAGTTTGCATCAATACGAATTGAGCACATACATCACACTTGAGTTCGATTCACATCAGTTTTAAAATATTGGTCTCAATTATTTTAGGCGCAACACACCCCTTGATACTTCAAATAATCAGAAGTCATGGGAAAAAAACTGTGAATTGTGGTAAAAAAACTGAATTGTGTTAAAAAAAAAACCAATGTGATTGCAAATATGTCAGGCATATCACCCCTGATTACTGCAATTAGCCTGGAGTAATGGGAAAAGACAAATGACCCCTATAATCTAGGAGGTCTGGGTTCTGCTAATATAAAGTATGGGAAAATGAGTGACCATTAATAGCTGATAACAAAGCTAAACTCAGTTTTACCTCTTCCAGAACAATATACAAAAGAATTTAGCAAGCCAAGCATAAAAATGATTTTGGATCTTCTGTGTATGAGATTAATTTGGATGAGAACTCATTCCTGTAAGGCATCTTTGCATTTCTGTCTTTGCTCCCTCCCTCTGTATTCCAGTAAAGTTGAGTTTTAACACAGATTTATATTGGGCTTTTCTAAGTGCATTATTCACAGTGTAATCTCTTGTATGTGCCTATATTAGTTATTGGGAGTTATGTGTTGTTGCACATTGGTTACGTTTATTACATCACAAAAAAACAGCCAGCCTATACTTTTTTCTTCACAAGGGGTACAAGGAATTAACACAGTGTCTACCATACCACTGGATCTGTTTACAAAGAACCTGAACAGAAAGGCAAAATCTGCCCCTCTTATTGATTATTCAGAGAGCACTTCTGTCTGCAGTCTGGCTACACAGCACCATATGGTAGATAAAAAAAATCTGGTGCGAGGCACTAAACAAAGTGTAGGTGGATGTAAGTCAGTTCCAAATTACAAGGCCTCCTGTCCCTAGTAAATACAGAGCTGCCAAATGCAGACAGCAATGTATTCATGGGGGCAGCTGCAAGTCTCTGTGTAGAGGACTACAACAATGAATTTATCATGCAGGGCAGGGTGCAAACTGCAAAACCATGGAGGATTGCACCTGTGTTTTTTTTGCACTTTGCCTTGAACATTTTTAACTACCCTTTACATTTCCCAAAAAAGATCTGGTCAAATACTAAATCCAATCCTAAATCAAAATTGTGATATTTTATTATTATGCCTATGTAAAATATATAACACTTGCACCACTCTACATTCCCAAGTGGTTGAACTATAATATTCCTCAGCTGATAAAGCTAAAACAGTGGTATTAGATCTTAAAACACAGGAATGATAAAATAAAATGTATCAGCCAATGGAGAGTGAACACTTAATTAAGCACTTTGATTTTAGTTTTTTTTCCATTCTCTTGTAAATACATTGCTAATTTATTCCATGCAGTATTGTATATGAAGTTGCTTTTTTAGTGTTTAGGCTTGCCACGTAATCTAACTGATGATTTTTTGTGACCACGTCCCATTAGTAATAGGGGGGTTTGCTCAGGCCCTATGGCATCTACATGTATAGAGAGTTTCTACAGTGTAAAGGAATGATGTAGAAAGAAGAAAACCATGCCAGAGTTTAGGACGCGCCAGGATATCACGGTGGTCTCTTACCTCCCGACGCATCTCTCCTTGTCTGGCGGATTAGAATCCTTGGCGCTAAAAAGCCTTTAATGCCCTAGCTGGTTCCAGTACTACTGTTCCTGCCAAAGCGTATCTTATCTGATTATATTCCTGGTTTTGACTTCTGCCTGATCCTTGACTTTGATTTTCTGCCGCCTGCCTAGAACTCTTTGCCTGACTTGACTACCCCTTCTCTTATAAATCCTTGCCGGTACCTTGTTTACAGACTCTTAAACACTTCCTGATCGGTTTCCGCAGCAGAAAGCCCGGGGCCCCAAAAGGGCGTCGGTGAATACCAGAACCTACAGGGTCCTCCTGTGCGTCTACAGGTACGTCACCTTACAAGGTTCTGGGTAACGTGGTCTTTACACAGAGACATGACAAAGTAGAATTTAAATCTCTAGAGCAGTCCAATGTAGAAATATAATTGTGCACTTATCTCTTAAATTGACTAACTCAGTACAACTCTGACTTAATGGCAGAAATGAGAAAGTGAAAAAATAACCTCAAATGTTGCCTATGGTTGACTTTAAGTCAATTTGCTTTACTATCTTCAACTCACCAGCACACTTTGTCCGAGTTCTCAGTGCAGGGCCGGGAGATCCTCTTCCTCCTTCTCCTGGTCTGGTCAACAAGACACTAATCTCATATTCTGTGTCTGGATCCAGATGACCTATCTTATATATGTTGGAGTCCACCACTTGTATGTCATACCAGCTTCTACTAACGGTGTGATATTCCACTTCTTTCAGCGTGATCGGGCCATCCCCATTGATAGAGTTGGTATTCAGCTGTATCCACATATAAGTAGCTCCGACTGATGAAAGCTGGGGTGGAGCTATTGGAACAGGTGGCTCTAAAAGTAATGCAAAATATATTATTTACAAAATTGCTTTCTGTATTGATTCATTTATCACAGGTAAATACACACATTGATAACTAAGATTTAATATGATCTAATAATGCAGCTGACACCCCAAAGGCTGGTTTGACGCACTGTATGTGTGGAAGGGGGCATAACTACCCAGAAGAGTAAGGGGCTCATTGAGGCCATACATAATGAGCAATTTTAATATATCTTAGTAAAACAGAGCAACTTGTCAATATTTGGGGCCCAATAACAACTAGCTATGCCACTAATGTGTGGCTAACTCTTGTTAACTGTATAACTATAGCATCAGCTGTGGCAAGTCTCATGTACTGACTTTAACACCTGACATTTGATTTACTGTTCATGATATTACAAAAA
>CM044441.1:106055420-106097211 GCA_024363595.1 Xenopus borealis
TGTGTAAGGGCCCTTAAGCAACTGGGGCAGCTGCATAGGGGGCACCAGGGTGTGGAGATGTGAGAAAATGACCAGCAGGGGACATGAGTGAGCCCTCAGCAGGTTGTTGTGTGTTGTGTGTCTTATATTCCACAGTAGGTGGAAAAGTCACACAGTGAACTATCAATAATGTGCATTGCATATGGCGTTTTAATGGCCTTAGTTCTGTGCTCATGCAGAACCTTGTGATCACAAATGAGCCCTCAGGTGTGAGAATCATCTTAATAGATTAAAAGTATTTATATACAGAGCACACATTCAGTTTTATTAGAATAACTGATATAGACAGATTTCTTTTGTGCCCACAAATCTGGAAAAGCCACACATATTTATCTGCTCAGTGATACAATCAATAACTGCTGCCAGACTGAAATAAAGGAGAAGCCTATTCAGTCCTGCAAGTCCTATTCAGTCAATTTTCGCTACTTATTTATTTAGAAAGAACAGACAAGTGGGTTAATAACAGATGCAAACATAGTAATAATCTATTAAAACAAAGAAATGGAACCAGATATTATGCAAAATATAACCCAGTAATGTCTAATGTCATTTTGGAAAATATAAATCAATTTAGAAGACATTCAGATTAAACTAATTAAAACTGAAGTAAATTAAACCAGTTGTCTTCAGCATCCAAATCTGTAGCATTCCTGCCACAGAAAGAAACTTTTAAGTAACGGTTATGGAGCAAAACCGCCAGGGTGCCATAAGCTTCAGTAAAAAAATTAATGGGCCATTGATTGATATACAGTAATATTTGTATAAAAAGGAGAAATTCTGTTGTTTAATGCTCTTAGAGAACAATTTAACTGACCTTTACTAAATACTGCTGGAGAACTGCAGATATAATACAGCAGCAGTTTTTGGGAGTTTTATCTTTTAATGTCATAATATTTTTCATGTTTGTGATAAGTAAAACATTTTATCGCCAAAGAGAGCTTACTCAGTGTCTTTAGCAAACACAAAGAATACATTTAGTCGCTTTCTTTTCAAAAACACAAAGACTGCGGCAGATCTTAGTATTTCAAAGAAGGCCAATATTTCAATAAATGGCTTTACTGCTTTAAAAAAGCAGAGTCCTGATATCATCTGAAATCCTGCTGCAGGCTTAAAATGAAAATGATTTAGCTGTAGAATATGTTTTTTTTTTCCTCTCTTCTCTCATAAGCACTAAAATTATGTTTCTGCTAAAGGAACTAAGCTGTGAATAGAAATAGGTCACCACAACTACAGATGGCTTCCCCTATTTGCCCTCAGCTAAAGACCAAAAACCAAGCTCTTTCAAAAGCCGTCAGGCACCTAGGTTTCCTTGCTTGAACTCAATAAGTAGGCTGAACCCTGTAATAATCGGATGCTTTTCCAGACACTGCTATTCCTTCAGGGTTCCTTTGTCTAATAAATAAAGCACCTGTGACCAGGCCACTATTAGAGAACTTTAGTCAGTGAACCGTATGTAGGAGGCTAATATGCTTCTCCAAATGCATTAAATCAATACTGCCCTACTGCCTCCTTTTGTCCAATATGTATTTTAATAACTCCCAGAAAGAGAAGAAGTGCTAGTGATTACCTATGTGACTTTGTAGGCTTTGCACTGAAAAATAAAGAGACATGTTCCCAGTTCCAAATAATGGGCCAGAATCAATACAGTGAATAAATAATATTTATCTCATGAAATTTAAAGTATTGTGGTCAAAATCATAGAAAGGCCCCTTATCCAGAAAACCCCAGGTCCCTAGCATTCTGAATAACATGTCCCATTCCTGTAACACCAGTGTTTGTTGTAAATTAATGTAAAGTGCTGCTTAATTTGGTTCCACTATATAAATGATGATGAGTGTATAAGACAAAATCAGTATGAATATGGCTGTGTCTGAGTCATACAGAATTTCTGTTTTGTCATTTGTAGTAAAGTCAATCCTGGCTGTGTCCATTGTAAATTGTTAATGTTTGTACCAGGGGGTTTGCTTTACTTTGAGCAGGGCCACCATCAGGGAGGGACTGGGGGGACAAGTGTCCCTGGCCTGGGGCTGAAGGGGGGCCCGGCAGTGCTGCATTTTCCGAAGAGCCGGGCCCCCCTTACCAGCGCCGAGCCGATTGCTGAAGTGCCGATGCGGAAGTGCTGAACAGACGCGAAGGCAGCCGACACTTAAAGTCCTGAAGTCACGGAAATACCCGAAGTCACGAGGAGCCAGCACTAAAGAAACTACCTGAAGTCAAGCAAGTATACTGAAGTCCTGCAGCCATGAGTTCAATTCCACCAACACCAATGTGGGGTTTTTTGTTTTTTTTTTAATCGCCTGGCCTCAAATGTTTTCTTTTAATACTCTATAGGCCCCTGTCACCAATTTTTTATTTTATGGGGCCCCAATTTTTTTAACTTGCAAGGGGGGCCCTGTCGCCAATGTTTTATTAAAAAAATATTTTTGGGGCCCCAATTTTTTTTAACTTGTTAGCGGGGGCCCTGCCACCAATGTTTTTTTAAATGGTTATTTTTGGGGCCCCAATTTTTTTAACTTGTAAGGGGGGCCCTGTCACCAATGTTTTATTAAAAAATTATTTTTGGGGCCCCAATTTTTTTAAACTTGTATGAGGGGCTCTGGCACCAATGCTTTAAAAATGCTTTTATGGGGGGGGGGGCTTGCACCAATTTTTTTTAACTTATAAGTGAGCCCTGGGGGGGTTTACTTTTTTAGTGCTGATGTCTGTTTGGTCTTTTTAACTTTGATTTGGATTCAGCTGGGATTGGGGCAGGGCTTAGATGCCTGGGTGGGCGGAGCCCAGGGGGCCCGACAATTTTGTTGTGCGGGGCCCCGTGATTTCTAATGGCGGCCCTGACTTTGAGTCTCCTCTGCCTCCTGTAATAAGTTGTGATGTATGGGTAAAGTCCTTGGCACATACACTTCTGTGTTTTAAGCAGAGTATGTGTACTCAATATGTGCTCACAATGGAACTGTCTGCAATTCGTCACTAATGTAGAGACTAAAGCCGATAACAGAGGCCCCTCTAATTAAATCTGGAACCAGAAAAGAATGACTTTTAACATGTGCACCAGGGGGTACAGTGAAGCAATAAAAGCTTCTTAGCATGAACAGTCTGCATTAGAATTAACATAGAAATAGTATACAAATGATCTGTAATTCCCTTGTTGCTAATGAAAAAAGGTGAAATCTACCTTTGACAATCAATTCTGCATAGTTTGATACTCCAACTCCGGCTTCTGTGCGGACCATGCAGCGATAATTGCCAGCATCCTTCTTCGTTGTGTTCACTACATTAAACGTAGCCACAAATCGATTACGGATATTTTGCACTTTTATATCCTTTAATGGAGCAACCCTCCCATTGGCACCCTGAAACGAAACAAAACAATTTTATTTTTCTCCGTAGCCGTGAACTGAATAATCATTCTTCTATTCCCTGAAACAGATGTTTCGTCAGGAAAGTTGGGTTGATTGATTGCATTGTTAGAATGTTAGGCCAGACATCCAGCTGGCACTTCCTTCAAAACAAGGTTCACGTTAATGAAATACTTTACTGTATTTGTAACACTTTTTCCTTGTTGCTGTTACCTGAGGCACATTGGCTGTTTTTACTTTTTCTTAATGACAAATTAAGTTTTATAAAATGTTATTAGGCTTTCAGTCATGCTCGCTGTTTAATTTAAGGAAAAAACACCAATGTGTAGAAGACCCTCTCCGTTAAGCTCCATTAGAGAAAGTGGCTATCCTTGGTGCTCCTAAGCACTTGTTCAAGTATTTCCTAAGCATTTGCCCAATTTTTCATGGAAAACGGCAAGTCTAATTTTGAAATGGTGGCCAAAAATATATGTATTTAAAGCTTCATGTACTGTACAAAATATTTCAGTTCAGACATAATGGGAGCAATAGGTAAATCACCTTGCCTAAGCCCCCCCCCAGGCAAGAAATGCGTAAGGTCTGTGTCTTGAAATTACACTTCTTCAATAAAACTATTTTAAATTGTGTTGGTTTGGTCTATGCCAGCCTGTTAAAGAGGTGGTTATCTTTTAGCATTTTACAGAAAGCCAAAATTATAGCTATGTGAAGCTACAATTTTATTGTTATCGGTACTTTTTATTACTTATCTTTCTATTCCTATAACTACCTGGTTGCTAGGTTAAATAAGAACCTAGCAACCAGATAGTTGTTGGAATACCAAACTAGAGAGCTGCCAAAACAAAAAGCTAAATAACTGAAAAACCTAAAAATGTCTCAGAATACCTCCCTCATACTAAAAGCTAATTAAATTGTCACCTACCCTTTTAAGTTGCAAGACAAAGTGTATTCTAACAACTCCCAAACTGATGGGGTCACTCCACTCTGTGTTGGAGGCCTGATTGATATGAAATGGGTACATCACCACCTAGTCTATGAGTAATTGCATCCTAGGTAAGATTTGATTACTCTACCACCATGTACTGGAAATAGTAAAAAAAGTCTCATTGATTGTTGTGGGTTAGTGCACTGATGTTAATTTGCACATGAATTACCCTGAATGGCTTCTCCTTCAACCAGATAATGCAGATAAGCTGAGAGATATTAAATAATCAATAAGATATAAGATATAGGATGCAATACACTAAGGCTATGGGCATACAGGCTGAAAGCTCTGGCTTTAATTCATTGAAAATATTTGCATGGCAAAGTGCGGAATTTCACTGTGAATCCATGTTTGGAGAAAAAATTTGCTCATCATTAGTCGCCCACTGCCAAAGCTTTTCCCTACAACTGGGTCTGGGCTGGGAGTCAAAATAGGCCCTGGCATTCCAGGTACACAGAGGCCCAATCAACCCCCAACCAGCCCACCAAATAGTGACTTTCTATGGCTTCTTATGGCAGCCCCTCTGGCATTTGCCAGAACCGACCGATGACCAGTCCAGGCCTGCCTACAACCAGCTGCCAGACACAATTCCCCTTTCCCCCACAGTCAGCCACCAGACACGATCTTCCACAAACCAGCTGCCTGATCTGATCCCCCTTTCTCACAGTAACCAGGCATCAGAAACCCAACACCCCTTCCCCCCCACAAACAGTCGCTAGACCCAATACCACATTCCCCCAACAAGTGGCTAGACCTGATTCCCATTTCCCCTAACAACAAGCTGCTAGATCCTACTTCCCATGCCCAAAACTCCGTATGCCAAGTACTCCATGCAGAGAGGGTGCAGACAAAATTGTAGGAACTTTGCCATTTTCTTCACCAAAATTGCGCTGCCTAAAGCTGCACCATAGGAATCTGCCTACCTTGCCCACTCCTAGTTTTGGCCCTGATTGGTCATACTGTATGTCAATTACCTACTTTTTGAAGCTCAGATCCTAATCTGAAACATTGATATAGGCAGGCCCGGACTGGCAATCTGTGGCTTTTGGCAAATGCCAGAGGGGCTGCTATAAGATGCCATAGAAAGTCAGTATTTAGTGGGCTGTGTGGGCCTCTATGTGGGCTGATTGGGCCTCTGTGTACCTGAAATGCCAGAACCTATTTTAATTCTCAGTCCAGACTTGGATATAGGTACAGAGAACAGTGCCTGTGGAGAATTAAATCAGTGAAAATAATATCAAAATGGACATCAGTGCTAAGAATGAACCAAATTCCAGATTTAGGTTTGTTGAATTCTGCATGTTATGGTAAAAGAGTCTTAAACCTACAGTATAATGTTGTGACAATGGAATATAGATTTGGTTCAGAATTCTACCAAGTTTGTTGTATCTAGGTATGGTGCATGTCACGGACACAGTACTCCCAACCGCACGTGACTTCAAGAGTGGCTGTCAGGGGGTCACTCACTCTTTCACCCACCTTGCACACAGGTTAGACTAGCATAACAGCACCCCAAACACCAACCAACAGCCACAAACACACACAACTTGCTGCCACCACTCTCAACTTCACACTGATGTTGAGAGAAACCAGCTGCTCTAGTAGTGGAGGGGTTAATTCAAACACCCACTTCCTACCAGCACTCAACTAGCATAGAGGCAGACTAGCATTTCCATTCAGCATGCAGAGGGTTAAGGCTCACAGTTACTCTCTTTCAGGCTAGGTTCTTTTAGAGCACCAAAGACAATCTTATTAAATTATATATATATATATAATGCACAGAATGTCTCAATGTCTGAAATATATTGATAATGGGTTGAGTGCAGAGGACCTCTTGCATTTGTCTATATGTATTTTGTGGTCACAGCCTCATTGCACCCCCGCCTAATGGTTTTAAAAATTAGTGGTGAGCACAACTTTTTCTTGTTTGTTATATATATATATATATATTTATTTATTTAATATTATAAAAGGTATAACAGTGAAGTTAACAAAATGACATTACAAAAAGAGACATACAATCAATGATACAAACAGTTACAAAATAAAAAGGGAAAACATGGAAAACCTATACTTAACAGAAGTATAGAATTCCTGGTCCTGGAGGCAAGGGGAAACAAATGGGATAACTTCCAATCGCAATTGGTCCTCCAAAGTAAATCCAAATCTTAGTCAGAAGAGCTTACTATTTATCAGTGATTTCAGGGCATCAGGTAACTGCACACTCCCCCTCCCTCAGGAAGGTAAGGGGGCGTGGCCTAGCAGGACACAGGCTGAGTTTTTATAACCTCCTGTGAGAAGCAACTGGACCAAGAATACAATGATCATAACTCCCTATAGGAACATAGGAGAGATATGATATTATATTATATTCATTGGTTATTAATTCTCTCCTGGATTCCATAGATACTAAACATCAATACTGTGTGACCTGCCCCTGCCCCGACATTCACATTTGATAAACAGAGTACCAAACCTAGTCATGTTTGGACTCATCTGAAAGCCAATATTACTTTGAACCCAACACTAGTGATGGGCGAATCTACCCAGTTTCGCTTTGTCGATAAATTCTTGAATTTCCAGCGAAAATTCGCGAATTGGCAAAAAATTTTGCGAAACGAGTCATGGCACATTTTTGACGCGTTGCGTCGTTTTCAATGTGCGTCACGTCAAAAACCATGCGCGACTCGTTTTTTTAACGAATTTTCACCAGCTGAATTTTCGCTGGCGTTTCGCGGATTTATTCACCAGCGGCAAATCGCGGGAATTCGCCCCTGGCGAATAAATTCGCCCATCACTACCCATCACCAGTTTTTAACGCTGTTGGTACAACAGGTCTGGGTTCTGTGAGGATGAATATGTTTTTGGTTGTGTTATTTGTGACCTTCCCTTCACCTGTGAGAAACCTTTGTGTGAACTTTAAGTTCTCCCTCCTTGGACTTCCCCCCCTCTTATCTTATGGCTTTTATCAGCCAGTGCTTGGAGAAGGCATAATAGTTTGTGACCCTGTTACACATGGATGACTCCAGACCTTAGTGAATAGAGGCCTGCTATGTGTCTGATTTAGCTAAGACATGCTTCTTCATGATACCTTGGCCTGTTTTATTAGCTATAACAGGCCTGTATCATGACAGTGCCATGAAGATATCCCAGTGCCATGAAGATCTCCCAGAATCAATCTGCATTAAGGTTTCTCAATTTTCTAACTGAATTCTAAATAAACAGACAGCAGACTTTTTTCTCTTTTGTTTTTTTGTATCTAAAACTAGAACTTTAACATTTTGTACCATATTCCCCTCGATTTTATTTACTAATAACAGTTGAACATTTTAAAGAGGTAGCAGAATTTAAGGAGACCAAAATAGGCACTAATGAAAAGTATCAATGTGTTAATCTTTACTGTTATTAACAATATCTCTTAATTTGCTCTCCCTAGAAAATGAAAGCAGCTATTGTTATGGAAATGAGTGTACACCTTCCCAGCTCAATATAGAAAGCCTTTCAGTTCTGTAGTTGGATTTCAAGCTAGAGATGAAAGAAAGAAAAAATACCGGGCGTAGCCTTTACAAATGTTCATGCATGTTAGGGATATGAAGTTACCAGTTTCAACAGTAATATTAAAGTGTTTTTGCAAAGTTAAAGAGTCAATAATATTAAAATAACAGCACATGAAGTTAAAACATTCCCTGCAATGTAATATTTATATTATGTTCCGCTAATTACAGGCTAGTAGTGATGGGCGTATCTGTGGCGTTTCACTTCGCCGAAAAATTCGCAAATTTTCAGCGAAGCGGCGAAAAAATTAGCGAAACGAGTCGCGCTGATGTTTTGTTGCGCACCCAAGTTGATGTGCGCTTATTTTGACGCGAGTCAGAATAGTTTTGACGCACAGTGCAATGTGATAAAACTGCCATGTGAAATGCATACCCCCAACGGTCCCTTTTTTTGGAGGGACATTCCCTCTTTTGGCAGCCCAACCTGCAGCCCCTCATTTCATTTGTATTGGAAAGTCCCTCTTTTCTCTGCACGGAATAGCCAGAAAAAGAAACAACGTTTCTAACTTAATTGGCTTTTGGCAGAGAGCCTAGAGAACAGCTAACAGGTGCAAAAAAGATGCTTTTTAAAAATTTTGATATAATAAAATAAGTAATTGATTGTATTTGTAACAGTTTAGATAAGGAGAAATATTTTCAAACTTTCATAACCTGCCAAATTTGGTAAAACGAACATGTTAATTAGTGGGTGTGACCACAGAAATGGGTGTGGTCAAAATGTTGCAGCGCTACATATGGAAAAAAAAAATTCTGTCCCTCTTTTTACTTCCAAAATGTTGGGAGGTATGGAAATGTGAAAAAAAATTGTACAAAATGCCATCTTTTGCTTTGTGTCTGAATGTGCTGAATAGCATTGGAGTCAATGAGACACTTTATTCACTATATAATCTACACTCTGGTCATTTCCCTTTGGGACCAGACTGAAAATTATATCCTTATAAATGGCACGTTCTGACGTCAGAACGCACCTTTTATAACAGGGGTCCTCTGCTGTCCCAATTTGACGCCAATTTGCCCAAATTAAACGCCGGAGACCATAATGGACGCCAACCCCTCCAGCCCCCTGCTGACATTTCACTGTAGAAGCCACTCTGCCTGCAGCCTCGTGCTTTTATATAGTCACATTATCTCTGTGAAATGTCAGCGAAATTTTGCCTGGCGAAAATTTGCCGAAAAAACGAGTCGTGCATCGTTTTTGACGCGACGAAAACGGCGCACGCCGAAAACGACGTGCCGCGCCGAAAACAACGATACGCACCGAAGTTGACGCGACGCGCGTCAAAAGCGTGCCGCGACTCGTTTTGCGCATTTTTATGCGAAGCCAAACTGGGGAGATTCGCCCATCACTATAGGGGGTACATTATACACTATATACACCACCCAAATCCAGGATTCTGTTCGGGATTTGGCTAGGATTTGCCCATTTTTAGCAGGATTCAGATTCAGACAAATCCTTCTGCAGGGCCTGACCAAATCCAAATTTACATATGTAAATTAGGCGGGGGAAATTGCATGACTTCTTTTATTATTTTATCACATTTGTAGTGTTACAGCCTCAATAACCACCTCACTGGTGGGGGTGGGTATATAAGCTGTAACACAATTCATTGTGCACCTCCAACTATTCAGTGTCAAGAGTGTGGGCACTCTGGACAATATATATATATATATATATATATAATGTTTTATTATATTTTATCTTTACAGTTTTTGACAGCAGAACTATTCAGTTAGCTGGTAGAAAATTGCATTTGTGATTAAAAATATGCAGACAAACCACATTATTATTTGGAACAAATTCTTGTACTCTACAAATCTACACGACCAATTTAAAAATAAATGTTTTGTTGTTTGGAGATCTATGAACTCAATGATTTTGTGCAAGAAATGAGCACGGATTTCCCAAATCCCGTGCCTATTATTTTTATTATCTATGGAATTTCCATATTTCAATATCTTTATAAACAAAATCCTCTGGAGTAAATCTTTACATTACATGAAATAACCAGCTGTTAGAGATCTCTCTGAATGTGAATCTCTAGTATTTGCAATTTATAAAATGGCACAGTGGCATCACAAGAAGGAATCTGGACAAGATATTCAATTACATTGTAATTCGGCTGATGCCAATGGCTTAAATAAAATTACTTCTGAGAAGAGTCAAAATTGTTCAGTCTTTCAGCAGCACAAACTACACAATGATTTAGAAAATGTTTTTTATATATAAAAGTGGGATTGTGTCACCTATTAGAAAATTGAAAGGTTGCATAATCTATCAGGGCGAGCAGATGATCCACATTTCCCATAAAGCAGTGGTTGCAGCTCTGGAGAATAGTACAATAGCCTCAGATTGATTTACTTACTGAAAAGGCTGCTTCTGAAGTCTTAATATATTTAAATTATGAGCCTGATTATTGCTACAACTATCGCTGAAACTGCATAATAAGTAATTTTTTCAAAAATAAATTACGGTTTGTGTGTTAAGATCTTAAGAGTTAGCACATTGTACAAAAGCAGCTGTAAGACGAATTTGCATAAGAATAAACTCATTTTAGTTTCAGACTGCAAAAATTAAGATAATGTAATTCGTTAAAGCAACAGGGCCTTACACAGCAATTTGTTCATAACCCTCGTGCTGAGAGTTAGCTGTCACCTAGCAAAACCAGGGCACGTTTGCAAATGCTGTTATAATGAGGATTATGAGTTTCCATATACCAATGATGGATTAAATGAATTGTTCGAGATTTATTATACCCCAATACTGCAAAAAGCCGAAATCAAAAATCTCTCATCTTAGACCATTCAAGGTCCTGTAAAAGTCAATGGGAGAGACCCCAATCTCAATTTGTTAATAGCAATTTGGTAGGTTTAATCTGGCAAACTAGGCAGTCGAATTAAAATTTAAAGGGCAAGTAATTCGAATTTTATTCAAATTATTCGAATCATTCGATTTGATGGTCAAAGTGGCCACAAAAAATATTTGAAAATCTTTCTAATCTTCTTGAAAATTTGATCGAATTTCGCATCATTCATGTGAATTTAGTAAATCTGCCCCTAAGTGGTCATTATAGTGTTATTTCTTGCGAGTTGTTTGGTGCTCATTTATGATAATCTGCTATAAATCTTGTGGATTTTTTTTTTTTTTGTCACTTCCAATGGCCACACTAATGAAATGCTTTTATAAAATAAATACTTTCACTAATAATACAATTATATAAGTATTATTCTACCTCAGTTACTTCAGTTAAAAAACTCTCCCACTATACAATTCCTGGTATTTGTCACATGACGCCACTCTTAGGGCAGTGATAGAAATTTGTGTTGATTCTGTCTATTTGAAAACAATTTTGGTGCTAGGCTTTATTAAACAAGGATGCAATAATAAGCAATAATATGTTTGCCAGAAAATCTACAGAAACACAAAAGGTTGAAGTTCACTAACCCTGCTCTGACAATTCTTTCGGGCATGTTTATGGTCCAATTCATTATCACTGTGTTAAAGCTCAGCACTGAAGCTTTAACACTGCACTTTACAGAGTATTGAAAGAATTATGTGCTTTGATAATCACGCCAATTTATTTGACATTCCTTTGTTGTGTATAGCAAAGGCAAATTCTTTTTCTTGACACTTTCCTGCCAATAAATTGAATATAATTGCTGCGAAATGTCCCCAGTTGGAATTTTGGTAAATCATCTGCATAGATTCAAGAAAAAGTATTTGATGTTGCTATACACAAGTAAATTATGTTAAATGTTGTATTTCCATCGCTTACAATGGTCAGTTTTATTCTTGAATTACATAAAACACAAAGAATAAAGCAGAACAGATATTTTGGAAAAAAACAAATTAAGTAGCTATTTTACGACCTTGCAGCTACAGTATGAACACAGAAATGCCAATGTTATTTATAAAACCATATTAGTAGGCGCAAAATGTCAAATACTAAAAGTTGCATAAAATTCAAAGTTTATATTCTGCTGTGTCTGATGAATGGGCAGCTTCATCATTGTGTTCTACTCTAAAGATCACCAAAAAATGTTAAGAAATGAATGCCTGCATTTGACAATTTTTTACCAATCCAGTAAATAACCCCTGCACTTGTGCTTAAGCTATCAATACAATGTTATACAGAGAATGGTTGTGAGCACTTGTCAGTGTTAGAAATAAGAAAAATATTTAACAGACACATGGAGGATCTAATTGGAATAACTGAAGCAGAAGCAAGCATTTAGCAAGATAGTACAAATTGTTACTTGTCAACAGGGTAATAACTCATAAGTACATCCCAGAGCCATTCAGTGTCACAACAGAGGTAGAATTTTAGAGTGGTTAAAATATGCAGGCCTGTAATGAGGTGAAAGATTTATTTAATATGGTTTGGGCAATATTGCAGTTCAGACAGCAGGTGGTACCAACCTCTAAGAGAGAGGGAACTCCCCCTTCTGCAGTCTATATAAGGAAGTGCAGTAGGCAGGCCTAAGAAGAACCAATGGGAGTACAGGCAACTGGGCAAGTCCAAACAAAAAAGAGGTGCACTTAGCTAGAACTAGGGGGAGTAGGCATTCAGCATGCTAGAATCATCCCAGGGTTACTAGGTAGATGTTTAGGTAGCAAGAGCGGTCTATGTAGAGATTGGGATTATCTTTTGGAGCGACCG
Organism: Xenopus borealis; assembly: GCA_024363595.1. NCBI lineage: Eukaryota > Metazoa > Chordata > Amphibia > Anura > Pipidae > Xenopus > Xenopus borealis. The sequence goes on from CM044441.1 coordinate 106,068,010, forward strand.
TGCACCAGTTAGGGATGGAAGTGTTAAGGGGTTGACCTGTCATATAAGATGATGCTATAAGGCTGATTATTAAATTGTGATGCTAATTGCACTGGTTTCTGATCTGCCATGTGGTAATTATCTGTATTAATTATAAATCAGCCTTATATTGTGACATTTCCATTCTATGTGTACTGTATATTGTGAGTGGGTCCCTAAGCTCAGTAAGTAGCAAAACAAAAAATCTGTGGCACAACCGATGTGTTGAAACTGTGTTCAGTGTTTATTCAGCTCACAAACAGAGAGGTAACGTTTCGGGCCTCCACTGGGCCCTTTGTCAAACCTAATGGTGCACCATTAGGTTTGACAAAGGGCCCAGTGGAGGCCCGAAACGTTACCTCTCTGTTTGTGAGCTGAATAAACACTGAACACAGATTCAACACATCGGTTGTGCCACAGATTTTTTGTTTTGCTATATACAATTTTTGGGCTTTGGGCAGCATTGGGCCCTATATCTGACGGCACCTGACACCAACCCGGCGTTATAGACCTGTAGCAGCACTCCACTCTGGAATTCCTAAGCTCAGTAAGTGACAGGAGCACAGAGCATGTGAATCGGCAGAAAAGAATATGGGGAGCTACTGGGGCATCTTTGGAGACACAGACCTGCTAAAGGGCTGTGGTTTCCTTGGGTTGGTACAGTAGCCCAAAACATAATGTACAACATTTCTAGCCAGCATCTTTCCTTAAGCTTTAGTTCTCCTTTAAGATGGTGATTTATAACTAAAGACATACTGTATCTAATATTTTTGTACTTTGCAATTCCCTGTGTTGGAGCCAGTTATTTTTTTTTTGGTTGTTCAGTTCCCCTTTAAGGATAGCGTTTGAGAAGTTTGCATTAGGGCATTGTTTGCTTTAGTCCTAGACATGTTTCTTCATGTCTGAAACCAATCACAAACAGGGAAAGAACACTGAGGAATTGGCATACCAAGCAAATGCCAAGCAAACCTGCAAAAACACCTAATAAACCAATGCTACAGATGTATGATCCCCTTCAACTCATTAATTACTTTTTGGTTTGGTGATAACATCTAATGGTGAAGAAACTACATGCTGCAGACTAAATTCCCATGGTTACAAGCCTTTTCCTAAAACCTCTTTATTCTTCTTTTGTTTAGTTTTTTTGCAAAGAGCATAATTGTGCAGGGCAAGTGAAATAAACACCTCAACCAACAACTGCATTAGAATTAGTTTTTTTGTTTAGTCAGTCAATACAAAAGAAATATTATCAGCGCTACGAAATAAGTTGGCGCTATAGAAATACATGTTAATAATTATCCCCAATTCAGAGCAAGCTTGTGTTGTCAGCAGATGTGACAAAGAAAATCATAGCAGATGGTATACATCTGTTAATCATAAACATCCTTTCATTAGTGTCATCATCCCATTTATTTGGTTCTATGTTTATTCTTTAGCTATGAAGCTAATACAAATTTTAAAGGGCTACTGTCATGGGAAAACATATCAGTTAATAGTGCTGCTCCAGCAGACTTCTGCACTGAAATACATTTCTCAAAAGAACAAATAGAATTTTTTATATTCAGTTTTGAAATCTGACAAGTGGCTAGACATTTTGTCAATTTCCCAGCTGTCCCTGGTCATGTGACTTGTGCCAGCACTTTAGGAGGGAACTGCTTTCTGGCAGGCTGTTGTTTTTCCTTTTCAATGCAACTGAAGGAGTCACAGTGGGACATGGGTTTTTACTATTGAGTGCTGTACTTAGATCTACCAGGCAGCTGTTATCTTGTGTTAGGGAGCTGTTCTCTGTTACCTTCCCATTGTTCTGTTGTTACAGACTGCTGGGGAGGAGGGAGGGAGGGTGTGATATAATTCCAACTTGCAGTACAGCAGTAAAGAGTTATTGAAGTTTATCAGAGCACAAGTCACATGAGTTGGGGCAGCTGGGAAATTGACAATATGTCTAGCCCCATGTCAGATTTAAAAATGAAATATAAAAAAAAACTGTTTACTCTTTTTATAAATGGATTTCAGTGTAGAATTATGTTGGAGCAGCACTATTAATTGATGCCTTTTGAAAAACACAATTTTCCCATGACAGTATCCCTTTAAAGTCACTGTACAGACAATCAAGCAAATGCAAATGTGGTTCAGCTATAAGTTACATTTTAGTATGCTATAGGCTAATTTTAAGCAACTTTTCAATTGGTCTTCAGGATTAATTTTTATAGTTTTTGAATGATTTGCCTTCTTCTTCTTCTGACTCTTTCCAAGCTGTCAAATGGGGGTCACTGACCCCATCTAATTCTATTTAAGACTATACATCTGTTGTTATTGCTTTTTACCCATCTTGTTTTTTTCAAGCCCTCTCCTATTCATTTTCCAGTCCCTGCTGAAACTGCAAACTGGAGAGCTGCTAAATAAAACTCACAGATAATAAAAATGAAACCCAATTGCAAATTGTCTCAGAATATCACTCTACACCTTACTAAAAGTTATTTTGAACCCCAAAAGCTGTGCAAAACATACCCAACTACCTCAGGCCATTGCTGGAGGGGACACTAAACACTGGGGACACAATATCATCTGTTATGGACATGTCCAATGATCAAAACTTTTTGGCATGGGATACATAGATTGGTTATTAAGGTCACTTGTAAAAACCCATGAAGGAAATTCCCAAAAACTAGTGAATCATTTATTAACAACAACATGCATACTTATAGCTGCTAAATGGAAATCGACCATCATACCTACCATAGCAGAAGTCCATTGATGGGAAATATGCATTTTGAAAGCACTATAGCATATATTTAAAATAGAAAAACAAATTTTTAGCTATATGGGCCCTATATTAATTATTGGGAAAACCTAATGACCTAAGACAGGAACAAGATCAGACTAGATAGGGATAGACTGGCAGAACCACCCCAACCTAATGGACAGTGACGAATATCAGTCATTCGGGTATCTACCCACACGGTCAGAGCACCACCCATTTCTCAACCCCTCCTTCTAGAAATGGCAAGCTACCAGATATACACTTGAAAATAATCAGAGATAGAACTGTTGATTTTTCACTATGATTTACTTTATGTTTTTCTACTTTGTTTATTTGATGCAATAAAATTCACTTGTAAAAATGGATCTTTGATCACATAACCAAAGACATCAATGTATACAATTGAATATTTGCATTTTCTGCACATTTAATATAATAATATATAATATAATGTGTTTACTATATACTATATATATAAAAAAAGTTATTTTAAAGGTGACCACCCCCTTTAAAGAAGAATTATACCATCCCCATAAGTGATTTTGAACTTCTAGTGGCTTTCCTTTTTCACCAGTATCATGGTTTAAAGAGTAGTTTTGTGGGAATGGAAGGTTCAGAGACTACCTGGTAGTGATCAGCACCAATACATTATGAATACATTTTTTATAATACTTTGCTCAGCAAAAGATGTTGCCAGTTCACAGACACTGAACTCAATGCTTGTTCTTTCTTCACGACTTTATGAACACGTTCTTTGCTAAGATGCTGTGATGCCCTGCTAGATGTCTGTCCATAGAAAGCGAGAGGATATAAATGTTTACATAAAAAAAAAAAAAACACTTTCTGATGAAAGTACAGCAGGAAGGACATTTTTAATAAATAAGTTAAATTTTAAACTGCTGAAAAACATTCAGGGAACATTCAGGAAATCCCATTTGGACTACTGATAAATGTGCTGATTGATCTTTGTAACTGTTCATATCTATTATTTATTGCACTGTTTGAGGTCTGTTCTGTAGAAACATAAAATGCTACAGTATGTACAGTATAGAAATGATATATACAATACATAAATGTAAAATATACATACACTGTATAAAGTTTATATGTGCATGTGTATTTGTGTTTATTTTAATGCAAGGAAAAAATATAAATATTGTGAATATTGTCAAATTTCAAACTTTTGGCAGGGTGCAGTAACTAAAGGGCTCTTGGACCTTGGTGAAGAACATTCTATTCCTTATTCTTATGCCACCAAGCACCCATACTCCCAGACACAGTCTCTTCACTTACTGCATCTATTTAAGGATATCCCAATACCCTTGAATATTTGAGTGATACTTTCACACTGCAGTTTTCTTTTTTTTTGGAAATGTTGAATGTTTGGCCCTTCCTCTGGTGTAGGGTTCAGCCCTATGTAGCCTCTGCTTTTTCCTAGTACATTACTACTGTATTTCATGAACAGGTATTTGAACCTCAATACAAATCATTTATGCAAGTGGTTAGCCTTCATAAATGTTTGGAAATGTGCTTTATGCAACACATTGTAACAGTGATTTCAAAACAGTGGGGTGTGAGGCTGAGTTTCAGGTGCAAATCAAATTGAAATTATAATACTCTACAGGAGTAACAAGACCTAACTATGGAAACAGATTTTTTATGGTTTGAAGGCAAATTCACAGCTGTGTCACAGATTTGAGGCAGATAACTATAAGATAGATGGATGAACAAAGGGAATACCAGGACACTAGATAATAGATTAAAGTTAATAGGCATAATCTTGGAGCTACAGGAGCAGCACTAGCTGGTTATCTGTCTGGATATTAGGATAATTAAAGGTCAAGTTAGGATACATTTTGTAAGAACCCTTCTGCTTCACTGAGGTACTGACTTGCACAGGGAAAATAGATTATAGATAAAGCCTGGTGACCCACCAGGCCTCATTAGTATTGTGGATGCAATGATCAGGCACAAAAATGAATGCAAGCATGAATGAACTATACTCAAATTGCCTTGTGCCTTGCCTAGTACATCAACACTACAGGTTGCTTCACAACAAAAACTGTATGGATTCAATTCCTTAGACCTATTAACCACTGCTTACGTCCAATAAAGTCAGTATAATACTACAGGTATGGGGGGCTTTTTGGATAATGGATCTTTTCACAATCTGGATCTTCATACCTTACATCTACTAGAAAATAATTTTAAATTGCCATTAAATAGACCCAACAGCCTGGTTATGCTTCCAATAAGGATTCATTATATGTTAGTTGGGGTTAAGTACAAGGCACCATTTTATAATGGATCTCATACCTGTATTAGAAGAATGGAGCATTAGGGAGTCTTGCACCTGCCACTGCAATCATAATGCAGAGGGTTCACTTTGCTTATTGTATCTATTTATTAATTCAGTTCAGTTGCATCTCTAAGAGTTGTAGGAAGTGATATAGCTAAGTTTACAGCCATGGCCCATGCGATACCCAAGAAGTACAAATCTCAAGCCATTTACAGGTTCAAACTTAGCACCAATTTGGCTGCATAACTGTCCCCTGATGGTATAGTTTTCCATAGATCAAATATGATTTACTCCTGTTTTTCTGCACTTTGCCCCTTTAGTGTTAATGACTATAGTATGTCATAAAAACCAAATTGAATGCCCTTCAGTTACCAATATCTGTAGTATCTGGGATATTCAGTAAAAGTAAGTGTAGACATTACAGTTTCAGGGGCCCACATACAGACAGCTAGTGACTACTAGTGATGGGCGAATCTACACAGTTTTGCTTCGCCGAAAAATTAGCGAATTTCCAGCGAAATTCGCGAATTGGCGAATTTTCGCCAGGCGAATTTTCACTGGCGTTTCCCGAAATTAGCCCGAAATTCGCCCCTGGCGAATAAATTCGCCCATCACTAGTGACTACAGTTCCCTGCTTTCCTGCCCAAGCTTGTTATTTCTACTTCTATGCAAACAAAGTCTAATGTAGACAGTGTCGGACTGGGATGCCAGAAGCCCACCAGAAAACCTTAGACCAGGGGCCCACCAGAAAACCTTAGACCAGGGGCCCACCAGAAAACCTTAGACTAGGGGCCCAAATTTCCAAACTATCATTCCTTCTCTCCTCACTTAATCCTTTATTCTCCTATTCTTTTAGATACACTTACTATACTCTATTCTTCCATTATTAAGCCTCTTTTTCCACTTAAATGAACATAAAATAAGCCATATTGTTAGAAGCAAGAGGGCCCACTGACACCTCGGCCCACCGGGAGTTTTCCTGGGATCCCTGTGGGCCAGTCCAACACTGAATGTAGAACTAGGCAACTTCTCAGTGGATCGATGAACTGGAAAAGTGTAATAGGTAGTTATTCAGTTTGGTTCATTCTCACTTGTACAAACAGCACATTAGCATGAGATTTAAGAGAAGTCACTAATCAATCAAGAGCAAGTCAGTTACCTGCAACCAAAGTCTGTCCGTCGCTGACGTTTTTCCATTTGCTGTGCACTGAAACGTGGCTGACTGGCCGGCATTGACGTCAACATTCTGAACGTGCACAAAATGGGGGGTCTTGGCTGAAATTGGGGAAAAAGCAAGAGAAACTGGTAAATCTAGGGAAAAGGTCAGAAAACAAATGTATTTTACAAATGTATTTAAAAAAAAAAAAAGCTCAAATGATTGCTAAAAAGTTTTGTTGGACAGTTATTTATGTTATCTTTGTTTGCAGAGCTAAACTGTTTGTCTTTGACCTGAGTTATTCTTTTTACTAAATCCAAACTTTCACAGTCATTGCACAACACTGGCTTCACTTACTGTTTATGTAATAAGGCTGTGTTCCAGAACCTTATTTGCATGACTAAGGCTACAGCAATTGCTTCCCAATACTCTTTGGGATTCCCTCCTAGATGTGCAATTGCTTGCCATAACTATGACTATTGGCTGGTCACAGTAGGTTACCGAACTGAGACTGCATGCTCCAATTATATCTGTATACTTTTGGGTCTAATATCAGTTGGTGTTATTGCTGTTGGGGTTATCTAGTAACCAATAGCAACCAGTCAGCAGGCAGTGTGTCCTGGTCTTCTATTTGCAAGAAAACATTTGATTTTCTGCGATAGGCCACTAGGCTCTGGGCTGAATTTGTGCTTGTTATCACATTCTCACTTGCAAAGTGCTGTTTTGGGTTTACGTTGTTGAGTTCTGGGACCATTCTAGCTTAGTATAATGCCCACAGCCCTGCAACCCTGGAGATAAATTATCTGCCTACAATGAATAAACGTGCCATTGCCCATGAATAACATGCAGTCAAGATGTCCAGGCTAGTTTATGACAGCAACACATAATGCTACTGTCCATGGTGGTTGGGTCAATATTTCAAATTAAAAGACTGTTTTGTGTTTGTTTTTTTCAGGTGCTAGGTACACAGAAAAACATATCATGAAATGCTTCTGTTTAATGAAATATAAAAAAGTGTCTCTGCACCTGAATTATCTACTAAAAAATACAATTATCTGTAAAATATACTGTTCAGTTTGGTAAAAAGTTATGCATACTCAGAGGAATCAATTTTTTTTGCTACAGCCTTGTCAGTAATAGACATAAAATGAAAAGCTCTATTAAGGCAAATGCATTTTTTATGGTATTGCACCTTAAATGGGAAGTGTGCTGAAATGTGGCTGCATAAAGCAAGCTTAGTCAATTGCTTGGGATCACATCAGGCAGCCGTACAAGGTCTCTAACTTGTACTAATGTCTCTTAAAAGACGGATACTTTCTGCCCTGAGTTCTTCTGCACTCAACAGATAAAATACACATTAGTATAGATTGGTGATTTGGTCTTAGCTTATATTTGGTCATTCCAATATAGAGTTTTGAAATAAGTAAAGTCACACTCCATTGTAACTGAAACCAGAAATGTCAATTTCCTCTTAATTGTTTCATAGAGTTCAGTACAATAAATATGAACCCAGATTTCTAGCATTATTTTCATTCTTCCTAGTTTCTTGGGAAAATCATGTGTTGCCTAATCTAGCACTTTTTGTTTCTGCTGATGGTACAGAGGTAAAGTCAGGCGTCCCCAATCTTTTTACCTGTGAACAACATTCAAATGTAAAAAGAGTTGGGGAATAACACAAGCATGAATATCGTTCCTGAGGGTGCCAAGTAAGGCATATGATTGGCTATTTGGCAGCCTCTATGTGAATTGGAAGTCTACAGGGGGCTCTATTTGGCCATTAATATGGTGCAACCAAAACCTGCCTTTCAGCCAGTTATTGAAAAATAAGCCCCTGCTTTGAGGTCACTGGGAGCAACATCCAATGTGTTGGTGAACAAGATGTTGCCCATGAACTACTGGTTGAGGACCACTGAGCTGATCTTGAGTATAGGAATGCAAGATCACCCGATAACAAAAATATAAAAAAATATAATAAAAATACAGTTTTAAGGAGTGGCAGTACATTAATTGACACTCATCATTATTATACAGATGTTTCCATATGTCTTCTATAGTACTTGGACTTCTAAGATCACTGTAAAGTTCAGCTATTGCCTAGTTGTGGTTTCTTAAAAACAGAGCGAATGCCAGTGGGTACAGTGCTACCCATAATAGACAAAATCTTTATTAATTAAAGAACAAAAATAAGTAATACATAACAATCATAATACGAAAACTAAAATCGTACTGCACACGAGTCAAATCAAATATCATGGCACTTACAGCAAGGATGTCCAAGAACCTTCACTTCATCAATAGCCAGATATCCATGCTGGTCAGATGTGATCACTTCAAAATAAACCTGAAATGTTCCAAACAAAAGTAAAAATGAACATAAGTATTGCCTGTACCTTCAGGAGAAAAACAAATAGGAATACATGAAAAATATGGTGCATGTTACACTGCTACTTAGATGTTTAGTAGAGATTATAGTGTCTGTGACTTTACATTTATATTAAAGAAGCATCTTTATTTTGACATATTGTTCTAATCTTGCAGGAACTGTTGGTTATTTAAGTGCCTTTAAAACTAAGTCTGTTTATCTTTTTGATATAGTGGTCACAGAATATGGCAACAATTTTTATTAAGAGATTGTTTCTTTCTATCCTTCATTCAGCTGCAAATATCACTGTTATTAGGATTCGGTATAGCAAAGGTTTCAGTGCAAGAGCTGTAATGCACATTTTAGTGTCAACTATCAAACATGAACTGTTGTTCACCAACAAAATATCAGTACTGTCTGTGCAATAAAAAATGTGGCACAATGATGCCATTGACAGCAATTTAAACTGAAAATGAAGAAAAAAAGAGAGGATATGCCCAAATATATCTTGCTGATCCCCAGCTAGATATGAATTGGGATGCTGTTATGTTTTGGCCCAAACATAGGGAAATAAACCTCAAACAACCAGCAAACAATATTGTACTATATATTGTGTATTGCCAGCTTCAGTCAAGCGATTTCAGAGTTATTCAGACTATGTTTACTAGTGTCTTTGGTGTAGATTGTTATACTTTGCTTCTGAAAAAGTAGGCGAGAGTATTTCCTGGCAATTTCGTTATCTACTCAGATCACAGACTAGACACTGTGGACTCAGCTTTCTTTGTATGAAAGCATTTACATTTACCATTTACCCTTTATCTGGAAGCATTAAGATTTAAAACACAGTTGACGGGAGATGTCTTTGTCTAAATAAGCTATATAAAGGTGGACAATATAAGTTCTTAGCAGAGGCAGAGTTAAAAAAACATTGAATGTTTAAATCATCATCATTATTTCTTTATATGGTGCCAGAGAATTACGCAGTGCTTTACATTAATTTATAACAACATCTTACAAGAATCTTACAAAAAATTAACAAAAAAAAGACAGAGTAAGAAAATGATTAGCGATCCCTACTCGCAAGAGCTTATAAACCAAGTAAATATATACAGGCATGGGACCTGTTATCCAGAAAGTTTGGGACCTGGGGTTTTCCAGAATAAGGATCTTTCCATATTTTAGATTGCCATACATAAATCTGCTAAAAATAATTTAAACCAGGGGTCCCCAACCTTTTTTGCTTCGGGGACTGGTGTTGAGGCGAAATCCTGGTGCACCGGTGTCCAATTTGTCGCACCAGCATCCATTTTGTTGCGCCTGCGTCCATTTTGTCGCAGCTTGTAAAGGTCGGCGGCCCACTCTGGGACTGCCCGCAGCCCCGTGGTTGGGGACCGCTGATTTAAACAATAAGTAAGCATAATACGATTGTTTTACCTGTAATAAGGATTCATTATATCTTAGTTTTGATGAAGGTACTATTTACATTATTACAGAGATAAGGAAATCATGTTCAAAATTCTTAATTATTTGTTTAAAATGGGAGATGGCCATCCCATAATTTGGAGCTTCTGGATAATGGATCCTATAATGTAATAAAATATACAATGGTTATAGAAGGCAGCAAATCAATATATAATCAATAAAAATTTTCAGTGATTATAAAGTAATTTGTAAAAGTAAGAGAAGGAGCCAGCATTTCAACATGGAACTGTTTTGCGACAGCTGTTTCTCCCCTTCTCATTGTACAGTATTTCACCAGAATCCAAGCACATTATGCTGTCTATTGGTAGACTAGCACCCAAGTAGGTAAAGGCAGGGAGCACTTTTAGCAATGCAAACAAATCCTTCAGCAGAGGAGCTATCTGGTTAGCTGCCCATCTGCCCATTGTTCTGTTGATAGGCTGCTGATGGGCTGCTAGGGAGGGATTGAAATCACTCCAACTTGGAGTATATCAGTTAAGAGTGACTGAATTTCATCAGAGCACAAGTCACGTGGTTGGGGGCACCTGGAAAACTGACATGTCTAGCCCCATACCAAGCGAAAAAAAAAAAAAAATATATATATATATATATATATATATATATATATATATATTTCCATGCAGGATTCTGCTGGAGCAACACTATTAACTGGTGTGTTTTAAAAAACAAAAATGTTTTTCTGCGACAGTGTCCTTTTACAGCCACAGAAAAAATTTAAGTAATGAATGTAATAAAGTTTGCATAGAATTACATTTTCTAGCTTTAGACAAATTATTTTCTGGTCTAAATTTCCTTTAATAAAAGCAGTTTTATAAAAAAGGAAATCACAATTCAAATCCCCATATTAACTCCACTGAATTTATGTATACAAAAAGTCTGAGGTTTCTTTCCTTTGGCCACGGTACATACTTGGAAGTCTGTGTCATGTTGAGGATGTTTTGCAATGTTCCTTTTAGTACTGTTTACTCAAACTCAAAATGGAAAAGAAAATGATGGAGTTGGAAAGAAAGAGAAGGAGTTCCTGTCCATTTTTTTGTTGTTAAAGGACCACCTGCACATTGCCCACATGTCATGAACTAAACCATCCGCACACTCATTCACGCCGCCGCCAACATCTTGTCTTTGAATAAATCTTTCCATACAGTTATATTCTGAGCCACTGTAGCAAAACAATCAATTTTATATAGCAAAGCTTGTTAATATGCTGCTTCAGCAAGCCAAGCCTATGAGAGACAGATTTATTAAAAAGTAATTTCCAGACTACTCCTTTATAGTAAATAATATGAGAAATTGGATGATGCTTTGTGTGAGAGGAGAATGATTTCACACATCTATTATACTGTCATTCCAAATTTGAATTATACAGCCCAATAAATTATTAAAGGCCTACAATCATTACATCATTCTTCTTTTTTCCCATTAAACTTTTTTTTCACACAAGAACACCCATAATGGTAATTCATAGAGATATGGGAGCATAAATCTCACCATGCCAAAAGTTTTAGGGCTGATGCTGTAGAATAGAAACAAAACATTGATACAGATGTATAATGCTGACTTGCAAGATACAAAAATTGTATTGATTATTGATAACAAAAGATCCAGGGTATATAACCACCCTCCTTCCCCTGTGCACATTTTCAGCACCAGAGTGGGTCCAGTTAGGTCCACATCCCAAGTGCAGAAAGCGCAATTGTGCTCTCTATACTAGAAGACTCAAATTTGTTTGAAAACTGAAAATTTGACACTTAAAGTTACTGTACCAGGATTAGGTTTTTGGTATAGGATTTACTATCCAGAATGCGCTGATGGAAGAAATCCCACCCTGGTAGTTTCGCCAGCGCTACGCAAATTGTAAAATGCAAAGTTGTGCTCAGGGAGGCGATGGGTAGCGAAGTTTCGCTACCATTACTTTGTCAGGAACAGTAGTGATGCCTAATATGCATACAGCGCCAATTTTATAAAAAATAAAGTTGTCCTATTGCCCGAAACATGTGCCCACTGTATAGTTGAGTTGCCATATGTTAGGAAATGTAGGGGGGAAGGAGGGTAACCCTAAAAAAATTATTATCTTTTTCTGCCTATCACCCTTAAAAAAGTAAAAGACGACAGCGTTTTTGGGACTTTTTTTTAGAAACTCCTATCTACTCTGTTGGACTTTGCCTGGTCTGAGGTGGTGAAGTCAAGTCTTGTGCAAGAAGTAATGTTCAGTAAAATCCGCATCTAAGCGAATTAGTGTAGTTACGTCCCTTCGTTTGTGCGCAACTTCACCTGGCATAAGGGTTTGAAGTTGCGCTAGAGTCTGTCTACTTCGCTTTTGTGAAGTTACGCCAGGGACCATTAGTAAATCAGCGAAGTGCCGAAAATACGTCACGCAACCGAATTTGCACAAGCGTTAGCCGCTTCGTGCTTTAGTGAATTTCCCCCATGTGAGATGGGCCTCCTGTAATTCGGAGCTTTCTAGATAATGGCTGTCCAAATAAAGGATCCTGTACTAGTACCAAAAGCCCCAATTTATGAACAATGATAATGTAATAAACTTCTTCTTTTCAATTTTCTTTGCATGTTTCACCACAATATAATAATTACTTTTTTCTGCTTTGTAAAACTCGTCAAGTTGTGCTCTCTACACTAGAAGACCCAAATTTCCTGTTTGAAAATTGGAAATTCGGCTCTTAAAGTTACCAGGATTGGCTTTTTGGTATGGGTATAGGATCTATAATCCAGAATGTTTGGAACCTGATGTTTTCTGGATAAGGGATCTTTCTGCAAGTTGGATATCCATATATTAAGATACTGTTATATTAACACAGAAAAAAAGGAAATTAATTTGAAAAAATTTTAATTGTTTTCTTGGAGACTATGGGGCAAATTCACTAAGATCCGAAAATGCGCTACCGTAGGCTTCGCTAGCGTTCGCCACACTTCGCCAGGCAAAATTTCGCCAGGGCTACGCAAAGTCACTAAAGTGTGAAGTTACGCTCAGGTCAGCAAATGGTAGTGTAGTTGCGTTAGTGTTACTGCGCCAGACAAAGTGTAGTTACGCTAGCGATGCCTAATTTGCATACGGCAGGAACTTAAGCATATAATATAAGTATATGTTACAGCCACTACATTCCACTACACAAGCCCAGGAAACCTTTAATAAATAAAATAAAGTTGTCCTATTGCCCTACATGTGCCCCCTGTATAGTTGTGTTGCCATATGTTAGGAAATGTAGGGGGGAAGGAGGGTAACCCCCCCAAAAAACCCGATCTTTTTCAGACTATCACCCTACAATGGTAAAACAGGGCAGCGTTTTTTTGGGACTTAGAAAAATTTTCCATTTTTTTTTTCAAACTCCTCTTTATTGTATTGAACTTCGCCTGGTCTGACCAGGCGAAGTAAAGTCTAGCGTAAGTGGTAATGTTCAGGAAAAAGTTGATCTTAGTGTATTTGCGTAATTACGATACTTCGTCAGTGGGCAACTTTGCCTGGCATTAGGGTTCAAAGTTGCGCAAGTCTATGAACTTCCCTAGCGAAAATTCGCCTGAGTCGGTGTTATTGAATTTCCGAAGTTGAGAAATGACGTCACGCTGGCGAATTAGCACAAGTGAGCTTTTGTGAATTTGGGCCTATGTGAGATGAGCGTCCTGTAATTTGGAGCTTTCTAAATAATGGTTTTCCCAATAAAGGATCCTGTACTAATACCAAAGGCCCCAATTTTTAAACAATGATAATGTAATAAACTTTTTCTTTTCAATTTTCTTTGCATATTTCACCCAAATACAATAATTATTTTGTCTGCTTTGTTAAACTCGTCAAGTCAATAATTTCTTATCACAGACACAATGTGTAATTAAATGATTGTAACAAAACCAGAGTCTCCATGGGGGAAGCTTTGCCACAAAGCAGAATGACAGCCACAGTTACTAAGAAAGACACATTCGAGTTCAGGCAGAAGAGAACAGAAAAAAAAAAGATTTAGTGGAATTATTACTCTGCTTCCCTTTATACAAAATTTACAGCTGAAACCCCATTTCTCAGGATATTTCTGCTCAAAACAAATATGGTATTTGTCAATTACTGTATGTGAGCTGCTGTATATAAAACAGTATGATAGCCGAACAAGCTGAAATATATTATGGGATTTCATAAAATAAGAGTGAACTTGTAAAATTACTGGAGGAAGAGAATAATCTCTTTACTGTTGATTCAGTTTTCAGTACTTACATATATTAGAAATCATGAAAGAAATATGACACTCATTAGTCTGGCAAAGGCAACGACGTCCGTCTCTAAAACAAAAGTGATACATCTAATATATCTCTGCTTAGAAAATGTGAGAAACAAGGGTTATGTTTTCCATCTTTTATGGTCAATAACTTAGAGGAAAAGGATATTTTATTTCCTCATTAGTATGCATTTCATCATATTAGGCTCAAATTCCATAGATACAGAAACATAAACCCTGCTTTTTAGGCAAAGAAATAGATACTGCCATGGGAATTTAACACCTCACTGTGCTTCTCGAGAGTGAGAGACAAAGGGATTATTATAAGGGGAAATGTAAGTGCAAGATGTAAATTATGCCCAGTTCTAGAAACGAATCATGTGTTTGCTTTATAACAGAAGAACAGCAACAGTCGATTGGCTGCTATGGTTTACTAGACCAGTAGCAAACTATACACCTTTAATCTACAGGCCCGTATTTGTGGTAAGGCCACAAAGGCCCGGGCCTAAGGCGGAAGAAATTCAGGGGTGACTAGCTGCAGCCTAAGTTGCACATGCACATATTCAAGATGTGCGCATTTACCTACAGAAAGGGCCGCCATCGGGGGGGGAAAGGGGGGACAAGTGTCCCAGCCTGAAGGGGGCAGTGCTGCACTTTTGAAGAGCCGGGCCCCCCCTGACGAGCGCCGAAGACGTGCTACCTTCCGATGTCCCCGAACAGCTGCATGCGGAAGTGCCGAACAGTCAAATGTCCTGAAGCGACAAAAAGACCCGAAGTCTATAAGGAGCCGACACTGAAGTCCTGAAGCAGCGAAAATACACGATGTTACGAAAGGAGACAACACTGAAGTCCTGAAGCGGTGAAAATACCAGAGCGAAGTGAGACACTGATGTCGAATTTGATCCTTAGTAAATCTGCACCTAAATGTTATCTTTACTAGACAAAACATCTGCATGCTAAACATGTCCCTTCAAGAAAAATGGGGAAGTGCTGTTCTTTTGCCAGCTCACAAACAAAATATGTAATGTAAAATCTATGCGTAAATCAATCTAAATGAAAGGATGTGACAATACAACTGTTGTAGTTTTTCCAACTTTAATTCACTTGTCTTGATTTGTTATAGGTTAAATATGAGAATATGAAACTCGTGACCTTCCAGCTGTTACAAATTACACTGTTCTGCTGCTTCCGACTGCCTAACCAGCACTGGAAAAAGAAGCTCCCGAGGCAAACACCCCAGCTTACCTTTCACGTTTCCTGGTTTATCTGAGAGTAGCAGAAGCAGGTACATAAAGCTCCATCTCTGAGGCATATGGCAGAGAATAAATGATTTCCAGCCATTGCTACACAACACCACATGTCTGCAGACAGTGTTTGAGGGAAGGCTAAAAGCAAATAATATCAACAGCAAATACATGCACAGACTGCAAAGAAATTAAAATTGTACATGAAGGGAAAATGAAAATGTTGCATAATTAGTTACATTTATATTCAATGCAATAACTCACAATTTGTTTGTGAAAGGCAAAAACTTTTTTGGACACCCGAATAGTGATTTATTTTTAATCCCTTGTGCATATTTCATGGGGGTTATTCACACAACAAGCCTTACAGTCTTACTGTAGTTGTCAGTAGAGTAGGCCAGATTTAAGTGCACAGTTTGGCGCAGTAGCATTAAAAGCCCCTGCCTTGGACAAATATGACCGTTAGCAAAATCAGCAAATTAGTAAAATGGCAAAAACTTGGCATTGAAGTCAGTAGGCGTTTTTTTTGTGCTGCATTTTTCAAACCACAAAATAATGTTTTTTTTATTGTTCATTAGAGTATATGGTGTTTTTTCATGGAAAAACCCGGCAAAACAATGTGCTCATCCCTAGTTACAACCTACAGTAGTTGATTTAGCCCCTAATATGTAATAAAGGGCACTAAGTTTGCCAAGGAACAGTAACTCATAGCAGCCCATAAGATGTTTCTATTTAAACAGGTGGTCAGTAAATTATACTTCTTAAATGGTTACTATAGGTTACTGCTCCTGGGCAAATGTAGTGCCCTTACTTACATATAATAAGACTGCCATCTGTTGTGTGACAGAATCCCCCCCCCCCTCAAATATAGGTAGTAAAAAATTTGGGGTACCTGGTTAAATGTGCAAACTGTTTAAGTACTCTATTTAAGTATCTAAACTCATACAGTATAATGTATAAGACAAATTATACCTCCCATCAAAACCTCCTATCCTCTACCTTCAACCTTCTTTCTTCTTTCCATCTGTTGTTACTGTTTTGTAAATGTTTAAATTTAAAATAAAAACTTAAAAAAAAAAATATAGGTAGTAAAAATAAATCACTAAAAAGTAATGAACGAGGTCCATTACTTAACCGTAAACTATAATTTGGCCTTTAACAAATACACTGAGAGTAATTGCATTGATTATGTTTGTCCACCTCTCACTGGAGATTAGTTCTAACCTTTTGAGAATCTTTATGTGGGTAAAAGGGTGCAAAATGCTGCTGCTTCTGATTGTTGAATCTTCAATGAAAAAAACAAGCATGAGTTCCTTCTTGAAATATAAGACACAGATGAAACTTTAAAAAAGCAATAACTAGTAGGTAATTGGTAACTCTGATAACTATATCCTTACAGTGTGACATTGAACATTTCCTTTATTTCTCTTTAAGGAATTTGGCTCTAAAACAACAACTCTGTTACAATGTATAGCTGAGAGATTTTCTTTCTGTCCTAGTTATAATACCATTGCACTGAGGAATAATTCCCACTAAATGCAGTCATGCTACCTACATGCGGTAGCTCCTGAGCTAAGGGCTTAAGCACACACACAGAACTGGCATTTCAAGTGCTTTTGAGCTGTATATTTTTCATGTACTAGCTGATTAGAATGCTGTTTTCAAACTCAAACGCATGATGTGTGAATGTAATGCCGAAAAGCATTGTTCTGCAGAATATCATTTATTTTTTATCCATTTGTAATGTGTCAAAAGGGACACTGTCATAACAAGTGCAAAGTTCCAGTCATCCATAATAATCAGCAGGCAGCACCAATGGGCTGCAAACATCTATGGGTTACTATGGGTTACTAGACCTGGAGCAAAGGCTGCCTAATCCTTTGCAAATTTTAAATACCAAGAGGCCTACATTCTTATCCTTACATAATGCTGCAAGACTTCAATAGATCCCATATTGCTTCAAGCTGAAATAATTTGCAATACAGGTGCACGCGTTGAAAGTTTCTGCTTTAATAGCTATAACGCAAAACTGCCCTCTGGTAGTATACAACAAAAGTATTCAGGATACAATGTAGCTTTAGCTGGTACCATTGGGAATGTTTGGTGGGGCTTGCGAAGAGCGTTTCTAACCTACTGCCCCTCAGTCTGTGGGGGATGCTGGGAGTTGAGTTGAGTTGAGTTGAGTTGCAATGAAAAGATGTGAGTATATATTTTGTTACTTTACCTCTACAGTTAAGAATGAACTTGGCAACACTAAACCTATCTGTGTGAATCTATTAGTATAACAAAAAACAAAAGGGCTTTTATAATAGATGAATAAACAGATCCGCAGGATACACATGCATTAAGAAAATGCCAGGTGCCTTGGTGGGACCTCTTTCTTTTCCTTTGGGCTGCACAATATGCTTTAAGTCATATCTAATTAAACAAGGTACAGGCTGCATATCATTTGCAGCGGCTCTAATACAGTAAGACAGAAGGATTGTCATGTTTTTCCATATGTTTTTCCTCTGAGCTGGACCTTTCAACACCAGCTTGTGCAACTCTCAGATAAGCCAGGAAGGCTGAAAGGTTGCCTGTACTCTTTGCCTCTAGAGACCACTAAGCAAATGTAAAAACAAATCAAGAGAATATCAAGCAAAGCCAAAAACTCACAATTGCTATTATGCTATCTATGCTGTATTTTTGCTATGGGAAAATCCACTGTCTATCTGTCTTTCTATCTTTTCTATCTGTCTAAGTCTTGCCTGTTGGCTTCTTTTACTCATTATACGATAGAACTACTGTGTACTCTACTGTGTTGTATGCTGTTTTTACATTATTTGCAATATAGTTCTGCCAGAATTGCATGATGCATAATAAGACTGCCATCTTGCACTGTTGAAATTGCTCATTTTGTAAAGGTGTGCCCATGTAATTACATAAGTTCCCAAGACTCCCAACTGGTAAACCATGACACATTATCCCATGCTCTCAATCTACCGCAGACACACCCATTTCTGGTAAATACACCTTTTTGGAGAACTGCCAATGGGAAACTATAAGATAGATAATGTTAGAGTAGGTAAGCAATAGCTAACTAGCTGTAGTAATGACCAATAAAACTGGCCATAGACGTAAAGATTTTTAAAAGAGCCAATCATCATTATGAGACCACAATTATCTCGAAACGATCGTACGAATTGTCCAAACAATTGTCTGAAAGATGTCGGTCGAAAAATCGATGTGTGATCGTTCAAATCCCGCTAACTGCATGATAATTTGACGGATTGGTCGGACTGCACTGAAATCGGTCGTCCAGCAAAGAAGAATTGTTGTGTCTATGGTGACCTTAAGACAATAGCGGACTAGCAGAAGTAATGACCAATAAGACAATAGTTGAATAGCAGATGTATTGACCAATAAGGCACTGATGACATCACCAGTCTGATTGGGGAATGTGATACCCACCTTGATATTAAATTTGGTGCACATATCCATTAATTGCCACCATCAGAACATCAATTGCTTTATGCCTGCAAGTCATGTGTTTATATATTTTTATAACCTACAGCCATCTTTCAGAGACCCATACTGTAAATTATATCCTTATAATACACAAAAGCCATGAATATCTTGTAAATTAAATCCTTATAAACAGTGATTTCTGATGTCATCAGTTATAAATGTTGAGTTCTGATGTCCTTTTTGTCACATGACTCACTGAAACTTGTGATTATAATAAATAAAGTACCCCCAGTTGCAAAATATGAGGATATTAGAAGTTACCACGAAGTTCCATGACCTGTATAAAAAGTAAATATATATATATATATATATGTATATTTATTTGGTCATGAAACTCCTCTGTAACTTGTAATATCCTTATATTTTACAAGGGGGGGTACTTTATTCTCTATATAAATGTCAAATTCTGATGTAATGTTTAAAATGTAAATGCGCCAACAAAGGCCCAAAAAATAGTACCACATTGTGCCAGAGCACATAGACCCTACTTCGGCACAAATACCTTTTGCCATTACAAACCCAACAAATCATACGGGTCTAGTACAACCACCCCACCACTCACCCTCTCAATCTCAATTACAGGAAAACCTTTCCCTTGCTTCATATCACTCACAGACCTCACTTCCTTCCCACAAGGTCTACAGTGATGGAGAAGTAACAGCCGTCAATGCTAGTTAGGGCAGACTTATCAAGAGTTGAAGTGAAAATTTGAATAAAAATTCTAATTTCAAAGTAATTTTTGGGTACTTCGACTATTGAATAGGCTAAAATTTTATTTAATTGAAAAAATTCGACTATCTGAATATCAAAGTACTGTCTCTGTAAAAACTTCGACTTCGCCTCTTCGACCACCTTAAACCTGCCAGATTGCTGTTTTAGCCTTTGGGAGACCTCCTATAACCATATGGAGTCTTTGGCTGAAGTTTGAGAAGTTGAAGTTTTTTTGGTGGGGAAATCGGTCAAATCACTCGATAGAATGTGATAATCGTCTATTCAAACTATTCTAATTCGAAACGGAAATGGGCCTGTTTGATTGAAAATGCAAACTAATTTTGGCTGGTCGAATTTCGAAGTATTTTCACTTTGAGATTCAACCCTTGAAATTCAACCCTTGATAAATGTGTACTGAAGGGTCTACAGGTATTCTTCACCCAGAAAATAAATGAATAAGTACAGTATACAAAAAAGCTAACTATAAAGCAACAAATGTCAGCATCTGAAGGAAACAACATAAACTGAATATGCCCCTGTTCTTAAGTATGTGCAATATCAGTTAACTTTAAATTAGGCTTCAAACCAGAATTACCTTTATTTAGAGAGTGGCTGTAGACTTATTACCACCGCCTGTCATAATGATAACTATGCAACAATAGAATAAAAAACACAGCAACTCAATTTGGCTGGATCTATACTGCTTTATTCCCTATATGCTTCATTTAAAGGAAAGGTCTCACAATGGTAAAGGTCAGCTTGTTTCATAAGCTGCAGGTGTCTCAAATAAGAGAGCGTGCTTACTGGAACACATGGATTATTAGATCCATGGCTGTCAGTGAATGAGACAAAAACAAACCAAAAAAAAAAAATATTATAGAGAAATTATTGAGGAACAATGATGTTAACCTGTAAAGGATAAGTAAGCAATTAATTAAAAGAACCATTTATAATTATAAAACGCTATATATAATTAAATCTGTCATTTGTATGCATCGTGTTTAATTCAAGATAGACCTGGCATTGTATGTTCCTGAGGTAATTACAGAGTATACATAGAAACTGGGGATGTGACTGCTGCGGAGTATGTGAGTTGAAAAGGTAATGATGTTTAAGAATAGGCTTCAATTTAAATACACAGTAATATAAATACACTTTAATTAGTACTTGGCTAAATATATGCATGATATATTGGGATTTAACAGGGCTCATTTACAAGCGCAAGTGCAGTGTGCAAGTACAATTTTGGGTGCTAGTCCTATGTATTTTACCCATAATGCAGCTTTTTCCCAGCATTATTTTGTCTGGATATGAGCTTTGCACAATTACGCCTATTATATAGAGTAGGAGAGGTACCAAATATAAGAGGGTATAGCTGAATGAGATTAAACAATATGAAAATGGAATTATGTGCTATATAATCATTATGTATTTTTGAGAAATCTTGAGACCTCCCTTAATAATACAATGTATAAGATAGTGGTAATATACCTTTAAGGAATACCTTTAAGTGATTCCTTTAAGGATTTGCTTGAGGGTAGGGATACCTATAATTTGCAAATTGTGAATGTTGTGGAAGTGCCAAGAAATGGGGCATGAAACGCATCAGTAGTTGTTTATTGCAGTGAGCCAAAGTTGGCAGTTTTGAATGTATTTCTATTAATAAAAGAAAATAAGATTTTAATATGATCCTGTAGAGAATGTGTTGTCATGTAAGTCTTTTTATGTAAGACTGCAGCAAGGTAAGTCCGATTTGATCAATTTAATTCAGGAGCCAATTTACTGCCAACTTACTGCTTCTGATATATTTTTGGACTGCAAAGGAAACCAATAAACCTGAAAAAAACCAATGCAAACACACAAACTCCATGCATCTAATTTAGCCCAGGGTCCCAGTGCTAAACTGCTGACCACTGTGATGCCCCTTTGCCCACACCACATTAAGTTGCGTTAGTGAAAGTTATTTTCTTACAACTTTCTAAATGGCCAAGCATTAGCAAATAGCTGCATAATTTGAAGAAATTCATCTAAATGCATTTGCTCAAAATGTAGTTTTGCATTTATTTTATGTCTTAGAAAATCAAATGATTGATCTAATACTGTCAGCTCTCAAAAGCAATACTGGAAAATGAAAACAATATTAAACATCAAATAAAAAAGCCACCCAGAATAGTACAATATATTCATAAGTGACTATTAGTAAAATATGAAATTTAAAATTAAATAAAGATATATAAAAAAAGGTTACCAGATTTTGCTGTGGAAGGCGAGAAATGATAGCTTGAAAAACTGCAAACTCTGAGTGAACCCAGCTGATAGCAGAGATAAAACTGAATGAATTAAAGTAAATGTACCTTTCAAATGCAAGATGTAACAGTGAAGATATAGTTCCAGTCATGTTATGTGTTGAAAGGTAACATCCAAAAAGAAATCTACAGTTGAACACTGCAGAAATTAAATAACAAGGCCCTACATGTGGGCATGGTCTTTCCATTCTTTACTATACATCGTTTCTACAAATACATTAATTTACTAACATAGGTGCTGTACAAGTGCTGTTGTCAGTGGTGTAACTATAGAGGAAGCAGACCCTGTGGTTGCAGGGGCCTGGACTGTGGAGTAGGCCCTGTGAGGTAATGCCCTGGGACGTTGGTTGTTGCTTTTATATATGTAGATAAAAAGGGTCATTGACTCTGATTTAAAGGGTCATTGACTTTGCCAAGCAACTAGTAGACATATTAGTATTATTATTATTTGCATGGAAATAATTAGATGTAGCCACTATATGCAGGAACTTTGAAACTATGAATAATACAAACTGATCTCAGACACAAATTAAACTTATTTCATTTCACTGCGAGAATTCCTTTACCACTTGCATATTCTCATTGTAGAAGCTGCATGCAACAGAGAAACTGGCTGGAAGAAACTCAATGGATAATTACATACCTCTTGTCCTTAAAGTTAATTTAGCTTGGGGTTCATACCAGCTGTTCCAAAAGTTTTATAGTTAAAGGGGACACGTCACCCAAAATAAATATTCAAAATCCTATTTTATCACATTCGTCAGTCAAGCAAAATTAACTTTATTTACACTATATAAATTATTTGATTCTTGTTTCCTTCAGTCTGGGAATTCATAATTATAGCAAGCAGGCAGGAGCCATTTTGTGGACACTGTTATTAAAGGAAAACTATACCCCCAAACAATGTAGGTCTCTATAAAAAGACATTGCATACAACAACTCATATGTAAAACTCTGCTTCATGTAAATAAACCATTTTCATAATAACATACTTTTTTAGTAGTATGTGCCATTGGGTAATCATAAATAGAAAATTGCCATTTTAAAAAATAAGGACAGCCTCCTGGGATCCTAGGATCCAACGGTGCCCACAAACATACCAAACAAACTATAAAGTTAGATCACATGAGCCAATTAACAGACAGTGTTGTGTCTTTTGCTGCCACGCTTCTTCCTGTTACAGTTACAGTTGAAATATTTCTGGTCAGGTGATCTCTGAGGCAGCACACAGACCATCATGAAATGGTGGTTCAAGGCAAGAGATGTAAAAGGGCAATATTTACTTAAATATATATTCCAGTTTGGTAAGATTCTTTAATATGTCAATTAATTTGATATAAACATCTGTTGCTCAAGTATTCATTTTGGGGGTATAGTTTTCCTTTAAGGCAAGCGTTATATCATCTTAGAATCTTGTTTGTGCACCAGAATGGGGGATCCAATGTCCATCCCAATGCCCTGGCTACACAATTAAACAGTGTAGAGAATGGGGAAAAGTGTGGAGAGCAGTGACATCTAGGAAGTGCTGAATGGAAAGTTAAAGTAATTGTCTGCCCCCTACGGATATGTATTTTGCTTAATTGGAATCTCTACCATGATAACCAGAAACAGAAAACAATCTTTCCCACTAACCACACTAAACGACAACACAACTACAAAAGTATGCCCTGGCATTTAAAAGTGTCAGAAAGGAAAGTGCTGGTTGAAAAAAGAATTACCTGACAATAATATTTATTTAAACAAAACATAGATAACATTTCTGCTGGGCTTGGAATGCTCCCTTCCCACCAGGTGACAGTGATCAGTGGCAGCGTCACGTTGGACATTTGTTTCAGATAACATTATCAGTGATTAATGTTTCAGACAAAAGGTCATCAAACACAGAATAAAATGGCATCATCACAATCTTTTATTTATATTAATAAAAAAAAAAACACATTCTATAGCTCAATACAAGAGTAGACTATTATGGATAAAACAAATTGGAAAATGTCAATTGCGTTATCATTGACAAATGCATTGTGCACAGCTCAAAAAGAAATACATCTTTTATCTTGTATTCATAAACATGGTTCAAATATTTATGTATATATCAATGATATTCTCTGGATATTGCAGAAGGTTATTATGCAATAGAACTCTATATATATTTCTGTTCATTCTTCTAAAAGCTGCCATATTGTACCTTCAATGTAAACTAGTTAAAGCTGAGTTCTAAGGTGTCCATACAGACACAAATACAGACCCACATACAAACCCCACTCAAGGGTTAATCTCAACCCTCTATTTGACTACTGTCAATTAAAAAATAAAAGGAGGAATTTAAACCCACTGACTGTCATTGTTTGCACAACACAGATCCAAAAACATTCCCTCTGTATCACTGACTTTCAGGAACTTCCTGATTTAGAACGAGGGACCTGAGTTATACTGGCTGCTGCTACTTCTCCAGACTAAGCCACAGGAGGCAATGTTTTATCCTGACAGTTTATCTAAATGTCTTTCCCTACTGTGTTCTCTGCTAACCTGCTTTGTTCCAGCTACAGCAATAGCCCAATTAAGGGGCTATTTAAGCTTGCCTCCTCTAACAACCTGTGCTGGATCATTGTTCTACTGCCATGGCCAAGCCTGCCAAATATCATGTCCAAGGATCCAGTCCCAGTAATTTCATGCTATATCCTTGTTTCTGTCTGATTCCCCAGTTTTGGCTTTTTATTTGGATTCCAGATTGTCTTCCACCAGCCCCAAATATTGTGATGCTTTCCAGTTTTCAATGGTCAATATATTATGTAACTTGTGTTCTTTGTATCAAAACATCTACCACATAAACCAAACTTGTATAGGTATAAAATAAATGAATCGGATTGTACGACAATGATGAATCATATCAGTCCCCGGTGTTTTGTCCCCATATAAGAGTCTCCAACTTAAAGGTAAACTCTACTCCTGAACAACGTCGGTCTCTATAAAAATATAGTGCATAAAACAGCTCATATTTAACCCTGCTTCATGTAAATAAACAATTCATAATAATCTACATTTTAGTAGTAATAATAATAATAGTAATAGTAGTAATAATAATCTACATTTTAGTACCACTGGGTAATCCAAAATAGAAATTTTTTTAGTTAAAGTACTAAGGGTCACCCCTTGGGATCCTACGACTCGCAGTGCACACAAAAAAGTCAAGAACAAACATGCATGTTAGGTCACATGAGCCAATTGCTGGACAAAGTTCTGTCTTTTGTTCCCACTCTTCTTCCTGTTACAGTTAGAGCTGCATTATTTCTGGTTAGGTGATCTCAGAGGGCACACACAGACCATCAAAAAATTGAAGCTCAAAGGGAAAGTTGTAAAAAGGCAATATCTAATTAAAGTTATACTGTCATGGGAAACGTTTTTTCAAAATGCATCAGTTAATAGTGCTACTCCAGCAGACTTCTGCACTGAAGTCCATTTCTCAAAAGAGCAAACAGATTTTTTTAATATTCAATTTTGAAATCTGACATGGGGCTAGATATTTTGTCAATTTCCCAGCTGCCCCAGTCATGTGACTTGTGCCAGCCCTTTAGGAGGGAACTGCATTCTGGCAGGCTGTTGGTTTTCCTTCTCAATGTAACTGAATGAGTCACAGTGGGACATGGGCTTTTACTATTGAGTGCTGTTCTTAGATCTACCAGGCAGCTGTTACCTTGTGTTAGGGAGCTGTTATCTGGTTACCTTCCCATTGTTCTGTTGTTAGGCTGCTGGGGGGAAAGGGAGGGGGTTATATCATTCCAACTTGCAGTACAGCAGGAAAGAGTGATTGAAGTTTATCAGAGCACAAGTCACATGACTTGGGGCAGCTGGGAAAATGACAATATGTCTAGCCCCATGTCAGATTTCAAAATGAAATATAAAAAAATCTGTTTGCTCATTTGAGAAATGGATTTCAGTGCAGAATTCTGCTGGAACAGCACTATTAAATGAAATTAAATTTTGAAAAAAAGAAAATTTCCCATGAAAGTATCCCTTTAAATATATATTTCAGTTTGGTAAGATTCTTTAATAGGCAACTTAATATGATATAAACTATCTATTGGTTAAATATTCATTCTGGGGGCAAAGTTTTCCTTTAATGAAATAGGATCTAATTATCAATTAAATCTCCTGGGCATTCCACATATCTTCATATGTTTCAAGCTGGTCCTGCACAGGCTGAAATAGTAGACAACCACACAGTGACTGCCCTGACCTATTAAATAGCCAATTTTAAGGATAATATTAGAGAACTTATATAGTTGTTCTTTCAGTTGCCCAAAGCCATTAGATTTTCTGCAACCGTACTTTCCTACTGAATGGATATTAAATAGCACTTACTTGTAATCATTTAGTTCTCCCATACAGTTATATTTAATACAATATACCCATATGCCTTAGCCATCTTTCTGGGATGGCTCATTTACTAACTGCTTGAGAGATGCCCCAAACTGTGTCCATAATTTAACTGCTTTTTAAGCTGGCACAATACATTTTAAAAAGGTTGAATAATAAATGATTTTGCATCACGCATGATGGGAACGAAATGAAAGAGCAGTGGCTGATTTATGATAAATGGGTTGTTGCAGGAATAAAACAGATAAGCTGTATATATAGGGCACAAACAGGCGAACAGTCAAAAGCTATTGTATATTTTGGAATTCACTTATATTTAGATACCTTATTTTTTGTATTATACTGTATGACTGGTCATGCAAAACGACTAGAGGGCATTGCATTATGTCTAAGACATAGATGCCATTTTACTTGGAATGTCCTAGAAAGAGCAGGCTGCCATCATTAGCCTAGAATGAGGATATGCTATGTAAGTATGTGAGACTAAGTGCAGATGTATTCCATTTAGTTGAAAGGCTATTATTTCTGGGCTTGAAGCCTGCAAGGTAACAGATCATCACCTCCAGTTTATTATGTTTGCATGGCACCTCTTGCTGATTTCCACATGCAAGAAAATAAACGGTGATGTTTTATTCAAGATGCAATTAAAACTCCTAATTGTTCATCTCAGTAACCATCTTGATGCCCTTTTATCTGTATATTTGTGAAATGTCTTATGAATTTAGAGTGGCAAAAAAATTGTCACTTTTCAAAGGAGCCAGAAACGATGCATTTTCATGCCATTTTACAATGGGATTTTTTTTTAGTTGTAAACACTTAAGTTTGCCAAAACCAAATATGCTGCTTGTAACTGAACAGCAATAACTGGCTTACCTTATCTCAACAAACACAAATCCTATAGCAAGCATTTGTTTGACATACTGCTGTAGCAATGAAATATTTAGCAAAACAAATGCCAACATTATCAAAAGTTCACCAGTGGGACCTATTCCATATATATATATATATATATATATATATATATATATATACAAATAAACTTCACCTTGGTTGATTCTACTATGAAGTCCTGGAGTGCGTCATTCTTTGGAAAAGGATTATCTACACTTCATATGACAGCACCCAGGCATTAACTTTGCTTTAATTGGAGTGCACCACAGCTGGAACTATATATATATACCATAAAAAAACTATTTTACTATTTGCACATGCTTTTGGGTGATTTTAAAGTCTGGTCTATTAGCCACTATTGATCAATAATGGAACTGATAGATCTAATAATGGACCAGAAATATGAAGCCTCATTTAAACCCTGCAAGGCAGGATGCTAAGTGCTAAAAAACAGGGAAACTGCCATGTATTTCACGTGTGCCCTGTTCTAGTATAGGCATAGTATTTTGTGCTATAAATTCAGCACTGTCTGCATTCAGCTATGTTGTATTCATAAGGGTGGAGGCATGCATGGCAGTGTCACCCTCCTGTTTCATACCCGTACCATATTCAGGTGTGTAAGTTAGGGAACTTAGAGCGGTTTAACTAGAGTGTTCTTGCAATCACAGAAAAAAGCTGCAGCACCTCTTAATTGAAAAAGTGAAAAACTTGCCTTTATTAGGTCAGAAATGCAACGTTTCGGGCCAGTCCTTGCCCTTTCTCTTTAAAATTAAAGATGAAGCATATAGTATATACATTTGTTCAAAAATGTGTATTTCATCTAGAAAAGTTCATTAGGGTAGCTTAGGGCAAAGAAACACAGCCTAGTGATGTCTTCATACAAAATTAGATCATTATATTCTATATTTGCAAGACTTTATATACAAAAGATAGCTGCATCTCTGTGTGCAAAAATGGCCAACGTTGGTGAGAAGTGGTGCCAGATCTAGTGTTCAATAAATCTATATTTATGTAAATCTATATAAAGCATCACCTAGAAATAGCAGACAAACGCATTGGATTATATTAGATGTTTATTTTTTATAAATTGACAAAATCTGTTTATTCGATGTTTAATAAATAAAAAAGGGACATACCTGATAAAACCTTGGCCAGAAGATGCTAATAGCCAGCTCTGCCCGGTTCCAGGTGCCGGTAGCACTCCCTGAAATATTCCAGACTTGGTTCCCCATAGGGCCATTATTTACTGTGACATAAATATTCATTGATCCAGGAAGGGCCCCACTTTTGCTTGATACAAAATAGTGGAAATCAATACAGTGTGTGTCGTTCTCTTTCAGCTGAGGTAAATATAGCACAGATCTTTGTCCAGCAAATCTTCCAGTAGTATTCACCATCATAAAGGAACCTGAAAGGCAACATAGCACAGCATTACACTTTCTTCTACCACTTCTGCCATAAGCTATGGGACATATTACCAGACAGATTTCTTATTAACATGCAGCAGGCTATAGACACTTGCTTAAAACTCCTAATTATTCGCTATAACTTGTTTTCATTTCCTCATGCACACTGTGGTATCTCAGCTTTATTGATCTGTTGGCCTTTTGAGCATATAAGATAATTATCAATTATAATTCTACTCCATATTATATACAGTATATATATATATATATATATATATTGTTTAGTACTAGTTAATACGTTTTGGTACTAGCTTTTTCATCCCCTGATTTTTTTGAGTTTTCCCTCACTTTACATAGTTTTATTTGTGGTTCCACTTACAAATATGGGATCCGTTATAGAGAAACCCATAATCCAGAAGGCTCTGAATTACGGATAGGCCATCTCCTATAGACGCCATTTTATCCAAATAA
>CM044441.1:106105657-106120810 GCA_024363595.1 Xenopus borealis
GTGGGAGGAGCAAAAGAGCCCTGATGATTATGGGTAGGCTAGAAATGAGGTACGTGACTGGCGCTCCCACACCATTGTGCCCTAGGCACATGCCTCTTCTGCCTACCCCTAATTCTGGCCCTGGGGGGGGGGCACATGGGTCATAACTGTTTGCTTTTGAATCTGGCCTGTACGATTAGGATCAAACAGCGAACCTTGGGCGCATGCACAGTAGTACAAACTGGCAAATGCGTCCTACTGCGCAGGAGCCGCCAAGCGTGGATGGAAGAAGAAAGAAGGTGTTGCTGTAGAAGATGGCGCCGGGAACCTGGCTGGAGGAGACCTGCATGGAGAGGTAAGTAGTGACTTAAGGGCATTTGCCCCGGGGGAGAGGTAGAACGGGGGGGAGCAGTGGAGGGGGTCTATGGGGAGGAGGGGGTTAGCGCTGGAGGGGTTGAATTCCCCTTTAAAGTCACTGACTAACTCAGAGTTAGAGCTGAAAAGCAGTTGTGTTCTGTTAGACATCCAGTCACTCCAGCCTTTATACATGAAATCTTTGGCGAATTAACTATTTTATAATTTATTTTTATTTTGCACAGCCTATCTAATTATCCAGTTTGTATTTTTACACTGAACTGTTCCTTTAAGTTAGATAGATATTTTAAGCATTCATCAGTTGGCCTATAAGTAACAGGTTTTACAGCTTATTTTATCAGGTTATACTAAAGAAGTTGGATGCCGCATCTATATCTAAGAATATAATAAGAATCTTCATAATGTCAAGATATAAAATGTAAGAAATTGGTTATACACGCCAGAATATCGTCACCTCATTATTAATGCAATCATGTGAACTGAAAGATACACTTTATTTTAAAATTTGTAAAAAAATTCAAAGGTTCCAGATAGACTTGCTCAAAATGCTGGGCAGCTCTGAGCATGGATGTGCAAACATGCCCAAATCAAATTTTTCGCGAATTTCTAGAGAAATTCGTGAAACGGCGAAAAATTCGCGAAACGAGTTGCGGGACGATTTTGTCGCGCGCCGCGTCAATTTTGTCGCGCGTCTGTCGCGCGTCGCGTCAACTTTGACGCGTCGCGTCGTTTTCGGCGCGTGTCGCATTGTTTTCGGCGCGCGTCGCGTCGTTTTCGCCGCGTCAAAAACGACACGCGACTGACGCGCGACTCGTTTTCAGCGAATTTTCGCCAAGCGAAATTTCGCTGGTGATTCGCGAATCGCGGGAATTCGCCGCGAATTCGACCTAGGCGAATACATTCGCCCATCACTATCAAGAATGGGATGATGCATTACCCTGTAGCCTAAATGAAAAGGTGGCAAGAATTATTTAAATCTTGCATGTGCAAACTTGGGAAGTAGGGATGCACCAAATCCACTATTTTGGATTCAGCCAAACCCCCGAATCCATTGCGGCAGATTTGGCCGAATACCGAACCGAACCCTAATTTGCATATGCAAATTAGTGAGAGGGAGGGTAAAAGTGTGCAGCGTACAACAAAAAATGCTTTAACTTCCTTGTTTTGTGACGAAAAGTCACATGATTTTTTGGATTCGGATTCGGTTCGGCCAGGCACAAGGATTCGGCCGAATTTGAATCCTGCTGAAAATGGCCGAATACCGAACCGAATCCTGGATGCATCCCTATTGGGAAGAGAAAAAAAAATGCAGTGAGAATGGAAATGGCTGTAAATGGAAATGAGTTGTTAAATCTGACAAAGGAAACTAATAAAGCTTTGTATTACTAAAAAGGCCAGTGAATGTAATGAATTACAGGTATGGGACCTGTTATCCAGAATCCTTTGGACCAGGGGTATGCCAGATAATGGATCTTTCCATAATTTGGATCTCATTGCCTTAAAGGACATGTCAACCCAAGGTCTGTTAATTATGTTACATTGTTTTTAAAGCCAGAGCCACCAGTACAGAAAACAGAAAGCGACAGACAAAAACAGCTTTCAATGGCAATACATGTACAAATAACTTAAAAACCATAGAAAATGTGTAATGAATGCATATTGCAAAGTTGCTTAGAATCATGTTTTCTTTTATTAGGCAAAAAATATTTTTGGGGTTGAGATGTCCTTTAAGTCTACTAGAAAATCATATAAACATTAAATAAACCCAATAGGCTGGGTCTGCTTCCAATAAGGATTAATCATATCTTAGTTGGGATCACGTACAAGGTACTGTTTCATAAATTAAGAGAAAAAGAAAATCATTTCTAAAAATGTGGATTATCTGGATAAAATCGAGTCTATGGGAGGTGGCCTTTCCATAATTCAGAGCTTTCTGGATAATGGGTTTCCAGATAACAGACCCCATTCCTGTACTACAATGAAATTATATCCATATATTACATTTAAATGTAGATGTAGAAAGATTTCTTGCAACCCCCCACTCATATGCATGCCTACCACTTAGCTCATACACATATCAATTATTCTTAAAAATGGACTAGATCATGGAGCCAGCAAACGTATTTATGAAATCATGCACACTTGCCTGCTTGTGCACAATAACATGTCCCTTATTTCTTTCAGAAATGGAAAATGCTGGTTATTATCAGAAATGTTACTGAACATACAGGCTAGTATAGAGGCTTCAGTGAGAGCCCATAATCTTACTTGCACCATTCTGCAGCCCATTCTAGATTAAAAAGGTTTTCTGGCAATTTATAAAATAGACAACAGCATCTCTGATACTCAATCAGAGATACAAAATACCAGCTGGAGAAATTGCCTGAATTGCTCCACAGCTGGAGATTGCATCCTGCATATTAGATGATGCCTTGCATTAAAATCAATGATCTATTATACTTTCAGCATACTATAATAAGTAAGGAACTACAGGTCAGTTTCAGAATATTAAACAAGTAAGGCCTGAAATTTCTCATGGAGACATGAAATCCATTTTAAAATGAGATGCCATTATACCGGTAAAATATTTTAAATGCCAGGTTATTTATCTCCTGTAAATCCTATTTTTTTTCCAGTGAACCCACACCATGTAATATTTTCATTTATTGTGAATGTTAATAGCAGTAACCCTTTCACTCTGGAAGAATTTTTTTTTATAGGAAGTACTATCACTATTAAAAAATAGAACTAAAAGGAAGAAGTTGATACTGCTAGTTTAACAGCTTCTTTCCACATCCAGTGTGGATCCAAAAGAACTATATATGGAAAAAGTGCCACCTACACATTCCTTAGCTTGAATATATGAACAGAAGGTTATAACACACCTACTGTGGGGCTAATCAACACTGGGCAAATTTGGCCATGGGAAGTTACCCAAAGCAACCAATAAGTGATTATTTAAGTCAGCTGCAAGCAGAACAATTAATGCAGCAATCTGATTGGTTGCAATGGGTTATTGCCCATAGCCAAATTTGCCCAGTGTTGGTAAATGACCCCCAGTGCTGTTTTGTTGGTGCCACTGTAAATCACTGAGTTTTTTATTGTTTGGCCTGATATCTATCTTAATAAATGGAAAAGTTTATCATTGGAACTATTTGCAGAACCTATTTTATCCTTGTACCAGCCAATAGCTGAAAACCAGAAGATGGTGATTAGTGAATTAATGTAATAATAATAGACACTGCCACTTCAATCTAATCTTAAATATAATTATCTAGTTCTGTTGAAGTCATGTGAATTTAGTGGCAGGTAAACATGAATTATCCGTAATATCCGTGAATTCCAACCTAAGAGCAAATTTACATTATTTGCAAAATTACTAGGCAAGCTAATTCTTTTGTGTTAACAGAGGGCAGAATATCAGGTCAGAAATCCCCTCTCCTTCCAACTAATCCTCTATCACCAATTCTTGAATGCTAGTAATAAGAATCACAGAGGTCACACAGAGAAAGAGAAAAATTAATGACTGGAAAATGTCAATGCCAGGTATGGTCTTATTACTTTTTTTACAGCTTAGAATCCTATTAGCTGCAGGGGTTAGTAAGTAATGTAAAATCATTTAACTTTCTTATTGCTGGTAGGCAGAGGATTGGAAATTCAACATGATTATTGCAGCAGGGCTGAAAGCCACTTGAGCCATGTTAATAAAAGGGTATGACACCTACAGAGCTTCCTTGGTTGGAAACACATAAAGAGAGCTGAGAAAAAGGACATATATGTCCACCCAACACAACTAAGACACCAAACAAACAAAACAACATCCAAGCTTTCTGGGATGGTGGGAGTCACTGTTTGTATTGTTGTTAAGCATTAGTGGGAGCAAAACATAGTCATACATGAAGCTTCCTTTTGGTCTACATGTCCAAAAGGGGAACTCCACAAAAACATAACTTAAGCTTTTTGTAAAGTATATATTATTTCAAGCAACTTTGCAATAAACATCAACTTTTCAACTTTCATGATTTTTAATGGTGTGGAACAGTTCCCTAAGCCTAGCCCCCTGCTCTCCTGCTGATTTTTCTGCCTACTTTGATGAGCTGGCTGACTACTGTTACTGTTACGCCGCAGTCAGCTGTCCTCAGCCTGCATCCTCTAAACCCCTACAATTCCCTGCATGTGATTTCAATAAGGATAGGAACATCACAGTGCAATGCATTGTGGGTTATGTAGTTCCTGCATGCTGTCTGTAAAATGTGGAGAAGCTGTTTTGGTAACATCAGTGTTTAGTCCCTTCTTCCCTGCCAGGATTTCAAATTATGCAGAAAGAGAAGAACTGTTAAAGGATAACTATACCCCCCGAACAATGTAGGTCTCTATAAACAGATATTGCCTAAAACAACTCATATGTAAAACCCTGCTTCATGTAAATAAACCATTTTCATAGTAATACACTTTTTTTGTAGCATGTGCCATTGGGTAACCATAAATAGAAAATGGCCATTTTTAAAAAATAAGGATCCAACGGTGCACACAAACATACCAAACAAACTATAAAGTTAGGTCAAACAAGCCAATTAACAGACAGAGTTGTGTCTTTTGCTTCCACACTTCTTCCTGTTACAGTTAGAGTTGAAATATTTCTGGTCATGTGATCTCTGAGGCAGCACACAGACCATCACGAAATGGTGGTTCAAGGCAAGAGATGTAAAAGGGCAATATTTACTTAAATATATATAACAAGTAGGTAAGATTCTTTAATATGTCACTTAATTTGATATAAACTGTTGCTCAAAAATTCATTTTCGGGGTATAGTTTTCCTTTACGATGAATTTCAGAATAGAAAAAGTCATTTATTTGTCTTTTTGAAGAAACCGATAACTGTGATGTGTATATTAGGAGTTTCTGTTATGTGGGCCTCTTTATCAAATTTTGGTTTGGAAGAAGGTGTTCCCCTTTAACTAAAAAAAGGTCAACCAAGGTAAAAATAAGAAATACCATTTGTAATTTTGCTGATATCATTAGAGAATTGTATCATGTTTTGAATAGGCAATGAATAATATGGGGTGTCAATAAATGTGCATGAAAAATAGATTCTCCTGCCAAGGTTTTGGGGATGGGAATAACCTAAACAGATTTTGTAGCAGAGCCAAGTGTGTGTTTATTACAAAGCTGTTACTGTCCAAGGTACTGAAAGAAATGTGGTGCTTGGTTGGTTTAAGTTATTGGGGTTCCTCAAACCAAAGCTTTTAAAAAGATATATTGTTTTCTCTCTTACACATGACATCAAGTAACATGTAACATAATGCACTTAAGTAAAGTAGGACAATGTAGGCCATTTTTTGTTGAATATGCCTATTCACCTAAATGCCTATTTTAAAAAAATGCCTATTTTTAAAACTACTTTCAACAAAAATATCACTCCTTTTTACCAGCCCAAACATTATTTTCTTTCTAACCTAACATTTTCCATTGAAAAAAAAGATACCTAAGAAAATAACTGGGGCACTGGCTGCTGGGGAGCACTGTTATTTCAGCTCTGCGGTATTTAAACTAATTTAGCCTCACTCACACTGCCATTTATAAAGTACATTTTTGAACTTTCTGAGCTCAGCACCTAGCTTCTTCTTATCAAAGTTTTCAAATTAAGGGAGCAATGACCTGAATACTTAGTTCATTTATTTAAATCCCAGAACTCAATATCAAATATCTTAAAAGTGATTGGAATGTGTTTTAATTACAAAAGGTTTGCTCTTGTTCTGTTCCATTTACTATTCTAAAAAAAACAAGGTAAGCTTTGTTCCCATTACCAACTGTAATTTTCCCATTTTTAATGATGCTAAAAATTAGCAGGCTCAGTCAAGTTTTGTCAAGTGATACAACTGATATTGCTTGCTACTGTTTCATGCAGGAGATGTCCTGTGGAGGTTTATTTTTAGAAATTGAACATGAACAATGGAATGTAAAAGCTCCTGTGTTCCGTAAGTAGAGCCATAGTGATATGAGAATATTGTTGTGGAAATGCAGATAAGTATATTAAGTTGCTTAAAGCAGATGCACAGCCTAACATTAATCTACACTTTTATTTAACATTCACATATGCAATAAAATACTAAACAATACTGGTACATTTGCCCATGGTTTTCTTGATACAGTAGAACCCTGATAGGACCAGGAGACTGTGTCAAAACAGTGTAAATTCTGAGAAAGCAGAAACCCCTGGAAATAAAAAAAAAAGAAACTGCGAGTGTGGGTTTGCGAAAGATTGCTATAAATATGGGAAAAAGTAAAATCGTTGAATATAATGTTCAGTTTCTACTCTACTATACAGGATTATGGGAAAAAATAAGACAATCCATTTAATTGGGGTGCAATTGCTAAACATGAAATTAGAATTTATTACTTAAATAAATCCCACACCTGTAGCAAGTAAAGAAATCTATTTTATCAGGCAAAATACTGGAAATGTTGGAAAGCATTTTACCTCAACAGTGGAAAAAGCTAGGCATGGGGTCTCTTGAGTATGCACAGTAAACTATACATGTATTTACTGTGTTCACCCTTCTGCATTAATAAGGCCAACCACTTATAAGCTTAAAATGCTTATTTCACATTATGTTGCTTTACCAGAAATAAACGACTAATATTTCCTTATCTAATAATTGCCAGTCTTTTACTATTGAATTGAAAAACCTCAGCTTCCCATGGAGTCATTCACAGTACATTATTTTTAATGTATAATTACATACTCATTTCTTGAGCTCTTTTAATGTTTTCACACTGGAGAGCTGTGTGCATTGACTGATTGGTAAGTTTTGAGCAGAACCAGCATATTATTAAATCCTATAATTCATCCATTAATGCTCTATTCAGGAGGTATATGGAAAACAACATTTTTCATACACTATATTTATTGAATTACACTCGCAGTGATTTAGTAGTATAAGAACTATACAGGTAATGTCAAACAGCAACGTTAGGAGCTCTTTATGTAAACGTTATAACAGTCAACAGTGAACAGGACCAGAATCTGGGACAGATAGGAACTAGGGATGAGCGAATTAGTTTGCAGAGTTTTGCTGCAGAAATGATGGCCATAGACACCAATTGGAGATAAAAAATTATGCATGTAAAAAAAAATTTTTCCGCAAGTCAAAAAAAATGCTGTCACCCAAAGACTTCAATGCATTTCGGCAAATTTTTGGTGAAGTGAAATGGGTCAAATTCACCCATCCCTAGTAGAAGCAACTGAAAAATCCTGGGTATAATAAGAAGTGCGCTACAAGTTCAAGAGTAGAACTGTTCTGGGTTGCTCAATCTATTGTAGGTGTTAGGTTTGGCTTGTGTGAAGAGGTAAATATTATTGACCATTGGTGCTCGTATATATTTGATACCAAGAACCCTTTGCCTATCTTGTGTGCCTTTGTTTTAAGCTACAGGGAAGATTTATGTTTAGCTGTTCCAATACAATTATAATTTCAAAATTGTTTTTCTTCTTCTTTCCCAGGTATTGTTACTGATGATAACAATATTAAAAGACATTGATTAGACCACACTGCAATAGTAAAATAAATAATAAAAATAATAAAGTGAAATAGAATGTAGCATTTAGCTGGGTACAATTGTATATTTCCCAAGCCAGGACCCTCCGTCATAAATGTCTATGAGCGATGTGTTTACGGGATACTTTGTTTACATGTTATAACATCTTTAAACTTTAAACAAATTTCCATAACTGGTATTTAAAACTGTTTAATAATTCCAATTTAGTGGCTTTAAGACAATTATTGATCTTCTGTTCACCACACATGGCCGCTATGAGGATAGAGACACCAAATAGATTATATGCATAAAAAAGGAACATGTGGCTTTCTTTTACAAGTTTCCTAATCACATCATGTAGTCTTACAATACACACAACATGGTATATTCCAACATTCCCATGTTTCAGCTGTCAACAAATTGCCTTACTAATAGATTTGCTTTATAGATAAGCCTAGTCCTAAGCTATTTCTTGTAGATGATAATCAATGAAGCAGATAAAGATGCTTACCTTGATACACACTTGTGGTCCTGTTGTAGACATGTACATAGAATGGGATCACTAAATTAAAATGCTGTAAAATTTGCTTGATACATATTGCTGTGATTAGCGAACAGTATGGGTGGCCTACAGAAAATACTAATGCTCAAAAGCAAATCAATGAAAAACAAAGACAACTGTGCACAAACCAAACTGGAAATGCTAGTACACAAAATGAATATATGAAGTATATGGATAGATAATAACCGACACATTCTCCAACAAGGTATTTTCATTTTAATCTACTCTACCTAATTATATCTTGTTTACCCAATGTTGCCTTGATAGATAAAAAAAGGTTGAATGTGTCCATACCATTTAAAGGTTAAGATAAATGCTTTGACACTAAGTGGTATTTTACATGATCTTGTGCTAGAAAAGAGCTGCTTTCTACATGACATTTTAATGGCAGAAGAATATGCATGACCTTAGTCTCTAGACAGGTGTCACATGGGCAGAACAACTTATACCTTTAAAATTTTTGTTCAGATAATATTCATTAAAATATCAGTCAGTGCAGCTAATGAATCACAGCTATCCAGTTTCCTTTTATAGTGGACTGTAGAGTTAAATAGGAGCATGAAATTAAAGCTAGATACCTCAGAACACCCCCTTTCTTTTTTACATTTTCAGGGGTCCAGAAAAGCTAGGAAAAATACAAGTACATGTCTTAATGCTTCATGTACCAAAAGATATGCATTTGGTTATTATGGCATAAAATCAGTATTCCTAATAAGAGCATTCACAGAGGGCAAATATCAATTTTAAACAAAATTTTAAGAAAAAACACATCAAAAACAGGAGGCAGATTTATACATTTTTGTATTGGAGCTAGATTAAAGGGTCTAATTATGAAGCCTCAATTTATGGTCAAGATTTATTATACCCCAAAGCTGCTAAAATTCCAAAACCAACTAAAACCTGTTGAGGTCATGCAGAAGTCAATAGCAATTTGAAGATGTTGCTTAACATCATGATCTGTGCTGAAGTCGAGGTTATAGAGAGAAAAGTCAAAAAGTCTTACGTTTTGAGCGTTAAATTGTAAAAAGTCATACAATTCGAATTATCACATGATTTCTAGCTTATTTTTTGATAAATTAGGTAAACATTTGTGGATGGGTGTTAGGTCAACTTTCTTTTTTTAAAATAAATGGCAACAATTTTACTTTAAGGAAATACCCCTCTTGCCACTGACACTACTGTTTTAGTTGTAAAATTATTAATTGAAAATTTAGAAACTTTTTAAATTATTAAATAAGAGAATTTGGACATGCAAATGGTTGAATACTATGGAAAATGACATTGATGCATTTCTAAATAATGGATTTCCATTAATGAATTTCCAGAGAATGCCTTTCCTAGCCAAACTATGCTTTGCACACCATAAAAGAATTAAGGGAAGGTTCATCATTTATTGTAATGATTGCTGTGCGTGCATCTTGATTTTAACATTCCCAGTTCCTTAATTATCTCAGAATACAAATAAAAACAAGCCTGCTCCAATTAGCCATTTAGTATTAGCCAATTAATCATCCTTTCACAATTACACTACCTGCAACATCTTAATATTCTCAAATAAATGAAAACAACAAGACTGGAATAGCTAATTTAATAAGTATCGTCCAGAAGAAAACCTGAATTGCACATACAGTAAACAAGTGTTTAAATGCTCAGGAGGGTTTTTAATATCTAAGATGGTGTTTATCAAAAATATATGAATTTCCAATTAAGTCTGTTGTCTCAAAATTATCTGAGACAACATTAAGGAGAGACAATTTACTGTGAATAATATTACTGGACGTAGGTTAGTCATCTCCAGTATTAGGAGGAGAAATTAAATTTAAAATACCTTTTACACTAGCACTGTCTTCCCATGTAGTGGGCCAGTTAACAGGCAAACAGACTACATGTTTGTGAGTCAGATTATATCAAAATGATGATGTCTTAAGCAGAAGTCAAAACAGGGGTGTTCCTGGGGCCCAGGCTGCCTTGGGTTTACTTAATGCTGAAATAATTTTTAGCAGATTTAAGGCATGGAGATCCAAATTACGGAAACACCTTGTATCAGGAAAACCATAGGTCCTGAGCATTCTAGCTAACAGGTCCTAAACCTGTACTAAAATCTCCTAGAGCATGCTGAAACAAGCAAAGTTTTTATCACATCTAAGAGAGGGTACTGATACAAGAGCATGGGTACATAGTCAATAAGAAGCCAGAAGGTGTGTGAAAGTCATTGGTCTTCTCTTAACCATTTTCATATAAATGTCCATTTTTATTAATTCCTAAAACAATCAATAATTTAAAGGCCAAGAGGTGAGAAAAGTCATGAAGCTACAATAGGTAGAACATATAGCACATGAGCTGCTAGGGTTAATGCACAATGCTCTAAATGATGTGCAAACTCCAAAAACATGTTGCAATTTTTTTTTACTTTGCCCACTGCATGGGGCATTTTGAAAATAATCAAAGTACTCTGTGTGCCATGTTGGAGTGCAGAGATCTGCAGACTGTGAATTGAGTGTGCCTTGCATTAGGCTGCACTTTATTCAAAAGGGACAGATGATGGTAGGCATGTTGGCATCCTCCCCTTCTCCCCCTACCCTCCCCTACCTTGTTAGTCACTCAGTTGTGCAAGGTACGGTCGCCAGGATGTGCCTTGCCAGTATATGTTGACATATGGCAGGAGCTCTCTGAATATACCACAGGGGGGCTACATAACTATCTGAACACTAATACAGGGCAACAATCGCCCATTTTTTCCACTCTGTATGTTGCACAAGATGTTTGCAAATAACCACAGGCCTCTGTGTTCCATTTTAGAGTGAGAGACCTGTGGACTAGTCTCAGAATCAAGTGTGGCCTGCATTAG
This sequence comes from Xenopus borealis, assembly GCA_024363595.1. Lineage (NCBI taxonomy): Eukaryota > Metazoa > Chordata > Amphibia > Anura > Pipidae > Xenopus > Xenopus borealis. Next base: position 106,116,962 of record CM044441.1, read on the forward strand.
TCTGTGTAGGCAATCCTCCCTCTTACTCCATCCTTACATTGCATACCATTCTGAGGCAGGGCCGGGCAACCCGGACAGCCGAGGCGCCCCTCAACCGCAAGTGCAGGAGACGCGCACTTCAGGGACGCTCTCCCCCCCCCCGCGTAGTATGCGCACATGCATACAAACAGTTGCAGAACTGCCGACGAGCTCAACTCACTAAGCAAGACTAGGGGGTAGGGAAAGGTACGTGCCTGGTGCCCCCAAAGCTTTTTGCCCTAGGCATGTGCCTACTCTGCCTACCCCTAGTTCTGGCCCTGTTCTGAGTTAAGAGAGGCAGGATGCGCAGCCAGCATCAGGGATGCACAGTGCAAAGGGGGTCACTTCTATCTTTCAAATTTAATTATATAAAAGTGAGGGTTTTTTGTATTTCAAATCTGGAGATATGCACAAAATATTACTGCATGCACTATAATGTGAGCCATCCCTCTGTGCAGGGGCACAACCCAGTGGATAAGATACATTTGCAATATTGTCAGCAACTGAATCATATATGTGCAATATATTTCCTTAAATTGTTAACTGTCTTCACACATAACAAAGATGTATAACAAAGTGATGTTAGAAATATGATGTAGACATACAAGCAATCTCATTTTTCTGTCAGTCTCTGCTGTTTCAAACACTGAGGTTAAGGAAAACAATATCATGCAGAGGCCTCAGCTCATTAATCAGACAATAATTTGACAAGCTAATAGAAGTGATTGCGAACAAGCCATTGTTATTATATCAGCTAAGTGTCAGTTTCATCCATGGGATTCAATCCACTATCCCTCAACCAGGTGCTGTTTTTCTGTGATTAAGGAAAATGAGATTAAGCTCATCTAAAAGTGAAATTATCAAAATTCTAATCACAGAATAGATTATCTACATTCCCTTCTGTAATTACTCAAGCAATAACTGTTTTGTTTTCCTGTGTTTAACTAATAAAAATATTGTACTGTATGAAATTTTTCTGCGTAGAATTTGTTGATGAAAAATATACCTGGCAACTTTCTGAATTAATAAAGGGTGAAATCTTGAAAATGTAAACTATTTTGAGAGCCTGATGGTGGTGCCCATCTTCCACGTTGGTTGACGCCAACATGTTCTCTTCTGCTGAGATTTATGATGTGGGGAATTGTGAGCTTCTGAAGGTGAAACTTGCACTCGAGGAGTGGCGACATTTCCTGGAGGGAGCCCCTCATCCTGTGACCGATCACAAGAACCTAGAGTTCATCCTAACTCTCAAGAGACTGAATCTCCATCAGGCCCTGTGGACAATCTTCTTCGCTCAATTCAATTTTTTCCTTATGTATCGCCCTGGCTCCAGAAACATCAGTGAAGATCACGAGCCTCCCACAAAAATAACTGCTTCCTTATTCCCAAAACTGGCCAGCCAGATCCTATCTGTCCAGCCCTCTGCCCCTGCTGATACCCCCATTGGTATGGTTTACGTTCCACCTGAGTTCCGCATACCCATTTTTCAGCAAAATCATTGTTCCAAGCAAGATGGACATCCAGGTACTCAAAAGACTTTTTTAGCTTGTCATTCGACTTATCTGGTGGGCTTCCATACTGAAGGATATGAAAGACTTTGTGGCAGCCTGTGCCATTTGTGCAGCATTCAAATCCATTCTCGCCCTAGTGGGCTATTGCAACCTCTACCCATTCCATCTTTCCATCCTTGGACTCATTTAGCCATGGACTTTATTGTTGAACTACCACCTTCCAAGGGAAACACCTTAATCTAGGTAGTGATTGACCACTTCAGTAAGATGGCACACGTTATCTCTCTTTGCAAATGTCCCCCTGCCACTGAACTCTCTCAGCTGTTCATTCAGTTTATTTTCTGTCTGCATGGCTTCCCGGCAGAGGTTGTATCAGACAGAGGTTCCCAGTTGTGTCCAAGTTCTGGTGCTTGCCTATCACCCTCAGTTTTTGTAAGGAAAGGGTTAACCAAATGCACTCAACCTTATTCAGTAATATAGGTGTTTAGAAAAATCCTAAATTGTTTTGTGTACCCCCTGAAAGATAGGAGATCTTTCAGGGGGTACACAAAACAATTTAGGATATATGTCAGTTGGTGAGCCTGGCAATCCTAACTTGGATAAAGTATGGACTATCTAATAAAGATAATTTCTATCTCTCTGATATGAGAGAAAGATATAGAAAGAGATTATCTCAGTTAGAATCTTGATTTGTCAGGTCTATCTGACATTTATAGAAATTAAACCAATAATAATTCGGGAGGTAGTTTAACACTAGATTACTTCACCCCCACCCCAGGCACAGATTACTATGAATAATGTATTTTATGTGCTTATTATTTTATTTATATACCTTTCTTAAATCTAAGTTATAAAGTGAACAATCAAACAAAAAAATTAAAAGATTTTAAGAAATGGCAGTCTAGACCTTTGCTCTAGTAGTTAGTTCATTAGTGACCCATCTCCTATCCATCACTACTGCCATACTGCCATAGAATAATTCTGGTAATCTTTGGGGCAAGTCTAGTGTCTCTCTTAACCCACAGCTCATTGGTGGAGGTTCAATGCTCCCTGGATAATACATACTGAAGCCACAACTTAAAAGTATCAGCATTAGCATACAGGATGCTGGATGTGGGTATCCAACCCATGTTACTGGCAAATATAAACATTGGTATTTAAAAAAAAAAATTGTAATGACGTTATGAGAAGAAAAATTCGAGCAGAACTAAAGGCAATTAACCTTCAATCTTTAAAGTGGTTTAATTTGTCCTTTAAAAGCAGCTTTTTTCCCTGTTCAATAAAATGAAAAAGGGGGAGTGGGGAGTTTAGACAAACAGATGCAATCAATAGAACAATATTTGAACTTTATATATGAGGTATCTGCTAAAAATAGCAAATTTATTACATATAAAATGTCAGAGCTGTACTTTATAAACCCTTGCCGCAGTTCAGGAAACAAATAATAATATAAATATCTGAAAGATTTCTTTGGAACTATTCATGCAATTAAAACTCTTTATATGTTTCACATATTACCTTACAATGTAATTTAGATTAACTTAATCATTTTGTACTACAGTGTAGTAAATACCAGATTTTTAAAACTATGAAATGAAAATTAATGTGTTGTACAGGTACAGGTATGGAATCTGTTATCCAGAAACCAGTTTTCCAGAAGGTTCCAATTACAGAAAGGTCTCCCATAGACTCCATTATAATCAAATAATCCAAATGTTTAAAAATAATTTCCTTTTTCTCTGTAATAATAAAACAGTAGCTTATACTTGGTCCCAACAAAGACATTAATCCTTATTGGAAGCAAAACCAGCCTTTTGAGTTTATTTAATGTTTACATGATTTTCTAGTAGATTTATGGTGTCAAGATCCAAATTATGTAAATATACATTATCCAGAAAGCCCCAGGTCCCAAACATTCTAGATAATAGGTCCCATATTACTAATAAACTCAATGGGAATTAAAAATAACCAGGCACCAGTAGTGGGTGAGTAAGGAAAAAGTTACAGTAAATAGAAGCCACTTTGGAGCAGGCAATGAAAGAGTAAAGGACATACAGTAAGACAGACCTTTACGGTACCCAAACAGTTGAAGGTTTATAAAATTAAATACACAATGTCTGTAAGGGATGACACTAAGGGTCACATTTACTAATGATCGGGTTTCGAAGTGGAAAAAACCTCGACATTTGACCATCAAATTTTTTTAAGGCTATATTCGATTTAAAATGTACCTATTTCGATTGAATACGTCGGTTTTTGATCAAATAAAAATAGTTTGAATCGTTCGAATGCATTTTCGATTTGAATGATTTTTAAAAGA
>CM044441.1:106122940-106140662 GCA_024363595.1 Xenopus borealis
ATAGTGATCACCTGTCTAAAAGCAAATATCCTATTGGTTGCTACTGGTTACTGCTCCTGGACAAACTTAGTGCCTAATATTACATATTGGGGTTGGACTTTAGCTTTGTGGTTTTATATGTTCACCTAACTCCTCTGTGACTTCTAATATCTCAATAAATTACAGTAGATGATACATTATCAAACATATATTTCTTAGTACTTCATAATCTTCTAATTCTGCAACAGTACAGTATAGTGTGTCTGTTTTTACACATCCAATTAACAACATAGCAAACCAGAAAAAGTGAATCATTCCACATTTGTTCACATGGGAATTAAGTTAGCAATTAAGTCTTTGAAATGGCACCACCTTATTTTTTTAATTTTTTTTAATGTACAGGTATAATGAAATGAAAAGTAATTCTATGTAACTTTCCAACGTATAATAATAAAAAAAATGTTCAGTGGTAATTTGTAAATATAATGATTATTGAAAGCAGCATTCTTCTGGCTGTTAATATTCAATGCACTGCTGGATCTTCTAAAAACTATTGCTCATTTAGTTTAAACTGGGAATAATTGTCAACTTAATAATTAAATACAATTAAATTAGAGATGGAACTGACTTACTGACTTAGAGAAGCAAAGCTAAATCTGCTTCACTCCTGCAGCTGTTGGCATTTGTTGAGCCCTAACCATTTTTAAATGTCTAAATTGTCACACAGTATTGACAAAGAATCCCAAAACTGGTTAAAACCCAGTGCTAAGCCTTTTGAAAATCAATTACAGTAAACTTCAATGACAAGAACATTTTCTAGGAGGAGAAGCATTTTATACATGACCAGGAAACCTGGGTGTTTGGTGCACAAACAAATGTCAGTATAAAGAAGATGACCTACATCGTTTATATTGTAAGGGACACATTGTGTATTACCTCTATGCCATATTTTATGTACAGTAGGTTCAACACTGAGAAACTGTTGTACTTCCAAGTTACAGTCATTTTCTATCCTAGGCCCTTACAGTCACAATTTGTTTCCCCCTCAGATAATTCTTTATTTTTTCAATAGCGGTCACTGCCTTTTAGGGACAGGCCATCTATGAAGCTTTCTATCTGGAAACTGAAAGAACAATTGTTTGATGCTTGATGTGATTGCCTGAATTTCTTCTTTGTTTTCAGAATGCTGAAAACCAGCAGAAAATTATGAACTGGACAGCCCCCTGTAAACACGTATGGGTGGCAAACATATGAACATCTTACAGAGTAGAGGTATGGGACCTGTTATACAGAATACTTGGGATGTGGGTCTTTTGGTAATCTGGTTCTCCATAGCTTAAGCCTTAAAAAAATAATTCAAACATTAAATAAACCTAATACGATTGTTTTGCCTCCAATAAGGATTCATATATTTTAGATGGAATCAAGTACTATATACTTTTTTTTATTATTGGGGAGAAAAATGAAATATTTTTTATAATATGTAATTATTTTATTAAAATGGAGCCTGTGGGAGATGGCCTTCCGTTATTTTGGAGCTTTTTGGATACTGTATTCTTTTACAGCTGAACTGTCCACCCTTTTTTCCATAAATTAAATTATACATCATCATTTATGTCAGCATAGATTTGGATGGTTTGAGGGACAGTAGAGGTTGAAAAATGAAAACCAACAACAGAACTAGAGACTGGACATCTCAGACTTACATTAAGATTTAGTAATGGACAAATTTTGAAGTGAAAAAACATTGAATCTTTTTGGGGGGATCTTTATGGATTGAATATGGCCATTTTCAATAAAAAACGGGCGTATTCGATCGAATAAAACTTGATCGAATTGTTTGATTGCATTGTTTGAATGATTCAAACAATTTTGCGCAAAATCATTTGAATTAGAACTTAGCAACATTTTCAGGACAGGTTCTAAAATGGCAATTTGGCAGCTTTAAGGTGGCGAATAGTCGAATTCAAAGGATTTTTAAAAGGCCAGTCCTTCGAAATTCAAAATTTAAAAAAATTTTCTATTCCACTCAAATTTTGGGCTATTCGATAGTCGAAGTAGCCCAAAATTACTTAGAAATTCGAATTTTTTAAATTCGAATTTTATGCGAATATTCACTTCGACCCTTAGTAAATGTTCCCCCAATATTATCTGCAGGTGATTTTGCATTCAGACCCATCAGGTAGTGCTTCCACCTCCTCAGAAATACATAAATAATTACAATGAAGATAAATGATCATTCTGGACAGCAACCATCTCCCACAGGTAATGCTTTTAACTGATGAAGTGGCATATATCTGAGTGACAGATGCTTGTGCCAAAGGGGTGTACTGACATTTCCTTATGCAATGACTGTTGACAGAAGTATATTATTTACAAATTTTAAATGTTTCCTTGGTATTGAAGTTTGTTCCTTTTTTAAATCAATATGACTTAATTACAATTAGATATAAATGCTAAATCTTAAATATGTATGATTGTAATTATGAATAATAGAAGAGTAAAGTTATCCAGACTAGAAGGGGATCTTTAGCAGTACGGTGTATCCTATAGAAATTCTGCAGGGTAAGAGAGAAGCTTTAAGTTAAAGTATCCATATACTTTGCACATGACTTGGCTGGTAGCTATAGCTGATCAACCCATGGGCTGAAAGATTGATTGTTAATTTGATTGTATAATTTAGCCAGCTGCAGCCCATACCATCCAGATCTCCCAATGTCAAAGTGTGAATGAGAGAGCCAATTGAGAACAATTAAAGACTTTAAAATCCATGGGCTGATTTACTATCTATTGGTATTTTTTATTGAGTATTAGCAATGGTAAACCCATTACAAATCAGAGAAGAACTATTACAAATCATTAAGGCCCTCTATTAACTCACACAGTGTTAATTTTAATTCAATGTCCATTTGTTTCCAGGGCTTAACCATATATTGGGGTGTTAGAGCTCAATGTTGCCTCTTGGATCCACAAAATAGAATGAAGTTTATCTGCTGATGTGGTTCAAAGCAGTCACTGCTCTAATACATTTTTCAGTTCATTAAACTTTCTCAAAATTTTCTAAAGCTGACCCTTAATGTTGATTCTACCTCAACACGTTATGAATGCACAGAATGTCACAAACCTGATGGCATCCATGGATCAGACGTTGGCTTCAGAAGTGTATTCACCTGCTCCCAGTTAAGATCATTATGTTCAGCTTGACTGTATCCGCATGACTGGAAAGGTTCATCAAACGAGCAGCTACCTACAATTAAAAAAGGGTGAAACAAGATATTAAACCTCATTGTACCCCTAGTTTAAATCAAGAATAAATCTATGAATTCCATTCCCATGTTTAATCAATCATATAACAGAATAATATTGTATAGTGGATAACTGAAGAAATAATATTTTCTATAGAAAGAAGAATTAGTAGAAGGTTGGAAAAAACTCTGATAGGTCTCAAGTATCATCATGGTATAAATAAATTGTGTCATTTATCTTACATAGAAATCTGTAAATAAATATTGCAATGAAATTTCCAAGCTTACAGAGGTTTAGAGTCTGCAGGAAGGTGTGAGTTCAAAGACATTCAACAGGAGAATTCAAAGGCAGAATGATAAGCTTTATTGTAGCTCTTGATTGCACAAATGGCACCACAATAGTTTCTGTGTCTTTGGGAAAATTATAGTTCAAGACTGCACAACCTGTGACACACAGTAGATGAAAGCGGTGTTTGTGAAGTATCTCCTGATAAGTGTATGGACACTGACAGATGTCATGAATAATGGGTTTCAGACAGCAAGCTAAGTGAAATTAATTTCCTCTTTCCATTTTCTGTACATTCTGCTGCATAAATCTATCATTTTGTGAGGTCTCTGAAATGACACAAAATTGATACTTAATGCACCCAGAAAGCACAGGGAAACAAATGTTGCTAATTTAATTATGGATTTCTAACATCAGTAACCATTGTGAAAGAGCCAGCAAGCATTTGGAGGTAGAATAGAAATAATTCTTCTTTATAATATTTACTATTGTGACAGCTGAACATGCTTTTATCCACAGTGATTTTAAAATATATTTAGATTGCAGATTAGAAGTAAATAACATTTAACAGGCACAATGAGAAATGCAATATAATAAATGAACTAAGGCGACACATATTCACTGAAAAAAGAATTAAATATAATGGGCAATTATGACCTAGAGGTTTATCAGCTGCTTAAATGTAACACAGAGCTCAAACACTGTGTCTTATTATGACTCCACTTTATCCATCAGAAGAGTGATGCCTACAGGACCATGAACATGTGCTTTTTGTATAATGTGCATATGAAACAATTTTAAACTTATGTACATCATTTGTACTGTATGTATAATTGTATTTATCTAGTGCTACTTAAAGGGCTTGTTCACCTTTGAGATAACTTTTAGTATGATGTAGAGAGTGATATTCTGAGACAATTTGCAATTGGTTTTCATTTTTTATTATTCTTGGTTTTTGAGTTATTTAGATTTTTATTCAGCAGCTCTTCAATTTGAATTTTAAGCAATCTGGTAACTAGGGCCCAAATTACCCTAGCAACCATGCATTAATTTTAATAAGAGACTGGAATATGAAGAGGAGAGAGTCTAAATAGAAGGATCAGCAATAAAAAGTAGCAATAACAATAAATATGTAGCCTTACAGAGCATTTGTTTTTTTAGAAGGGGACGGCGACTCCCATTTGAAAGCTGCAAAGAACTAGAAGAAAAAGACAAATAACTATAAAACTACAAATAATAAATAATGAAAACCAATTGAAAAGTTGCTTAGAATTGGTCGTTGTATAACATAATAAAAGAACATTATTTTATTACAATTTAGCTGGTGTGACTTGAAGTACAACATGCAAAAGGAACCATTACATGCACTCACTTACTCCTTTTGCATCAAACACAATCTGCAAATCATCAATCACATCAAATACAATTTGCAATCATCAGTTCATAAAAGTAATGAATATACATTAGGCTCAGGCTCCATAGTGGATAGCAATTAGACAGGTGCCTACTAGTGATGGGTGAATTTCTGTGTTTTGCCGCCGGCGAATAAATTCATGACGCTGGCATCCATAAATGGTCACGGGCATTAATTCTGATGCCTGCGTCCATTTTGACACCCAGGAATTGATGCCAGCAGCAAAATCTGTGTTTCAATCATTTTTCACCATTTAGCAAATTACAGATATTTTCAGTTAGCCTGCTTATTCCAGTAACAGCTGGCTCAGCAAATATGCATTCACCTTCAAATATTTGTCAATGAAAAAACAAATATCCAGAGTCCAAAGCATTGATTAAAGTCTGTTCTTTTAGGATTTCCTCTGTAGTTTCTATATGTCCTTTGCGAAGTTTACACACAATACTTAACAAGCTGTATTCAAAGAGAAGTTCTTAGTTATGCAAGTGTTTTTATGGTTACATATTATAAATTCATTGGTCCAGTTTCTTGTGTTTTTCCTGCAGCGCTCCACTGTTTATTCAAAAGACACACTTCTTGGGAGGAAGCCTTAGACGCCTATTTATCAACTAATTTTAGTGGTTTTAGAGTTTTTCGAAACCACGACTAATCTCACTTTCTCTAAAACCAAGAATGTTATGAAATGTATTAAAAGATCCAAATGTAAAAAACATCAATAAAAAAACCACTGAACAATCCAAAAAATATGAATACCTGTAAACTATTTAACATTTTTGTTTGTCAGAGAATTTCTAGCGAAAAAAAAGAGAAATTCTGTAAAAGCCCAAATTGATAATAAATGGTCCAATAGAATCAGTGCAGCTCCCATTGACTCCTATAGGACCTTGACAACTTTTACCTGGGACATTTTTTATTCTAGTTGCTCTTGGTTTTTACACTTGAGATTTATAGAAACTGAAAAACCACAACATTTTCAGTTTTGTGGAAAAAATTGAAATTCAATTGTTTGTAAATAGGCCCTTAGAGAAGGTTTGTAAAAATAGTGCGTTCATATAAGAGCACATCATGGTATAGCAAACAGGACAAGTGGTAACCTCAATGGCTGCCATTCCGATGTGCGCCTATACATTTTATGTAAGGAATCTATATAGGAGATATAGTTCTTTTTGGTGGTGTCATGATACTCTTTGATTTAGAAGATTTGGAAAACAAAGTGGTTGCTAAACAAAAGCACAATTGTTTGAGTAAAATACTGTTTGTGGAAGGTGGATATTTTATTCCTTACTCCTTTATTGTCAATTTTTGAGAGACAACCCTTAAGAGATTTTATATTGGAAACCACAAATGAAAGTTCTCAAGAGTTGCTTTTATAATTGATAGGGCAATGCACTGGATTTTTTGTAGTTATGTATGGTAAAAAGTGGTCTCATTGTGACTACAAACCCACAAGACCTTTGCTTGACATTATTTTATTCCTTTCCTGTTTTATTCACTATTTCAAAAATTTGTATATTTTTAAATATATTTAAAATATATATATATACATATTTAAAATACAGTCTTTGCTTTTCTGGTCCCCACTTTTGTGGTACCCCTGCAGACCAGGAGCTAAGAGTCTTTGCACACATCCCTCTATACATAAAATCTTTTAAATTAAATGAATGTCAGCTACAGGAATGTCCCTGTTATTTCAAAACACAATGTTTGAGTTTGAAAAATAGCGATGCAACCATGCTATTAAAATAACCATAAAGGATACAGAGGAGTGGGTAATAAAAGGCAATATTTAATCCTATGTGTAGAAATGAGCTCCGGTATTAATGGTCTTTTTGATTAAGAATTAATAACAAAACTAGAGTTCTTAAACAAAGAACAAATTATCTAGTCTACTTTTATTCCCAATGATTTGATAGCTCAATTGCACATAATCTTTGCACTTGACAGTTCTATCACACTCTATTACTGTATATTCTTTGCTATTACAACAAATCTGTTACAGGGAAGGAGCAAAGTGCAGACAAACCCAGTAAAGCTTTTCTGGTTTCTGAACCTCAAATTGAGTGTCATGTAGCAAAGGACAGAGCCATCCAAGTACATTCTAACAAAGTTATTTCAGCACAACATGAAAAATGCAAAATGAGTATGCCAGTGTCTGACATCAACTCATTGTTGTTGCTCCAATTACTCCAATTATATTAATGACAAAAGCTTTTTAAAAACGTCAATGATAAGTTACATTATTAAAAAGTTGGCACATGTCAATGCAAATAAAAAAAAAAACATTTAATTTTGTAAGTGCAAAACATGTACTCTGGAGCGATAATGAAATTTATAATGAAATGTGATTTTGCCTACTTGCAAGGGATTGTATAATGGAAGCTTTAGTTTGTTCATGAGTGTCATAATATTTCTTTTTAAAAATAAAATCAGCTGTTAGCATATGAAACATTATGTATTAAAAGTCCTGGACATACAGTATATCTGCAAGTTCCATACTTGACGCAGCTGAACATAATTATATTGCACTTGGTGACATGGCAGAGCAATTAACTCTCCATCATGGCTAGGAGTCAGCTAGGTGAGCTTTTAGGGCTAGGCCAGATGGGGAGATTCGGGGGCATTTTGTCTCCTGGCGACTTCTCGCCACGACTTGTACCCCCCGAATAGCCACGTACCCAAGCGCACCGGCGTTGCTTGAAAATGCCGGCGCGTATCCACACGGAGCGGCACGCTTTTTGAAATCGCTCCAAATTGCCTCGGGGGCTACAAGATGCGGCGAGAAGTCGCCAGGAGACAAAATGGCACCGAATCTCCCCGTCTGGCCTTAGCCTTAGCCATGTAGAGAGAGAGTTGAGAAAAGTCCCACTAACTCCCTTATCAGTGGTGATGAACGGTATAAGAGAATTCACAGAGAAGGTCAAAGATTTATGTGGACGCATGTGTTGTTACATCGGCTTATACAACAACAAGGAAGAAGTTTCTTGGATTCAACCATTTTTACACACACCTAATCTATTTCTGAAGAACTGTAGGAGGTTTTTTTGTGGTTGCTTGCGTATTTATGAAAAACTTTTAATTGTTTAATTGTGATCATATAAAGCTAAGGCTAAAAAAGAATTGTTTACAATTAAAATGCGCATTTGTCAATGATCTTCCATAAAAATCACACAAAAGACTCAACTCAACTTAAATGTTGAACATTACATTTCTCACTGATTTCCATAACATATCAGTGGCTTAGAGTTAGTATAATTTTCAAGTCAAATGTTTTGACTTTTTTACATCATAAAATCAGCATCAACTGGAGAAAAATCTAACTGCCATTGTTAATAAATTTGCCCCTAAGATGAACAAATATGTATTAAATGTGAGTGTGAGCATAGTTGCTTGGACTGTATTTTCCTTTTTATTTAAAGTGTTCATTGTCATATAAATGGTATTTCAACAGGAGGTGTGAAAAGTGGGCAGTACATGGGTAACCCTGATATAAGCCTACCTTTCATTTTTTTGTAGGACCAGAAACAGTATACGGGATGTTTATAAACATCTATGTTGTCAAGGACAAAGTGGGTTTTCCATAAACAACAAGGGCTCAGTTACTATTGTCCTGGGTACAAGAGCATTTAGGGGTGCAAAAAAGTGACTGTCAAGTGATAAGAATGTAAGTCTATATAAGATTTCAATGAGGAATCCCACCAGCTTTATATAGTGGTGGAATTCCTCTGTGACATAAAATATGATTTTCTTTTACAACAAGGGGTTCATTATTTCTTATGAATCTTATAACATTTCTATACTTCTACTTTTCTGTTGTTTTTACAACCTGGATAAAATGCACCATTTAGTACAAGTACATATTATTATGTGTGTCCCTCATTCTACATAGTTTATAGCAAAGCATACAGCAGATAACAAAATGTGTTAAAAATTCAGTTTTCAACTGAATTCTCTGCTGGGAGCACTCACTGACAGAACAACAATTTTATTGCCCATTAAAACACCTTTCTAGAGAAGCACGCTGTTACAAAATGGAAGAGGAGATTATAAGAAAAGAAAAGCGGCATAATTATTAGAAAGTTCCCACAAAGCTTGCAGATCTCACAGGAGTACAAACAGTGAAAAAATGTTCTGGAGCTTGATTTTTCTAATTGCTTAGAGCAGTTTGTACAATTTTTTTTTTAAATAAGCTTTTGGTTTTCATATATTTTCTTTATAACAAAGGGTCAGTTTAGAATAAACTCTTATCTTGTAAACTCATGACACTTCTAGTATTAATTACTGTACAACTAGCACTGTAACAATGTAGCAAAGTACAAAAAAAGATTGAGGTGGAAGATGGGTACCACTACATCAGGAATTGGTGTTGATTAGAGGTGGGGTGGGTAGAGGTCCAGTGCCCCTATTTCTCCTTTTGCTCCTATTCAGACCCTATTGGCATTTAGAAGAAGTAACTGTGCTACTATATATGATGCAGAGTGGGACTCAGCCCAGGAGCCAAGTTGATGCAAGCAGTCCAGAGGTTTGGCATGTGGGTTGAACTACATTGTATGCAACCCAACAACAACGTATTTTATTTTGATGATGAGCAAAACAATTCACCGAAGACCATAGGCACAGTCTGTAAACATTCATAACAAATCAGCTTCAAATTGGCCATGAAGTTCAGGGAAAAATTTAGCATTTTTTCTGTATATACACAAATGGACAATGTCAGCAACTTACTGAAATAAAAATGACAGCTAAGAAGAAAATGTTTAAATGGGTTTATATTTATATTCATATATATATATTTATATTTATATATATATATATATATATATATATATATATTAAACATATATTTATATTATAAACATTATATATATTATATACATATATATTTATATATAAACATATGTAATGGCTAATAGAGGGCTCATTAACAAAAATAGGACAAAGTGTAAAGTACAAAAGAATTGTCTAATTTGTCATTTCGGACAGTTAGTAAAGATACAATCGCAATGCTACAGAAAGCTAACTAAGCTAGTAAATTCCAGTGTTCCAAATGAGTAGATTTGCTTGAAGCTGGCAATATTTTTGTGTGTGAAATAACAGGTAAAGGATAAAAGAGAAGCCTGTTTTGGATAGAAACCATATAAAATATAATTAATCAGTGTACGCAATGCAATCAGAATGGTATGTGTATAGTGTATATTGAAATGATCACTAAAAGCAACCATCATTTTTATGCTTTCAAGGCTTATTCTATGCCTTAATTTTCTACTAGAACAGTTGCTTTTAAAGTTGTTATCTTCGGCTCCATACCAGCACTAAGTACAGTTAAGGTATTGGCGCATGGGTCTACTCTGGGAACTACACCTGCTTTAGTAGCCCATAAATGCAGTGCCAAAGTGTCAGAAGCAGCACCCTACAGACTTGAATGTATAGCACCAGTGTCACTACTTGTCATACTATATTAAACAGGAAACCCGTCACTACATTTTTTCAGGATAATATTCCTGAACAAGTGCTCAGCTGAGTGTGCCATTGCCCTTAAGAAAGTCTGTTCCCTACTTCCAGCCCCTGGTGTGGGAGCTATAGAAAATAATCAGTGCCACTCTGTGGCATAGAAAATAATCAGTGCCACTCCTCCCCAGCCCATGTGGTACCTTTAAATTAGTAGCACTGTCTGGACCCGGGAGATGCAGTCTGATGGGGGCAGGGGAGGACGGACTGTTTGCACCTGGCCCTTTCAGCAGATTTTTTGGCAGGGGGCCTGACTCTCCCTAGTTTTGCCACTGCACCTGCTGACTAACTATGAAGGCAAATTTGATAAAATCAAGCTGGAAATAATATATTAGTATCACTGTCTGGGTACATTAGGACTGCAACCCAGAATTACATACCAACTAAGTTAGCAAATACCATTAGCAAGTAGGTTTAGAGCCCTGAAGGAATTAATTTGCCTTCTTCACTCCATTTTTTCGCTTGAAGCTGTTAAAGCATGAATGGCAAACACAGCCCTTCCTTACATATCACTGCCGTTTAACTCCTCAGTCTGGAAACACACAAGTGTACTTGAAGCTCAATCATTGTCTATGGTGAATTCTCATATTTAATGAGCATCTTGGCCTCTCAGAAGACTAGCTGCACAAAGCAATTTCAGGTAATTTAAAAACCAGCGTCTGATGCCTTCCCTAACTACTGTCTTTTTGAGCTGGAATCTTCCTGTTAAGGCCATGTGGGACTGCTGGACCATTTCAGTCAAACCCAATTTCACTTATTTATCACAAGCCCCTACTAAGACTAAAGTCTGCTGTGAATTGTTTGCACATACTGTGTGTTTCAGGCTTTGAACTACAGAAAGGAGTTTTTAAAAAGGAGCCAATCTCAATAACATTAGAAATGCAAGAGCTTTCCCATTGATTGTGAGAAAATAAAAAGTACAAGGCTTTATTTATTGGCTAATGCGTTCCATTTACTTTATGGGAACTGCATATGCTGAACATGAATTGCCCATTGCATTAGACAGTAAGTCCAAGGTATTTAAGTCATGGTGTGCCCATTTAATATTTAAGAAGGTAAATTTAGCAGTAATGTATTGGTATATTCAGATTTATTGTAAAGAAGAAGAACTGACACAGGCACTGTGAAAACAGTTGCTACAGGTAGGGGGTGGCACAGGACGTCTCTGACTTAAACACAAAGAAGAATAAACAGAATAGTAGTTACACCATTTACATTTTATGACCCCTTTCAAGTTGCCTTCTCAGACCTAATGTAACAACTGTCCTAACTATTTATTCAGAACAATTCTGGTCTTTGAACATGCAACATGTATATATAACACCTGAACCACAATGCTTTTTAAGGGTCCTTACCTGCACTCCCCTGCGTTCCATTTTGCTGTGCTCAGCCGCAGGGGAACGCAGGCCTAGACGCATGCAATGCTGAATCCCAAGCTGCATTCGTCGCTGAGCGAAGCAAAATGAAACGCAGGGGAGCGCAGGTACGAATGCCCATGTGTAAGGGCCCCAATTCAGGCAAATTCATTGCACATGAAGTTTAAGTTTACCCTTGCCAGATGCAATTTGCATTTTTAATTATTTGCTGTTTTTTTTTCTTGCTTTTTGTTTGGCGCCTTTCCAATTGTTTTTAGGGTCAATTTTAACCTAGTGTAACACTATATTGGCTATTTAGACATACAGGGTTAATGTCCAGCTAGTGATTAGACCATGGTTTACATGTGACTCTAACACTTAAGGCAGGGCATTCTCTAAGTGGAAGAATAAACATGAGGTGCATTGCAACTACAACTCCCACAGTCTACTGTGCAATAAAAATGTAAAAGAATGGACGTCAGGAGGTTCTTACAGTAAAACAGACTGATCATTTATTTGTCAGAGACAAATGATCCACATAATTACTTACAAAACAATGAGAAATATGTTGAATAAAATCAGCAGACTAGGATAGGTTAATGAGACAGTTGAATGTGACTCCCCTGAGGATGTAGTCAAGTAGTAAGGCAGATCTCCAGGCAGATATACCTAAAAAGTGGTTCAGATCCTATCCAGTGGAGTGGTCATGGAGAAGAATCTATGCCTGACACCCTATCCACTGTGGTCCATTCACTGTAGGCAATCTGTAAGCCTAGGGAAGCTACTCCCTGTTACACTTGATGGAGCACAAAGCTGCTCTTTCTATCTTCACTCACTATCTTACTCTCCTAAAAAGTACTACTACAGATCTTTATCCTGTCTCTATCTGGCCTCGTTCACAGGGTACCTGCTCCCCGACCTATCTTTCTAGAGGTTCAGGTCCCTCTAGGACAGAAAGGCTTTACTGGGCCTCTGTGTACCCAGGCTCAGTGGGCACATCTAGATGATTAGGACACCAGGAGCAAAAGATGAAGATCCAACCCTTCCCAAGCACTATATTAAGGTGTGGCAGGAAGTGGCCGTAACAACTCTTGGCCAATAACTGGGATATGTAAATGTAAACTAGATACATGGGATTTTGCCCAGCAACTATGGAAATGAAGCAGTGTCGGGATTTAAAGCCATAGGTGCACATTAACCCTATGATTCCCTAAACTAGCAACCAGGCAGTGATTAGAAAGAGACAGGACTATGAATAGAGGAGGGCCCTAAAAGAAAGACAAATTAAGTAACAATAAAACTGTAGCCTCACAAAGCAACAGTTTCAAGGGAATTCAAATACAGCTATTGGTGTAAAAGAAAGAAAGTAACCAAGACATAAATAATATGCTGTAGCCTGAATTAAGTATGCTGGCCTCAATTAAAATATAAAAAGCATTCTTAATTGTCAGGGTATTCTGCAGTCAGCCAGCATGACATTCTGTCTGAGCCTACAAATAGGATTCATTGTTAGACTTGGCAGGGGAAATCTGGCATACCCACAGAACTCTGGATGGTTGCTTAGTTTTCAGAGCTCTTAAGTCAATTAATGACTGATTAACTTTATGTGTTTCTTGTACTGAAGCACTTAATGAGGAGTAAAACTATACAGCAACAGCCCGGTGTTCAAAATTTTCGAATATTTTTATAGCTTAATTGGTTGGTAAGTAAATACAAATAGGTGAGATGAATTATTCTGGAGAAAACAAATATCGTCCTGTATATTTCCCCTGGTTCTTTGACCAATCTGCAGCCCTGCTGCAGATAATAAAACAGCAATGGAGCTTAATTCACAGGTGATCATTTCAATAAACCTTCCTTACAAATATAAAGCACTAAAAGGTCTTAATGACAGCTACAGAAGTGGTATACCACCTTACTGTAAATAAATTATCTCATTCTTAAAACATATGATTGTGCTGGAGACATGTATAGCATGTTGTGCGGAATGTATAGCCTTTGTAGGCATTGTTCTACAACTTCCACAAGCAGGTAAATATAGAGGTAAGAAATTAGGTCAGCTTCAGCAGAAACTACGCTATCCTGCCCCCGCCAAATGCTAATAGTTTGCAGCAGTAATCAAATATTCTTGGACTATAGCAGCTGTAGTGGAAACTGACCCAGCAGTCCAGGCCCCTCTGTTCCTTGGAAACTGCCACAACTGTGGGGTCTGCTTCCTCTATAGTTATGACACTGAATCCCAGCTTAAAATGTATTGAAAAAGATCTAAGGATAGTCCCTGAGAAGATTTTTTATCAATCGATTCGAACTATTTTATCCATCGATCAAATTTTTATATTTGGTTGTTAGACCAATCGAATTGCGAATTTGGAGCATTTTTATTCCCAAACTATTTCCATGGTTGAATTCGAGGGATTTTTAACCCTCAAATTCGACCCTTAGTAAATCTGACCCATAGTATTGTTATTTGCTATGAAGTCCAGTATCTTATCGTTTATTAACCCTTAGGAAAGCTTTCCTACCACCAACGTCAGACTAATTGGCCTATAGTTTTGAGGCTGAGAACGGGATCCCTTTTTGCACAGCAGCACCACATTAGCAATTCACCAATCTTTCGGCACCATGCCAAGTAAAGAGGTTTGGCAATCACAGAGCTAAGCTCGCAAAGTACCCTGGGATGAATACCATCTAGCCCGGACCTTTGTTTATCTTAACATGTTCTAGTCTCTTTTGAATGTTTTCATTACTAGAATTGGGACTATTAATAAGTAAACCTTCATTAGCTGGTTCTACTTTTCAGTAGACAGGTGAAAAATACGCATTCAGAATCCCTTCCTGCTTAATTTTTTTACTTTTAACATATTTAAAAAATAATTTTGGATTCCTTTTACTGCTTACTGCATTTTCCTTTTCCATATCGATTTAAGCATGCCTGTTGTTAGTAGAAAGAGTTAGGATATGCTATCCTATGTTTAACAGGCAGCCACACTGAGGATTTTAGATGGGGTGAGCAGTTTCCCTTTTAGGAGAGAGCAGAAGGATCCTGGTAGCATAATTTAAGATTGATTGGAGGGGAGAGAGATAGGAGTCAGGAAGACCAGTCAGGAGGAGATTGTAATAGTCTAAACGGGATAAGACAAGGGCATGGATTAGTGTTGCACAGAAGTAATATTAAAAGCAAGCATCTGATTTTTGAGCACAATAGCGTCAAATGAGTATTGAAGAGCACACACAACTAAATTTGTTTTACGGCATCTGCTGCAATTGCTTCAGACTCTTTTCTCCTTCAAAGGATAATAAAACAAGTACCTTGTCCTTGATACAAACTAAGATATAATTAATCCTAATTGGAAGCAAAACTAGCCTAATGGGTTTATTTAATGTTTACATGAATTTTTTGTAGACTTAAGGTATGAAGATCCAAATTATGGAAAGGTCTGTCTTTCTGGAAAACCCCAGTTTCTGAGCACTCTGGATAACAGGTCCCTATCTGCATATCCAACACAGAAGGCAAAGATTCAGCCCAAATATAACCATCACTCGCCTTCTACCCTCTTCTACACTGAGTCTTCTAAAACAATTTGGGATACTATGTTCTAAAATAATTATCAGTTGAGGCAAATGCTCAATATTGTGTCTTGTAATTTTTCACTGGTAAATATAACTGCTTGACTGTCACATTGATTCCCTCTAACAAAATGACCCACTGTATTTGAGGCTCACATTTTACTCCTTTTTACAAATAACACTTTAAAGGAATGCTATTCAATCTCTTAATGTGATCTGGGAAACGAAAACTGACGTATTTAAAGCAAAATGTATCACATTATCACAGTTGACTTTCAGATGTGGTTCTAAGAAGAGTAGTTTAAGAGTATAAAATGTAGGAGCTGGACATGTGACTCACCCACTATTTTCCATACTTTAGGGTGTTGAACTAGCACTGCTGCTGTGTAACTGTGTATTCCTGTTGCAATAAGTGCAGTTACACAGATGGGGTTTCCATGTCTTCCTATAAGTATGTACTTAAATGTACACACCTTCATCTTTGTTTTGATGTTTTTAAATAGTAATATTGAGATAAAATTGCTATTATTTTGCAGTTGTTTTCTATCTTGAAGGAGTTGCTGGACCAGTTTGTAGTTGTTCACCATGGCCAAGCTAGCTATATTGCATACACAAGAGCAATGAATAATATAGCCTTATAAATGATGCTTAGTGATACTAAAAATTTAAATCGTTGCTTAGTGATGTCATTTCTGTTGCATGACTCACTAAAACGTATGTATTAAATTACATAAAGTACCCCCTGTTGCAAAATATGAGGATATTAGAAGTGACCTAAGAGTTTCAAGACCTGTAGGCCTTCAGTCTTGTGCTTTTATATGGTTATGGAAATCATCAATTACTTTTTACAACAGAGGATACATTGTTCACTATATATTAAACGAAAGTGTGTTGTAATCATACAAGCCAGAAATGGTCCAGCTTTCATGGTAGCTTGGTGTAACATCATTAGTGGTGTGATTACTTGAACCAGCTGGGTTGTAAATGGAGATCTCTATGTATACTCCTAGAATTCACCATGTTTTCTCTAAGCCTCCACAGAACAATACAGTATGTCACCCTTGCATCTTTTCACATAATGCTCTACAAAGAAGGCCAGTATGACAAAAAAGTATGTGCACCAGTAACAAGATAATCACAGAACTCTGTAAAAGCTTACATTTTGGAGGAATACATGTATGGAACCTGTTATCCAGAATGCTCAGGACCTGGGTAAGGAAATAATACATTTGTCTGTAACAAATGTGAAGAGACATGGACATTAGAGCTCATGCTGATTTGTCATGGATGGATGTTGCATTATTTAAAAATATGCATGAACAAATTTCCCTGATGAGCCAGTAATTAAGTAAATAAGATACAGCATGCAATCCCATGAGCTCTTCTGTTATTATTATATTATTATAGTTTATAAATTGTTGGCATTTTCTGCAGCGCTATAGCATATATTATGCAAACAGCAAAACAAACAAAAAAAATCCTATTCCGAGGCAGTAGGTTATTTGCACTATTATTAGCCCTGAGGATAAGAACTGTTTTGTAAAATACCCCAAGAAAGAGTAAACCACCCCAAACATTAGGCTTTATACCAAACCAAATCTGAATGTTAATGGTTTAATTGCAGAAAATGTAAAGATTGGTGATACCTTTTATTGGCTAACTGAACAATTGCAAATTTTGGAGCACACAGGCCCCTTCCTCAGAATACAGAATACAAATGAAAGTTGAAAAGGCACATTATATATATACTGTTAGATCAATGAAAAAGGGTTTAGGGGCAATGAATTAGAGAGTTACAGATAGACTTGTAGAGATAATCAAAGTAATTAGGGCGGGTTGTAAATAGTCCAGGGGTCTGGATTTTGTCAGGTCACATAGTTTGAACTAGACCAAGACAGAATAGGGTAAGGTTAATACAATAGTGCTAAATTAGGAATTGTACAAGAGAAAAGTGAAGATACAGGTAAGGGTAGGTAGGGTAGGCTTCTCTAAATAAGTGTGTTTTAAGAGATTTCTTGAAAGGTTGGGAGAAAGTCAGAGAGACTGTAGGAGAGAGTTCTAGAGGAGGGGTGCAGCCCTTGCAAAGTCTTGAATACAAGCATGTGAGGAGGTTATGAAAGAAGATTTGAGTAGCAGGCAGTAGAGGAGCATAGTAAGTGGTTGGGTGAGTATATAGAGATTAGTTCAGAAATGTAGGGAAGGGCAGAGTTATGAAGTGCTTTGCATGTTAGGGTCGTTAATTTGAATTTAATTCTGAAGGGCAGTGGAAGCCAGTGCAGGGATTGGCAGAATGGCAAGGCAGAGGAGGAATGGTTGCTGAGGTGTATAAGCCTAGCAGCAGTGTTCATTATGGACTGAAGAGGTGACAGTC
>CM044441.1:106148116-106162408 GCA_024363595.1 Xenopus borealis
TCTTAGTGAATTTGTGTATCGCTGGCAAGCTGTCCCTAGCACATTTTCACACTTTAGTGAATTTGCCCCAATTTGTAAAGAAAACTTTAGTGGAGGAGAACTACACTTACCTAGGTTAAAGGAAATATCAGAAAAAGAAAAGGTACAGTCAAAATGTCCCTAATGCTCAACCTTCTTCTTTAGCTGCTGAAATTGTAGTTTCCCTACACCACAATTGTAGTTTTCCCTACGCCTTTCCTCACAATTTCAGAAACAAGAGGTTATCTATTAATACCCTCTGGAAATTGGAAAATATGTTATTCATGCAAAATCTGTTGAGTTCAATATTCAATAATATATGCCTGGAGGTGCTGGGGCCCAGCTTCCCCACTGTTTATCTACCCAGATTTACCCTAGGCTTGAGGGCATGCAATCACCATAGTAATAAAAAAACTGCCTGTCCTCCAGTAGTAAAGCCATACTTCCTTTTTAAAATGGAAGGTTTAAAAAAAGACATACCCTCTATAGGCGTGCACATAACTTCCCATGCGAACAACTTTTTAGTGAGCACAGGACCCAGTTAAAGGAGAATGAAAGGCTGGATACACTTGGGGGTGCCAAACGTTAGGCACCACCAAATGATATAGAGACATACCTCAAACCCAGGGTCAGTGCTCCTATCAGGAGAAAGAGAGATCTTACTTCCGTCTTTGCGCAGCTGCGCATGTGCATTAGAACAGCTGTTTTCATTCAAATGCACATGCATCAGTCTGGGGAAATGCGCAGCAGCGAGAAGACAGAAGTGTTGATCTGTGTGGTGCTCGCTTCTATAACCCGGGGCCGTTGCAAATTTGTCCTGATAGGAGCACCTGGGGCCCTGGGTTTGAGGTACGTTGCTATAATCACTTGGGGGTGCCAAGTGTATCCAGCCTTTCCTTCTCCTTTAAAATACTCTCAGAAGACCTTATCCTAGATGAATAATATACAGAGCCACAAGGAAGCACACAATTACAAGATAATACAAGAAAAGAAAAGTGTCCTTAAACCAAAATATTTGGGCACAACAATGCAAAAACCCAAAATGCTGGAAGTAAAAAGTTAATTTTTAAAAAATCCTTTTGCAATCATGTGCAGTAAAATAAAGGATAAAGTAAGGGCAAGCTACAAATGTTACTGCTTTTTTATATCAGCTAGTCCTGATCATATTCCTTTCTTAGCTGGAATTCCTGACATCCAAATTCAACGCTTAATAGACATTTATGGATCTGAAAAGGGCAGGCTGAACATCTGACAATAACTACTCTGTGCTCTCTTCTGTGAGCCCATTCTAACAAGGAATGTTTTCATCTTTGTAGACTATGCCAAATGAAATTACATTTTGGAAAAGAATATATTAATAAAAAATAGCTCCAGATATTCTTAGTTCCAACTATGTACGACAGTCATAAAAAATCATAAAAAGAAGATTATTTCAGAAATAAGCTATTTCCAACAATTAAAGGGATATATGTGAAATACATGGGCGTATTTATAAACAGTGATAATTAAATCTATCCAACTTCTCTGAAAAAGGAGAAAAACCTCTGGAAAATCCACAAAGCCCATAGATGTTTATTCACCACTTTATTTTCATGTGGGGTTTTTTCCACGCAAATGGGGTGTTTTATTGCCATTGAAGTTAATGAATGTAATGAATGGTTTATATAGTGAATAAAGTACCCACTATTGTGAAAGGCCAGGTGCTTTTATACAGGTCATGGGACTCCGAGGTAACTTCTAATATCATCATATTTTCCAACAAGGGATACTTCATTTTAGTCATGTGACCAAAATGACACCACTACTCACCGTTTATAACTGATGATATCACTGGTCACCGTTTATAAGAATATACAGTGGTGCTCATAGTAGTGATTAATAAATGGCTTCAGCCAACCGCTAACCATGAGTGAAAGAAAAGTTTTTGTGTTATCATTCATACATATGGTTAAAAAATAATAAATTTATTTCTTTAAAGGGGCAACATTAGTTCAATGAACATTGTTATGCCTATTTTTTTAAATAAATAACAATATATGTTATCTCACTATCTCTCTCTCTATATATATATAATTAAAATGTTATGTATGTACAGTATATATGTTTTATATAGTGCTTCTGATGTAAGCAGTGCAGTATGGCAGAACAAAACATTAATATAAGAAACATGAGTCAATATAGAGACAAGAGACAGGAGGTCCCTGCCCTATAGAGCTTACACTTTAAGTGGTTGGGTAAGTTTCAGACACATATAGAAGGAGAATATGTGCGTTCAGAGTTCTTTTGTAATTGCTTAATCAAAACGATGTGGTTTTATAAACAATCCTGTCAGGTGTCCATCTCAGTGGGCTTCAAATTACTGTTATGTTTTGCCATTTTAGCTCCTCTGTGCTTGGCATAAAGTCCTCATGGTTTTTTTTAACTGTTCCCCTTGGCACATTAAACTATTTTTGCTGTTTTGTGACTGATGCACCTGCTACTTAGTGACAACTATTAGCTTTTTTTTGCAGCTGCCTCCCATTGCTTTGAAAAGTCACACATGCAAGCTCTGTGTGATTGTCAGATCGCTTTTATAGCTGACACATACTGCTATTTGGCAATCAACCTAATATAACTCACCAGTGTAGCTGCCATTTTAACTGCTCTTTAGTTATTTCAAGTTTTTTTTCTGTCTTGGTTGAGTTATTTTGTCCACTCCATTTATAAATCATTTATTGTTTTTAAAATGTACATGTAATAATGAACATAACCCTGTGGCTCTCCAGTTGCTGTTCTGCTCAGGAACTTGGGGTTCCCAGATACTGGATCTTTCCGTAATTTGTATCTTCATACCTTAATTCTACTAGAAAATCTTGTAAACATTAAACTGAATAGGCTGTTCTGCTTCCAGTAAGGATTAATGATATCTTAGTTGGGATCAAGTACTAGGTATTGTTTTATTATTACGGAGAAAAGGGAAATTATTTTGAAAAATTTGGATTATTTGGATAAAATGGTGTCAATGGGAGATGGCCTTTCCATAATTCAGAGCTTTCTGGATAACGAATTTCTGGATAATGGATCCCATTCCTGTACTGCAATTCCCAGCATCCTGTGGCCGCCAGAGTTTTAGATTTCTGTTTTCTAAGTTTAGTAAGCAACTTCTTTGTGCTGACACTTTTGTTGTGATTACCCAAGGAAGTCATTAAATTCTTTTAGTGTCACTGTAACCATGAGAAACTTCCCACTCTATGTAAGAGCAAAACCAAAGCTCTGCCTCAAGCTATACTCTTTCTGTACACGCTGAGGGGGACGAAAAGGATACATGCTACTTAATGCCTTGAAATGGGGTAAACATATTTGGTTCTGTTTCAGGTGTTTGTTCTACCATGCATATAGTTAAATATCTCTTATTATTATTTATGATGTTTATTTTCGATACATAACAGTCCTCGACTGTGTGTGTGATAATCTGATAAACTGTGATCTGCAGCATGCAATTACACTCACTTAACAGCTGTTAAGCAGCATAATTGCCTGCTGTTAAACTCATGTAGAATTGATTGAAATCTTAATTGCATTATCGTTACTCATTATGGCCACCACCGCCCACAATCACCAGGGATGCACAAGGCAGGAGGGATTGAGTTGCATAACTAAAGTTAAGCACAAGCTTCATGTTTCCAAGCTAACTTTGCAGACGTACAACTGTAGGCAGTTTAATGATAGAGTGAAAGCTTATTAGTACAAGCATGCATGTTATATGCCACTGTTTTTAGTCCAATTCCAGTCATTAAGCATTTTTTCTTTTTTGTCTCAGTTTTTGCTTAAAAAGCCTTTTTTGTCCTCTGGGAATGTAATTTTCAGTGAAATTATGCGGTTTAAAATTAAAACCATATGTATAGCTTGCCCCTGGTCTTTTTGTCAATAGACTTTAAAGGAGAACTAAATCCCTAGGTGCAAAAATCCCTCCCCTGTGTAGGCCCCCCTCCCTTCGGCCTACCTCCCCCTAACTTGTTACTTACTCCTCCTTCTAGGCAGTGTCGAACTGGCCCTTCGGGACACCGGGAAAAAACCCAGTGGGCCCTACCCTCATGGGCCCCCACTGGGCCAGACCCCGATCTCCCAATCTAATTTGCAAAGAAAAATGCACTGACGACTGGCGCTGGATGCGCACGCACAGTGTTGCACGGCAGTGCTGTAATAGGTGAGGGGGGTCGTCGGCGGGGGGCCTTGAATGGCAGTCTTGGTGGGCCCTGGGCTCTCCAGTCCGACCCTGCTTCTAGGTCCTCTCCAGCGGAGTTCACGGCAGCCATCTTCTCCAGAGCGCTCTTCATCCTGTAGTTATCGGTGTTTAGTAGCACATGCACATTAGGAATTTTCCAGTACGGATCTACTGCACATGCGCTGAAAGACACAAAGTTTAAGAAAAAAGAAATCGGAAACTTTGTGACTTTTCTGAACCAGCAAATGCCTCCTACTGCGCAGAGAGGACCTAGAAGGAGGGTCAGACTGGGGGGCCCATGGCCCACCAGGACTGCTGTCCAGGGCCCCCCCACCGATGACCCCCCCCTAACCTATTACAGCGCTGCTGTGTTTTTTCCTTGAAGACGTTTCACCAGTCATCCAACTGGCTTTCTCAATTCAGATTAACTTGGACATAGAAATTTTCTTCATCAGGAATCAGACAAAGCAACCAGACCCACAGAAGTGTGACAGAATTTAAACCCCCTTAGTTTCCACCCCCACAACTTCCTTGCCCAAAAAGGGTTGCCTAGCGACCACAGGAAATTTACATTGCAGCATGTCACCCGTTGCAACGGTTCATGCAGACATGCTTGTGTATAATTCTGCAGACTTAATACTGTATAATATATATTATATATGCATCAAGTGTTTATTTTCTTTGAGCATATAAAGCCCAAGTTGCATAAAAAACTGACCAGTACCCATTATCTGGAAACCAGAAACTTCTGAATTATAGGATGGCCATCTCCCATATATTCAATTTTATTCAAACAATACCATTTTTAAAAAGTATTTACTTTTTCTCTGTAATAATAAAATAGTACCTTGTACTTGATCCAAGCTATGAGAGTTAAAGTTAATCCACATTTGAACCAAAAGCAGCCTATTGGCTTAATTTAATGTTTACATGATTTTGTAGTGGACTTATAGCATGTAGATCAAAATTTTGCTGTGGGGCCCAGTAATATATAGCTATGCCACTGTCCACTCCACAAGCAACCACTCTACAACTCTAGCTGGGAATGCCATCATCAACATGTCGCCAGCTGGGGAGCAATATGATTAGCAGGCCTTATGTTGTCAAATGCTGCAATGAGTTGTAGTCCAACAACATCTGAAGGCCTGCAGGCTGACCATCGCAGGGTCTTCCATTTTACTATAATAGAATGTATCATGATGATTTCAAAACCTTCAGATGACATTATGCTGAACTTAGAAAGAGCTTCTGTAGATTAGAAATGTCTCTTCTGAAAACCTTAGAAATAAACATCAAAGCTAATGTTAAATGAACATAATATTAGAGTTTAATGCTTAGATATTTCTGTGTTATTAGGCAATCTATAAAATAAGATATTCAGCAGCATGCATATAGACGAGAACCTCTACCCTGTAATGTGTCATTTACGCAAACACATTTAAACCTCTGCACCAAAATGTCATACTTGAAGTTTTGAGCAATACATTCTTTTCGCTAGTATAACTTTTTTAATGATGCATTTAGCTTCAGTTAGAGGAAATACTTTTTTATTTCCCAAGGACAAAGATAGCATGCTAATGGCATTAATTTTCTAGTACAACTGTGTATTTTCCATATTTGCAAACATATATTGGTATTTTAAAGCATGGTGCCTGCAGGCTTTTTGAGAACCATTGTGTGTCTGTCTTATATAAATGGTACAAAATTGTTTTCTGTAAGAAAGCATGTTATTTAGGTAAAGCAATAATATCTAGTAAATTATACAGAGAGAATGTGAAATTATTATTTGCCTTGTGGTGCTGTAGATGTCATATATAAGTCAGAAAAAAGGACAAGTACAGTTCTCTTGCTTAACAATAAAAGCTCAGTAGGAAAGAAAGGGAAGGCAAGATGCTGGTCAGTGTGAAATTTCACCAACTTGATCTAAGATCCTTTAGATGGATTGTCTCTTATTCCCATGCACAATTTGAACCAAAAGTGTGCTGATTTTGCAATGATTTGATGGGGAAGGGACACAAAACTCTGTTTAGCCTGCCATAAATACATTACATTTGGGTTTGTGGCTTGAAATAACACCATTGTTTCCATCTCAAAATAGGCACAATTTCAAGACAAGTATGTGGTGAAGTTTAAACTGCATAGGAGAGTAACAGCAAATATGTGCTATCCATTCTCAATCAGAGAAGGTCAAGAGGGAAGGTGGCATTGGTATAGTTGTATTAATTGTAAAATATTTCTGAACTTTTGTCTATGGTCTGCATTTAGAATCCAAATTACCCTACCAACCATGCATTGGTTTGAAGTAGAGACTGGATTTTGAATAGGATTAGAAAGCTGAGTAATAAAA
Organism: Xenopus borealis; assembly: GCA_024363595.1. Classification (NCBI taxonomy): domain Eukaryota; kingdom Metazoa; phylum Chordata; class Amphibia; order Anura; family Pipidae; genus Xenopus; species Xenopus borealis. The sequence goes on from CM044441.1 coordinate 106,154,686, forward strand.
AGTATTGATAGCAGTAAAAGCGGAGCCTTACAGAGCATTTGTTTTTTAGAATGCTATTAGAATTTTTAGAACTGGCCATTCTATAACATACTAAAAGTTAAGAGCACATTTACTAAGAGTCGAAGTGAAAATACGAATGAAAAAAAATTCGAATTTAGAAGTAATTTTTGGCTACTTCGACTATCAAATAGGCCCAAATTTGAAAATTCGAATTTCAAAATACTGTCTCTCTAAAAGAATTTGCCACTTTGCCACCTTAAAGCTGCAGAATTGCTATTTTAGCCTATGGGGGAAACTCCTGGAACCTTTAAGGAGTGTTTAGTCTTTGAAATTCGAAGGATTTTTTATAAAATTGTTTGAATCGAACGATGCATTCGAACTATTCAAAAATTTTAATTCGACTGAAAACGGAACTATTCAATCCGAAAATACCCTTTAAATAAAATTTTGATGGTCGACCCTTAATGTAGCGGTGAACCATTCCATTAATTCAAATTATTCAAGTAATAACTTCTAGGTTTCAGACATAATAAATAAAAACTCTTATAAAACATATATAATGTACCTGTTTTGGCAGAATTTCTGTACCATCATGATGTTGATGGTTTAACTTTGCTATACACAGTAAATGCCTAATGTCTAGCCAACATTTACACATTACAGTGAAAAGGCAAACACACTGAAATGCTAAAATAAAAAAAATTACTGAACAAACACAAATTGGCTATACTAGTACTGTAGGTGCCACTGCTTAAATCACCATATATAAAACAAAAACCCCCAATAGGACTTCATCCCCCAAAAGATAAATAACAAGATATTTAGTTGGTAATATTGAATATAATTCAATATTAATTTATCTAAATGGCAAGAGAGCACTTAAATAACAAACCAAAGGCAGAAAATGTCCTCAATTTATCACTAAAGTAAATATCAATGCATCCTTAAAATTTTAATTTTGAATCCCTGCTCTTTGCATTACATTCTGTAATCATTTTAATGCGTAACTTGTAAACATACCTTGGCTGACGATATGGAATCAATGGTCATCTACAAGAACCTCAAGGAACTGGATATAATCATGGCATAGAATTCCATAAACCTGTGCATCACAAACCCATCTGTGCTGAACAATCCACAATAAAATACAGTATATAGAAAATGGCCAGAAGAAAGTCACAAAGACTTGTCTTGGGGCTCTTCATAACTCTACCAAATGTAGGCAATAGCAAAGATATTGTCAGACATAGTAGTGCCAAAAGGCACATCATTACTAAATTAGAGACATCTACATAGTCAGTGGTGTAACTACCAGCGGTGCAAATGCACATGGGCCTGACCCCATGGGGTTGGTGGTTCACTAGCTATACCCCAAGATGAACCATATTTTGACATTAGAATTTCAAAAAAAGATTGTAAATAAGGTTGCAACTATATCATTGCCTATTAATCTCTTTGGTATTTTTGGTATTTTTGCATCATTTAACTTTTGCAGAGATGGGCTGTATTTCATGTATGAGATAAATGCAAAATAAAAACAAAACTACAGATCATCTGAGAATCCCACTTGCTAGATGATACTTAAATGTGAGCCAGCCCTTTAACTCGACTAAGAAAAATGTATCACTTTTTTTTGCCATGTCTGCAAGAGAAGAGAAAACAGGCTTGACAAAGGAGAAAATGGAATTAACACTGTTCTAAGACAAGCCAGAAGATTAATAATGAAAGATCTGCGTGGCTCCTGCCTCATTCTTGACATGTGAGTGACAGATGAATGTCTGTTTACTTTGGTAATAGCAGCCTGATTGACTGGATCTAAATGATTTCATTTCAAATTTCAGTTTAAAAAAAAAAAAAAAAAATTCCATCCACTATGCGTAAAAGGAAGTTCCAGGGCTGCATATTTATATTTAGTTGTTACTTTGTTTGGTCTGCACTACTTGCGAGACACGGTTAACCCCAACTTAACTGGCACAGGCATTATCATTATTCATTTATATAGAGCTAGCAAGTTACATTGTGTTTTACAATATTTCTATAACAAGCTGGGGTCTTAAAATAATTTAACAGACATGGGTCACAAAATAAAAATATGTATGGCCCTGCTCATACAGAAAAAAACATGATTGAAAAGAAGGGGTTGTGTTTATTCCAACATTCACTGGTGCTAGATCGTATGAAAGCCCTAAGGGACTGCTAGACTAAACGCCCTGTTTGGATATACTGTATCTAGAGCAGTGATGTAAAAGGGCATAGCGATGGTACAATGGGTGCCTGTGTTGCGGATTCTGATGGGATTTGGGGAGAAAAGGGGTCATTTGGACCTAAACTGGGGTGAATCTATGGAGGCCATGAGAGGAACAAGAGGTTAATACTAATTTACTGGCAAGTACCTTAGTAAGGATAAAGTACAGGTATGGGTTCTGCTTATCCAGAATGCTTGGGACTTGGCTTTTTCTGTACAAGATATTATTATTACTACAGATAAGAGCCAAAGGAAAAAAACGGAGACGGCATTCCTGTTGGGTCATGATAATAAATCCCATAACAAAGGAGGGATTGTTTACTTAGGGTCTGTTTTCATGACTTTAGAAGACAGTATACTGTGTTGTATATATTGTGGAAGAATTTCAGCACCTTCATGCTCTGCTGAACCTGTTGCAATAGTCATAACCAACTGAATACAAATTACAAAAACTACAAATTAGCATTAAACAAACAAGAAAACATTTTTGGGAGATTAATTTGGTACTGTTTAATGCCACCATTATCCATTAAACAGATTAAACTCTTCTAAAGGTGCCGCTGACAGAGTTTGCTTTATGATTAATTACATACTGGCAGAATGGGGAAAATCATTTGCATGACAGCTTATTTTCCCATTTGGAAATGTAGCTAGTTTTTTTACGTACCTCCTTCGTGTCAATATCTCTGTCAACATTAATGTGCCTCATTAAAGATGTCAAATTGTGAGGATTTAGTGTCGATGTGAAATGAAATCTGTTCTAATTAGATTGATGATGACATTACACTCCATTATTATCTATTGACTTTAAGAAATGATAGACTAATATTAAAGATATGCAAATGAACAAAGGTTTTAGGTTTTAATGAGCAAGAAACCTAAATCCCCAGAATAAAAATGTTTATGAAAATGTTAGCCAGATGATCATGGAGAAATCAGAAGTGGGCAGAAAATAAGTCGAACCCAAACTCCCTTCCAAGTATTGATCTAATTTAGAAAAAATTTTCTTGAAAAAATTGGAGAATCAAAACGTTACATCAAAATCGAGCATGAATTCGTAAATAAAAATGGTTATGAGAATGTTAGCCAGATGATCATGGAGAAATCAGAAGTGGGCAGAAAATAAGTCGACCAAACTCCCTTCCAAGTATTGATCTAATTTAGAATCATTTTTCTTGAAAAAATTGGAGAATCAAAACGTTACATCAAAATAGAGCATGAATTTGTACAACTGCCATTCAAAAAAAAAACTACATTTTATCTAATTTTTGCTGCAAAAACTCAACTTCTTCAGATTATTGGTCAAAAACCATGAATTTCTCAGATTGTCCACCACAGATCACAATGTCGACAGGTTTGAGTTGGCATATTTGTGAATTAAAATTTTTATCATCTTTGGGGTATGATAAATCTCTAAAAAATTTAGTTTTTATTTTTCCAGGGAAAATTCAAGTCTTCTCCTAAAAACCTCGACCAGAAAAATATCAAGTTAGTAAAGTAGATAAAGTAGAAGATACTTTTTTTTTATTATTACAGACAAAAAGGAAATCATGGTAAAAAAAATTGAATTATTTGTTTAAATGGACTCTATGGAAGATGGCCTTCTCATAATTCGGAGCTTTCTGGATAGCTGGTTTCCAGATAATGGATCCCTGCACTAGCTTCCCATGTGTTTATACTCTTATTTTCTGTGGAAATATATGCTTTTAAATATAAGGGATACTATGAGTAATGGATCATATCAGTGTGAAATCTCATCATGGCTGCCATTAGAAATCATGGGGCCTCATACAACAAAATTTTCTGGGGCCCTTGGACCCCGCCCACCCGAGCCCCAACCCAGATCCTGCCACTGTTCGCGCATACACACAGGGGCCAAGAGTTGGCGCATGTGTGCAGCGGCCAATGGAGGTTTGGAACCCGGTGGGCCCCCCAAGTGTCCAGTCCAACCCTGCTCATAAGTTACAAAAAAAAAAAACCTGTGGCACCAGGGCCCCCCTTTCCAGTTAAAACAAATAACTGGTGACCAGGGCCCCCCCACAAAAGTTTTTTTTAAACATTGGGCCCCTCTTACAAGTTAAAAAAAATTTGACCCCCAAAGAATTCTTTTTAAAAAAACATTGGTGCCGGGCCCAACTTACAAGTTAAAAAAAATTGGGGCCACAAAGAATATAAAAAAAAATAGCATTGGTGGCAGGGGCCTATAGATTAATACATTGGTGGCCAGGGTATTAAAACAATTAAAAAAACACACATTGGTGTTCAGTAGAATTGAACTAGTGGCTTCAGCACTTCAATTTCGCCTCCTTCCATGACTTTTCACCACTTCAGGACTTCAATCTAGGCTGGTTTCGTGACTTTGGGTCTTTTCACCTCTTCAGGACTTCAATCTCGTCTGTTTAAGTGACTTCGGGTCTTTTCGCCGCTTCAGGACATCAATTTCAGTTGTTTTTGTGACTTTGGGTATTTTCGCCATTTTGGGACTTCGGGTCGTTTCGCTGATTCAGGACTTCATCTCTTTTTCCCGCTTTGGAACTTTGGTGCAGTTAAGGTGGCAGCATAGCCGGGCCCCTCTTCAGGCCTGGCCCTGGTACAGCAGCACCCCCTCTGCCCCCATGATTTTGGCCACGAGTCTCATCTACGTAGTTATGAAGTGGGAAGGTGTGTGCTGTTATTACAACTTGCATCCACTCAACTTACACTACACTACACAGATGTCATTAGCCATTATACTCTCCTTGTCACACATTACACAGCTGTCTTTCATTCTTGCTGCCATAATTTCTTGATATATGATACAAAAAATTATTCTGAATGATTTAAATCACATTTATATAGTTAATAAAGTACCCCCTCTTGTAAAATATAAGGATATTATAAGTTACAGAGGAGTTTCATGACCATATAAAAACACGAGGCCAAAGGCCGAGTGTTTTTATACAGGTCATGGAACTCCGAGGTAACTTCTAATATCCTCATATTTTGCAACTGGGGGTACTTTATTTATTATAATACACAAGTTTCAGGGAGTCATGTGACAGAAATTACATCAGAACTCACCGTTTATAAGGATATAATTTACAAGATATTTACGGCTTTTGTGTATTATATAAATATAAATGGACAATGAAAGATGATTATGTATACAGAAATCAATAAGAAGACTCTACCTGCCAGCTGTTTTCCATTTTTGAATTGTCCTTAAAAACACAACTAGAATTGAATCTGCATTATCCTTCAGCCACATTCTGACTGCTCCAACTGACACCATTTAGTCTTTCACATTTTATATTCAATAGCCTTTCTTACCAAAGATTATATTAGCTACCTTATAATAAACTTAATGTGGTTGGTTATGCTTTTTTCACACTGAAAATTTGTGAATTATTATAATTTTAAACTAAGCTAGGATCATTTTACTTTTATATTACATCTGTGCTGCATAAATGGGAATGATCATGAAATGACTGTATTTGTTTCCAAAAGCTACAGTACATTCAAGGCACAATTATTACATTCTAATTGTACTACCATAACCTTTACATCTGCAGCCGATTGCAGTAAGAAGATATCATTGTAGCTACAGATAGAGCTGAGCCAGAATCTCCATCAAAATCAAATAGTTGAACAAAAGCTGCTTGCACAATGCTTGTCTCTGAAAGATGCCAATGGGAATAATGCAAAACAAAGATAATGGTTCCAGAGGAAGGCCACCAATATTTTAAGCCTAACTTCAATATGAAACTGATAAAAATATCAACTTGAAGAGAAACTGCAGTTATTAAATTGGAATGCACCCTAAAGTTGGTTAACATAAACATTTCTATGACAGTTAAAGTTAATGTGCAATACAATCTTGGCTCAGCAGTCTGAGAGCAGTTTTATGAAAGTGTTTTGTTAAATGCGTGGGTAGTTAAAACAAGGTTTGAAATCACAGTCCATGCAGTAGCATCAGTATGATACCCCTGGTACATATCAGACAAGTCAACCTGTACTTGGATATGACATGACAAACACTAATGTTTCATAATAGGAAGTACAACAATTTCAGCTTCTCACTTAAGTTCATATTAACTGGTTATCCAAGTTTGTGACTTTTTAGTTTAAGCATTTAGGTTAGAAGTGAAAATGTGAAAATGTTCATAAAAAACTTAGTACAATTCCATGTTAATGTAACTATTTTCTATTAAATTGCTCGCACAAGAATATATATTTATATATATATTTTAAGACTATGGGTAACCCAAGATATCGCTAATGCTGCAAAACTAGAACGAGGATACAGATAGATGTACATAAGCAACAGATCACTACCATCACTTTTGATTGTGTATCTGAGCCTGAAGTCTCTAAACTTCTCCTGTCCTCTCCATCAACAACTTGCTCACTTGATCCTATCCCATCACCTCTAATAAAACAGTGTGCCCCTGTCCTTACGCCAGTCCTTACTCATATATTCAATTCCTCACTCACTTCTGCTACTTTCCCCTTGTTATTCAAACAGGCCTGTGTCAAGCCCATCCTGAAAAAGGCTACACTGGACCCATCTTGTTTGTCTAACTACTGTCCTGTCTCTCTCTTACCACTAGCCTCTAAACTTCTGGAAAGTGTCGTCTTCTCCCGTATTACTAACTTTCTCTGCACCAATAATCTACTCGACCCTATGCAGTCTGGATTTCTACCTGCACACTCCACTGAGACTGCCTTATGTAGAGCAAATGATCTCCAGACTGCTAAGGCCAAAGGTCATTACTCTATTCTCATTCTCCTGGACTTGTCCTCTGCTTTTAATACTGTTAACCATTCTGTTCTAATGCAAGTTCTCCACTCTATTGGTATCCGTGATTAAGCTGCATCCTGATTCTCTTCCTACCTCTCTGACCACTCCTTCTTTGTTACTTCCGCAAACAAATCTTCTCCTCCTGTTAATCTTAATGTGGGGGTACCTCAAGGTTCTGACTTGGACCTCTGTTGTTCTCCTTATACACTCTCTTTATAGGAGATCTTATATCTTCTTTTGGTCTTAAATATCACCTATATGCTGACGACATTCAGATATATTTAGACACACCCTCACTAACCACTGACGTTTAAACCCAGATAACAGACTGCTTAGTAGCTATTTCTTCCTGGATGAACCAACGCCACCTCAAGCTCAACTTGGCCAAGACTGAGCTCATGGTTTTTACACCCAAACCGAGCCCTTCTCCTCCTTTCACCATTACTATTGATGGCATAACCATTAACCCGGTTAACTCAGCACGCTGCTTAGGGGTCATCTTTAACCAGTCCCTCACCTTCTCTAATCACATTAATAATACTGCCAAAACCTGTCTTTCTTCCTCCGCAACATAGCCAAGATAAGCCCATTTCTTTCTCAAACAACAGCCAAAACACTAATCCATGCCCTTATCTCGGTTAGACTACTGAAATCTCCTCCTTACTGGTCTTCCTGACTCCCATCTCTCTCCCCTCCAA
>CM044441.1:106163238-106199565 GCA_024363595.1 Xenopus borealis
ATATATATATATATATATATATAACCATGAGGACACATGCAGTGGTGGAGTAGAGCCAAAAATGCAGTCATTTGAAAGATGTGGCAGCCCAGTATTTTCAGGCTGACAGCTCATGTGTCTCTATCTCAAGTCAAGGGAGGTGCCAATGGCTATTCCTGATGCTTCAACATCAACTGATATACTGTATGTTGGTGGAGAATATGTTTTGTGTACAAGCCTAAAAGCAGGCCTTATGGTACTTAAAAAATTACTTAAAATATACCTAAATTGTTTGCAAAAATAAAGTGCTGTGTGTTACTGAGAACGTTTCCTCTTTTAGTCATTTCCTAAATGAAAATGAATGAAAGAAGCAAAGTTTGAAACAGGTCTACTAAACAATAGAATACCAGAAGAGAGAATGTACTGGTCAACTGTTTAAAATAAACTATCTGATTGGCTTACTAGACCTTGACATACGTTGCCCTTTTTATTAATTTTGCTACTTATCCAAACACTGCTGCTTGACTACCGTTATTTTGTGCTCATATTATTCAGTCTAGAAAAATGTTGCTTTATATAATTTACTTTCTATTTTGCTTGATTATAAACTTTGCCAATCTGTTATTCTCACATTGGAATTATACCTAACATTTGTTTTCTGTAGATGTCATTAAATATGCCCTGTTCCTTATCTTCAGTCTGAAGTTAATTCCCAGGGTGGCTTGTTCCTTGCCTGTTTCAGGTATTAAATAGAAGAGTTTATGAAGAAAAGCCGATTTTTGTACGTTATTGCACAATGATAGTTTACTCATAAATTGTAAGCTCTGAGATGTGCCATCCAGCACACACAGCAAGCTAAACAATATGATAGTGCTAAAAAAATACAATTGCTTTTGCCATGAATCTCAATGGGGCAGATTTACTAAATTCACATGAATGATTTGAAATTCGATCAAATTTTCAAAAAGATTCTAATTCTAATTTTGAATAACTTTTTGGAGTACTTCGACCATTGAATTTGAAAAAATTATTTCGAATCGAATGATTCGACAAAAAATCTATTAGATCATTCGATCATTCCATGGTCAAAGTACTTCCCCTTTAAAAAAAATTGATAGGCCAGTTCGCCAGATCAAAGCTACCAAATGGGAAGCTCCCATAGGTGTTTTAAAGCATTTTAAGAATGAATAAAAAATATTTGATAGAATGGTTAAAATCGTTAAAATCGTTTGGTCGAATTTTTTGTATTCGATCGTTTGTTCGAATTGCGGTAGGAAACTGAAGGTTTCAAATTCGACCACAATTTGATTGGTTGAATTTGAGGGTAAATTCACCCTCAAATTTGACCAATTGTAAATCTGCCCCTTAGTATTGTGCAAGTTTTCTAACGACACAAAAGTTAACGGAGACAAAACACACATTTATATATTTCTATTAAAAGAAAAAGTACTACAGTTCAAGGATCTATTTTCCAGAATGCACGTGAACTGGGGTTTTCCGGATAAGGGATCGTTCCATAATTTGGATCTCCATACATTGAGTCTGCTTAAAATTAACTTAAACATTAAATAAACCCAACAAGGTAGTTTTGCCATTAAAGTGGACCTGTCACCCAGAAACAAAAATCTGTGTAATAAAAGTCCAATTAAAATTTTTATTAAAGCATTCATAGCTGTTTTAAGCTCATTTAAAAATCTCAGCTGTCAATCAAATATTGTCTGCCACTCCTCTATGCCTTAGGCCAGACATGGGGATAGACATCTGGTCCCCCATTCTGGTGCACAAACAAGATTCTGAGATGATACAAGGCTTGCCTTAATAACAGTGTCCACAAAATGGCTCCTGCCTGCTTGCTAGAATTATGAATTCCCAGACTGAAGGAAACAAGATTAAAATAATTTATATAGTGTAATTAATGTTCATTTTGCTTGACTAATGTGATAAAATAGAATTTTGAATATTTTTTTGGGGTGACTGGTCCACTTTAAAAGGGTTGAATTATACATTAGTTGGGATAAAGCACAATGTACTGTTTTATTATTACAGAGACAGACTAATTATTTTCAAAAATCCCCATACCTACAGTAGGACAGCCGAGCAATTGTGGAACTACAACTTCCAGCATGCTCTGGCAGTCAGAGGAAAGAATGCAACCTTGAAGTTGTTTCATACCAAATTCTGGCCGTTCCCAGCACAGACAAAATGTTTGCAAAGATGTTAACTTACAAAATTAACTTACACAATATTCATGATAGTCTTCATTTCAATTATTTAAGATTACTATGAAGATAAGTGTCTGTATTTCACACTTTGTTAGCTCTGTATACACAACACATAGATGAAAATAAGCATTTAAGCTTTGTTAGAATTTGACAGGTGATGGGCTTCATTTCCAGCTATAAATGCAAATGTATATTTAGCTGGTATTGTCAGGATTTTCTCTACTCGTATTATCTTAGCTGGTCTGGAAATGTGGAAACAAGAAGCTACTCTTTGGAGGAAAACATAGGAGCTCATTCTTCCCTATATAGACTTTACCTGCTGCAAACTGACAAATACAGGCAAAACATTACATCTGCCTTTGACAATTTATCTTAGTGCCATGGGTATAGGCCACACTCATAACTAGTGATGGGCGAATCTACCCAGTTTCGCTTCGCCGATAAATTAGCGAATTCACGAATTGGCGAAAAAATTTGAAACGAGTTGCGGCACGCCTTTGACATGCGTCGCGTCATTTTTGTTGCGTCGCTTTTTTTCTGGCAAATTTTCACCAGGCGAAATTTCGCTGGCGTTTCGCAAATTTATTCGTCAGCGCCGAATCGCGGGAATTCGCTGCAAATTCGCCCCTGGCAAATAAATTCGCCCATCACTACTCATAACCAGAAACAGAGTCAGATTAACCACTCAGGGGATCCCTTAGGGACATGGATAATTAAAGACATTGCTTATATATTCCAGTTATAATTACACATATAATTATTGTAGCATTGCTTGGCAGTTTGCGCCTCAAGGAAGCCTTGAAATACAGGTATTTGCTTATATATGTAAACTTCATGTGGTTTTGTTAAGTCACCAAATCTCACCGTTCCTCCGGGATTGTAAGCTCCACAGTGCTGGAAGTCACTGCGCAAGAACAGCTGTCAATAGATAAAATAATGAAAACAAGAAAACACAAGAGTAAAGTTATGGTGACTACTGTAATCTATATATCTATATACATATATATATACACAAAAGGAGAAATAATAAAACTAGCTTAATCTGGCATATTTTACAGTTCTGAATTGTTTTGGGGAATAAAAAAGCCGGGCCTTGGTGTTAGTTCCTGTGCTACACAATAGGATGGAAAGCCTTCCATTTTCATAGCAGAGAGACAGATGCTGAGATATCTGATGAAAAGAGCAGCTTGACACCACTCTTTCTTACATTTCATTTCTTATCCTCTTTAAAGCGATATCCATGGAGCCCTTACAACAAAACAAACAGCATTTTTTTCCCTGCGTAATTCTGATTTGTACTTTTTCTTGAATGCTATATCTTACAGTGCTCATCATGTAGTTATCGTTTGTTATACCCAATAGAAACAAAATGACTGCATTTTACAGCACTGTAAACATAGTCCCAACTGTGCATTTATGCACTTAAAAAATAACTATTGTAGATGGATTATGAGGGGGTAAAAACAGTCATAAAGTTTTCTCCATTTGAAGTAATCCATAGCAACTAATCATTGAGTAGAATTTACCGTTTAGCTCCTGGAAAATATGTGGTTTATACAGTATGTGTTATTAGATGCTGAGCATGCTACCAGTGTCGGACTGGGATGCCAGGGGCCCACCAGAAATCCTTAGACAGTGGGCCCACATTACAAACTTTTATTCCTCCTCTTCTGCCTTAAACTTTTTATTCTTCTAGTCTTTTATATCTACTTACTATTCTCTGTTCCTCCATTATTAAAACTCTTATTTTCCCATAAAGACACCTGGGCCCACCTGGAGTTTTCCTGGTATCCCGGGGGGCCAGCCCGTCACTGCATGCTACACTGGTTATTATGAGCCCTTAGATAAATATTAGTGAATCCAAGTATGTGAAAGCATAAAGCAAGAAAATGTCATCAGGGTTCATTCACCACAACCCTGCAAAAGTATACCCTTTACTGTTCATTCTAAAAGCACTCTGCACCAAGAACAAGATTGAAAAAACAGTGGTAGGTGCAAAACTCAGTGCTGGTGGTTGCCCGTCAGCATTATTGTCAACACAGGACTCAGCTTTATTCATAGGAGGGAATGCAGGTCTTTATGCACTGTATGTCTTTAAAAAAATTAACTTCTTCACAAAAAGATTGAGCAAGTTTTATGTGGTTAAGATTTGGACATATCAGCTGAATGATGGTATCACTTCAAAGGTAGTGCGCCGTTTATCTATTAAGAGCGGAAATATTAAAAAGAATTGGAGAAGTTCAGTGTTTCTTAAGGGCTAAATAACACACAGCATTCCGAGTAATCAGGAAGAAATAGTCCTATGCGCCTGTCACCACTTCTCCAAATAGGGCTATTTTGACCAATTATGAGTAAGGCAATCATAAGGCTGCCATGAGCCTTTAGCCTTACATCTCGACTACATTCAGTTTAGTAATAACAAACCAGCCTTTATTTCCAGCCTTAGCCAAAAGTTTCTTTTATAAGATCCATTTTAAAAGCTTCTTGAAAAAGAGAAATCTTAATGTCTGGCCATTTTTGGAATAAATCGAATGCAACATTGCTGAGATTAAAAAAAAAAAAGAGTTTTTTGGTTGGTGACAGCATGATGAATAGCAGTTCAATGCAAAGAACTTCTTTTTATAAAATAATTAAAATACTTGCTTTTCCTGGGCCAAAGGACAACATCTTTGAATGTAAAATACGAGTGTAACAGCAGCACTGCAATTAAAATCATGGAAACATTGCTTATGGAACTGAAGACAAGCAAGCATAACTACAAAATATAAGTGTAAAAAGTGTTATAAAGTAAAGGGTGTACTTATAAAGGGCTGTTGTTGTCCTTATATTTGAGTCAACAGCATGCATAGAAATGTCAGTATTTGAGTCAGTGATTTTATTTTACACTAATGTATGTCAGGTGCCTCACAATTTGTTTTGCCTATTGTGGGCAAAAGGATCAATTTTGGCAACAAAGAAGAGTACAAATATGGATGCTACCTTACTGGTCATGGTGGTGGGGACTGGGCAGTTAGGGTGCAGGGACTGAGCTGATTGGTGTATAGAAGCTCAAGTGGAGCTGCCTGTTGTCATAGCAAAACTGGTCTGGTCTGGAGTAGAAGGACAGGGAGTCAAAATGTATTAGTAAGTACATTGTAATACCAGCTCCAGCCACAGCGGATGAGAGAAATATAGTGAAAAGCAGTCACAGCCAGAGTCGGGCCAGGCCGGTCAGACACCCTAGCCAACCTGGCCAGCCACAACGCCGACTGGGAGCATACATGTGTGAATAGGCACATGCTTAGTGCATGTGCGTATGGACGCTGGCAAGTTTACGAGGATGGATGCTGGAGCACATGCGCAAATGGGCGTTGGTGCACATGCGCAAATGGGTAAGGAAGGAAGTGCAAGCATAAACCGATGTGCAAGCAAGCAGTCCAGAGAGGAGACCGGACCGGGGTAGGAGCCAGAGAAGCTTTGCACTCTAGGCACATGCCTACTCTGCCTAGCCCTAGTTCTGGCCCTGGTCACAGAACAAACTAGGGGTAGGCAGAAGATGTGCCTTTCGGTGCATGCACAGTAGATCCGAACCAACAAAAGCCTCCTACTGTGCATGCGCCACCAAACGCCAATGCATCCAGGAAGAAGATCGCTCGGGAGAAGCTGGCCAGGGGGAGGTAGGCCCGGGGGGGAGGAGGGAGGGGGACCTTTGCAGGGGAGGGTTTTTTGCACAAAGGGGTTAATTTCTTCTTTACGTTAGAGCTGGCATTTTTTGCAATGGTGATGAGTATGGTTGGGGTTATCTAGGGGGCCTTGGAATGAAGGCAGACACACCTCTTAGCAAGCTTGAAGTTAGATAGGCACTGTAGGTAGTCTTGTGCTTCTGACAGTTTTGTGTCTTGAGGATTTATGAATAATTGTAGATTGCAAGCTATATTGAACAGTACATTCAACTCTGCCTCTTCTATTGTTGTTTTTGTTTTTGTTGAGTTACAAAGCATGCTGGTGCATTATAAATATATGTTATTGATAATAACAATAACAGTACTGGTTATGGTAGCAGTGCAGATTTCCTGACAACTGGCCTGAAGGCTAATAATATTTTAGGAATAATCTTTCTAGGGGGAGACAGATTATTGCACATATCTATAAATCCTTGGTCAGATTTATTTTGGCTCAAATAAGATCTTTTCAAAAAAAAGATTGTTTTCCCTGCAAAAATCCTTGTGTATATTTCATGCAAGAACATGTGCCATGATAAAGGTTTGTGTACAAAAACACTCCCAAATTATTTAATTTGCTGAGCATTTACATAGTTGCAAGAGTGATTACCCACAATGCTTTGCTAGTCCTTTTTTTCCCCACTGCACTCCAGAATCGCAAGGATGAATTCGGCACAGTACAAGAGGACCTAGGCAGCTTGTTCAAATTTGAATTGAATTTATTTCAGAGACATTCTGCTCAGTGACACTCTGTAGTTACTTCAGACCGAAGCATCAGGAAATAAGTAATTGCTTCCTCACATGTGGCTACAACTTTCAGAAGTGCCTAGAAGAGCGATTCATCTTCAGAGGATCTGAAATTCAAAAAGTTTAGCAACTGACTAAGCAGAATGTATTGAATGAACAGAGGATTCACTGACATATGGAAACAATGAATCCTGATCAAGGCACATTTATTCTAGCCCTGTTTAAAATCTGAGCTGTAGGAATACATTTAAATGTGAACTCCTTTTCAGGCCAAGAATAACTAAACAGTTGAAAGTACAGCACCTTGCTCTAAGAATCCATCAGACTGACTGAAAGAATTCTTACAATAAGTGTTAGTATTTTTTTCTTTCTATAATACGTGTAACATTGCAAGTAGCAGATCTGCGTAGTATTATAGTATATTAAACAGATTACTTCACAGGGGTTGTTTTCTGATATAAAGCAATTTTTATCCCATCCTGCTTAGGGTAATAAATACAAGTGCTTTGCAAGACTAATTTGGCTACCCTGGCAGAGGCCTTTGGGAAGCTGAGCAAATGAACTAAACATTTCATTTCATATTTTCTACTGAAATTCAGATTTCAAAGTACAGGTATGGAATCGTTATCCAGGAACTCGTTATCCAGAAATCTCTGAATTATGGCAAGGCCATCCCCAATAGACTAAATTTTAATCAGATATTTTAAAAAAATATTTTTTTTCTCTGTAAAACAATATCTTGTATCTGAGATATCAGTCAATTCTTTGTAAAACAAATCTACTGGGGTTATATTATTCTTTAATAGATGGCATGGATATCCAAATTACAGAAAGATCCCCTATCAGGAAAACCCCAGGTCTAGCTAAAATGAGACCTTCTGCTTCCCTAAATGTAGCATTCTAAAGAGACCATATAAATATACCAGATGTATTTAGACAAGGAATTTGTATTTTTTCTTGAGACCTGGCACCTAATGATCCCTGACATACACAATGGTGGACTTAATTGTCATCCTGGTTTCAGTAGTGGAGTCAGAAATGTGTTGCCAATGTCACTGACCCCTTTGTACTAGGAGGAAAAATAGATTGGATTAGGAAATAAATTGTGTTTCTTGTAAATACGTTTTCTTTCCAAGATCACAAGTGAAAGGTCAAAGCCCAGCATGATTATAAATCAGTCAATCAGTCTGGCATTCCTGATGTGCAAAAATATGCCATGAGAAAACTTTTCCGGGTGAGGGAGAGGCAAGGTTGTATGAATTAAGACAAGTGTCACTGCAAATAATTGATTAACTGTGACACTACAATAGTCAATAGAATATCCCTTATAGAAAAACTCATCCCCAAGGAATGAAATGCACATCCTTCTAATGGGAGCAGTTGTAGTAAATCCAATCTGACAACTGTTCACAGACCGAAAGCAATGTTCCATCAAATATTTTTAAATTCACTTCTGTATAAACTATCCTAGATATGCCTGAGGATTTATTGGACATTTAGCTGGTGTACATAGGATATTTTGTGATTAAAATGGGAATGCATGAAAAAAACTAAACTGAATACAAAACAGAAAAACCCAGTATCAGAGAAAATATATTGAAATATATATATATATATATATCGAGCATAGTCTTAGATACAGAGTGAAACGTTGACCTGCTCTTTAAGATGTATTACAAAAAGAGTAAGATTTTTTTAACTTTTTCTGCCACCTGTGGGCTCCTACTGAGCTGTAATTCCTTACCCCTTACAGTAGCCAAGGTGGTACGGTAGTCCATCATAGTAAATAAGATACAGGTCACAGATCCCTGCACTAGGCAAAGAAAGAGCATCAATAAGGTGTCATGTAAATAAGCACAACTAAATATTCACAGTCTGCCCTTTAACCACTTGAGTATTCAACGTACTGCCTATTTGTATTGGTTGTATTTAATAATATATTAATCCCAAGCACAAGAGCAGGAAAAGAGAGATGTAAATAAAGCAAGCATACAAACGCACTACACCCCAGGCAACAATATCACCAGATGATTGGAATTTTGAACCTTTTATTCTTCAGTCTGAATTATTTATTAATGAATTACAATGTTTACAAGTTAATAGCATGAACATTATGATTTAAGCAGTACAGATCATTCCTGCCCTACCAGAAACTACAGCGCTTGCCTGACAAAATCCATGTAATTCTGCATATCGCATCATTCATTCTTAACATTTCTAGAATACCCAGTTCAAAGCACCCAGACAGATGTTTAACAAAAGTGTCCAGACTAGCAGCCTATCTAAACATTAAATGCACTCACTGGGTATATTTATAAAGCTGTGTCAAAAAACTGATGTATACCGAACATAACCACCTTAGCACCATGGTATGCTGTGTATATATTTTATGTAAATGTGTATTTAGGTATAAAATTGTAGTGTAAAAAGGGTTGTAAATTTGAAAAATGTTTTGAGTGCCAACACAAGATATAATACTACTTCACATGCCAGAAATTCTTTGCTATCTTAACTTGTCCTATCAACTTCAGTGGGTTATGCCATGTCTCTGGGTTAAGGCATCATTTAGTTTACACCAGCATTAACACATGTCCCATTATTTAGCTGATGTTAAGACCATAAAACTATCTTAGGCAGAAAATGAGGACTTGGGAGGAAGCATGGTATTGGGGGTAAGAAGAAACCTAAATCAGCAAGGTATCAGAGCATTGAGACAGAAGTGTAATACACAAGTCAGGTTCAGTTTAAGGCAGGGGATAAGCAAACATAGTCTAATAAAAGGCAAATGTGAAAAGCCTAGAGCAGGGGTCCCCAGACTTTTTCCCCATGAGCAACATGCAAATTAAAAAGACTTGGGGAGCAACAGATTCATGAGAAACATTCCTGGGAGTGCCAAATATGGGCTGTGACTGGCTATTTGGCAGTGGTATGTGGACTTGCAGTCTACAGGAACTATTTGGCAGTACACCAGCACCTGCTTTAAGGTCACTGAGAGCAACATCCAAGGGGTTGGTGAGCAATACAGATGCAGCCACTTGAATTTGTGAGTTAAATGCATCATGACTCAGGCTTAATTAATGAAGAAACTGTGTTATCTTAACTCATTTAATGCATTTAACCTTTTCATTAGCATACCAAAGCTCCATTGTTTTCAATGGTGAACTCTTTAATTGGATGGGGTGCTGTGACGTAATTTTCTGTGTTAAGTGGGACAAGTGAAAAATCTGTGTTTAGTTAATCTGTGTCAAACACACAATCCAAAGCGGCTTCATCTGTATGTTGCTCATGATCCACTGGTTGGGAAACACTGTCTTAGAGAATAAGAAATCAGAAATGGAGACCTGGAGACAAATAGGTCATTGTAGCCAAAGTTGCAACAACATGGTATAAATCTGATATACTGTATCTGCTGTCAAAATGTGGGCTACTGCATTGGACCTGCGCACAGTGTTAAGGTGCAGCCCCCATTATCTAGGGGTGTGCTTAACTGAACTGCCAACATGGCCAGGGGTTTTATATACAACACCCATACATATTATATAACCCAGGTTTTATTTATACTCTACCTTGAGCTTCACATACATTCAACCTTTGCTCAACCCATAAGAAGCCTTCTCACCAAAAGCAGACCCAGTCCCTGCCTGAACCTGATGCCACTCCTCTGACCTCCCTCTCCCCCTCTCGACAATATTAATAAGGTACGGGCGCGCATGTGGGAGTGGAGGGTGGGGGCGGCTTGTGGCAGGTACAGAGGCCCACAGTGGGGTTTACGACAGGGTGGCCCATGAGACAGCAACCCTAGGGCGGCAGGATTTTAGTGGGCGGCATGCTGCCCAAATCACATCCACATTGGTTCAGAAACACTAGGGATGAGCAGGAGATACAATCATTTTTCAAATCCTCATTGCTCCAGTCCTGATAATGAAAATTTGAGCTAATAATAGAGAGGGGACAGAGCAACAAAAAACAGTGGGTCTAGGGGCGACCGGGAAGTAAATCCAGGCCGAGCCCCGGTGGGCCCCGGGCATCCCTGTCAGTCCCTGGCCAAAAGTATACATGTTGTCACTGCGCTATCTCTCTTTAAATATTGTAGCATATGCTATACCGAGACACAAAATTTATACTAGTGTTCTTCAAACACAATATCCAAAACTGATATTTAATTTTTTTAGTAGAATAAAATACATCACTTTTAGGCACATCAATTAAAAAGTAAAAAGTCAGTAAAAGGACTCTCTTACTAATGTTGAATCTAAATTCTGTTAATATTCTATTAGAATATGCCTAATGTATAAATGTATAATGACATAATTAATGTCTGTGACAGGGAGGTGATTTCATATAATTGGCATTATAACTTATATCAGGATATGAGCTACAAACGCACGCAAAAAATCCTCAATCATGTCCAACAAATTTTAATAAGGAACTAATTTTTTTTAGTTACCACTTCAATGAATAATTATACCTCTGGGCCACATATAAATAATGTATTAGCTGGCGTGCAGATAGTATGTATCCCTACAGGTCTCTGCATATATTATATCAGTCTAAATCATAGCCAAGCACAAGATGACTTGGAAGTGACTTTTATGCAAATGTGCCGTTTCTTCTCCAGCCTGGGGAAGAGGCAATGAGAGACTCTATCAGTTAGCAAACGTTAAAGTTAAAGACAAATATTTTTTTTCTAATCCGACTCCTTTTATACCATGAAGTATTCAATAATTCATGTTTGTTCAAAAAATTCCAAACAGCCTTTAAGCTATTGACTAGATATTAAGCATAAGGCTCTGTACAATGAACTTGCTCTTGAAAGTTAGCTGAGCTACTCTCATCCTCTTCACTTGGATAAAAAAAAACAAAAATAAAATACATTTGTATAAAAAAAATCTCTAAAAAGAATTTAATACATGAAAATGTGTATTTCATTAAAATGCAGATTACTTATTACAACGCATTGTTTCTAGCTAATGAGCGAAAAAGTAATGTAGCGTCTTATATAAAAATAAGGAATATTAAATGCACAGTTTCATTATTAACTAGTTACAGTCATTATTGGGTAAAGACTAAAACATTTAATAAACAATAGGGCTAGGATGGAATGTTCTTTTAAAGAACCAGTAACAGAACAAAATGAAAATTATTCATATGTATGGAAATGCCATTTGTTTCCATCAAGGACATGGCAACATGGTTTATTTGAAGCAAAAATCTTGATTTATTGCATTGCCTAAATGTATCTGCTCTCTCATGGCAGACATCTTTCATCTGCTGTATAAATAAACACCCATCTATTCAAGTTAAGGTCACATTGTTTTGAGTGGTAAATTATATAATCTATATTCATGACTCTGACCATAAAACCCAACAAATTAAAAGGAAAGGCATTATAAAATGCAAACTCATTTTCAGAATGATGTCAAAATCCTGACTTATTTTTCAGCAAGGTTTATGTTATGAATATATTTAAGGTATGCTTTAACTGACTTAGGGTGATGCCTGACAGGAAGATGTTTGTCCCCTGGGATAATAATGCCCGACTGAGGGGGACAAATCTCCCAAAAATCCAAAAACGTTTTTACCACCAGAGATTTCCATTATTGCTGGTGGAGTAGCATTTAATAAAAAGACAAAAAACTAAATAAAACAGGGGCTGTGGTAGTGTCCTGTGCAGGTCCATTTTTTGAGACCCGTACCCACAACCTGCAAACCGCAACCCAGACCCGCGACCAGTATTCTTACCCGCTTGGACCAGCAACCCGACCAGCAAATACCTTATTCGGAACCTGCAACCGGCTGACCATCAGGAATCAGGAAGTGATGTCATTGGAAGTAGCCGTGATCAGAAAAAAAAAGGAATAAAACAGAAAGTGCTGTCGAAAACCGCATAGATTCACTTGCAAAGTGGATAAAGATGGCTACATTGAGTTATGACTGGAAAATGAGGTTCAATGTTGATAAATGCAAGGTTATGCACTTTTGCAAAAATAACATAAATGCAAGTTATACACTAAATGGCAGTGTGTTGGGAGTTTCCTTAAATGAAAAGGATTTTTTGGTTTTTATAGATAACAAGTTGTCTCATTCTGGGCTGTGTTATTCTGTAGCAACTAAAACAAATAAAGTTCTCTCTTGCATAAAAAAGGGCATAAACTCAATGGATGAAAACATAATTATTCCTCCCTACTAAGGCCTCATCTGGAGTATGCAGTGCAGTTCTGGACTCCAGTCCAGGGATATAAATGAGCTGGAGAGAGTGCACTGTAGACTGTCCAGGTTGGGTTTGTTTTCTCTGGAAAAAAGGAGCTTGCGAGACATGATTACACTTTACAAATACATTAGAGGACAAAAAGCAGGGGACCTTTTTACCCATAAAGAGGGTCACCGCACCAGAGGCCACCCCTTCAGACTAGATGAAAAGGACTTTCATTTGAAGCAGCATAGGTGGTTCTTCACAGTGAGGACAGTAATGTTGTAGAATGCACTGCCGGGTGATGTGGAGGGGATTGGATGATTTCTTGGACAGACATAATATCAAAGGCTATTGTGGTACTAAACTCTATAGTTAGTATATGGGCATTTATAATTTATGCGAAGGTATAGAAGGGTGTGGGTGTATGGATGCTGTGTTTTCATTTGGAGGGGTTGAACTTGATGGACTTTGTCTTTTTTCAAATCAATTTAACTACGTAACTATGTAACTATGGAAGATTGGCACTAATCTGCACATCTATGGCCAGCTTTTCTGACAGAGCCTTGATATTAAAGAATCCTTAACAAAGATGCTTGTTAACCTATTATTATTTTTCTATAGATTCATTGTCTCCCACAGTGCTTTACAGAGTACAGGGATACAAATACATGACCTAACACTGTACATTTACAGACAACCAATAGAGGCCTATTAAAATTACATATTGTTAGCAGACAATAGTGGAGTTGCAACCTGATCTCTTTGAATGCTTGTGGCCATGAAAGGGAATGCTAGGAAACCTTCAAGAGAGAGGAAAGAGGTTCACATGCAGATTTACCTTCAGCTTTTTCCATTAGCATTACAAAAAACTATTTTCAATAAGTATATGCAATAGGTAAAAAGTCTTTTAGTCAAGTTTTATATTTCAATAAATGTATAAATAAAAATAATATGTCAAATATATTGGTTTTGAAATGTTGTAACCATTCCAGACATAGTAGATCAGTAGGCTTGTCCACTCTGTATCAATAAGGTGCAGTAATAGGAAAAGGACAGCCTAAAGACTCAGAAACTCACAGAAAACCATAGATATTTTTCTGGAAGGCAGATCCCCTAATAAAAGTAGACATAATTCTAAGTAACTTTGCAATATACATTTATTGCCATTTTTCTATGGTTTTTAAGTTATTTGTATATGTATTACTGTTGAAAGCATAGTTTGCCTGTCCCTGTTTTTTCTCTGCCCTGGTGGCTCTGGCTTTTGAAACAACATAACACAAGCCAACATTAAATAAACCCATTAGGATTGGGTTTTTTTGTCTCCAGAAAGGTGTAATTATATCTTAGTTTGAATCAACTGCAATGTAGTGTTTTATTACTACAGAGAAAAAGGAAATCCTTTTACAAAAATTACTTCCCGTAATTGGGAGCTTTCTAGATATTGGGTTTCCGGATAATGGGTCCCAGATATGTACTTAAAGTTAAGGTGCACAACTCCTTACATTTCAGTGGTCATTAAGGGTTTCAGGATTAATGTCAATAGAAAAAAGCATAAATTAGACATGTGTAGCGTGTTCTGTTCTGCTAGATTAGTACTGAAATGGTGATAATAACAATGTGAATTCTCACAGCAGCAATTATACAAAATTTATACATTCAATAAAACAGGGTATAATAAGGGGCAGATTTACTAAAGGTCGAAATTTTGAATTAAAAAAAATTTGAAATTCGACCCTGGGAATAGTGGGGAGGTAAAATCCAATGAATTCGAGTATCGAATTAGAAGGATTTTACTGCAATTCAATCGATCGAATATAGAAAATTCGATTAAATTTTTTATATTCGATCTTAGGGAATGATCCCCATTTCGGTAGGTTTAAACTGGCGAAGTAGGTGGTTGAATTTAAATTTAAAGGTGAAGTATTCGACCATCGAATTTTTGAATATTCAAATAAAATTAAATTAGAATATTCAAATTATTCAAATTTGAATATTCGATGGTTGAACTTGCCTAATTTGCATATTCAAAATTCGAATTCGAATCTTTTTGAAAATTCTAACGAATTTCGAATCACTCATGAGCATTCATGTGAATTTAGTAAATCTGCCCCTAAATGTTTCATTTACTATATATATATATATATATATATATATATATATATATATATACACAGTAATAACTTACCCTTTGAATGGATGCAATTATAAAAAAAAACTATTTCTGGCAAATAAAATTTCAGAACGAAGCCATGATTTTAGTTTCTATTTCTGAGACTTCTCCGTGCGTATGCGTGTGACTAATACACTGCCAGAATAAACTGAAATGTTTGAAACAATATCAGATAAATACACGCATCAACTCTTTTTTTTTCAACTTGGGGTATGGAAGTGTAGCAGCTGCATTTCTATTTTATGTTGCGAAGTCTATTGGAAAGCATGACTGCACTCTGTTCAATCAGCAGTTTACAAGTTTTCTTCATGCTTTTCTGTAAGAATAAGAAGTGCCAAGAGGCATGAACAGATAAGGCTAAAGCCAGGTGGCTGCTACAACAGCTGAAGATAAGAGAGTGTATGTGTCTGCCATTTTGTTTAGCTTGAGAAGCAAAGCCTTTTTTCTTTTTCAATCTTTTTGTACTGTATTTCTGGCCCCTGTAGAAATAACAGGTTCAACACTTGTTTGGTTTAGAGGAGTGAGATGTCAGTACCTTCTCAATAAAGTATATGATTTACTAGTTTATCAACGCTGTGGCTTTTGTGGCTTTTATTACAGATGATTTTAGTTGGTGTAATTGGTAGTATGGTCAACATAAGCGAATAAAATGAGCTTGACTACAATGAAGTGTTTATGTACAGACAATGGCAACCTCATAGCAGGTTACACTGGGCAGCAAGGTGGATACTGTAAATACTGGAGGAACCGGGTTTACAAATGGTTGACTCTAAAGTTCTGCAGGATGGAGACAAATTACTGAGCTGTATGGGTAGGTCTACAGACTCCAATGAATACAGATTTCATCTTCAACTATTGGAAGCCCCCAATAGTGTTTGATATTTCCTCAATAGGTGCAGGGCCATAAACTAGCAAGGAATTTTGTAAATAAAAGCTAAGGACCAGACATGGACCAGACACTATGTGCAGTACAAGCCGAAAAATTAAATAATGTGCCCATTAGCATGCCTTGGATGATTTGGATGATTTCTTGGACAGACATAATATCAAAGACTATTGTGATACTAAACTCTATAGTTAGTATAGATATGGGTACATATAATTTATGTGAAAGTATGGAGGAGTATGTGTATGCATGCTGGGTTTTCATTTGGAGTGGTTAAACTTGATGGACTTTGTCTTTTTTCAACTCAATTTTACTATGTAACTATGTTAGTAAATCAGTACAGTGGCATAATGACGTCACGCTGGCAAATTTTCGCTAGTGCTTCGCCCTTTAGTGAATCTGCCCATTAGTGAGAAGATATTTTCAAATCCTTTTCCAACATTCCCAAGCACTTTTAAACATTTTCAAAGAAATGATACAATAAGAAGCTGGTAAACTTGCCCTGGATCTACTGTGCCAACTGGCCTCTATTCCCCCACTTGGCCCTTTTAGCTATTGTAAACTAGCCAGTGCCCTGCCTTGTTTTCTGTCATTCCCCAGCCACTAAGTCCGTGTTTGCTAATTGCTATATACTAACCACTGGTGTTTGTGCCAATTAAATAAAACATCCTGTCCCCGTTTTGTCTATTGCTCAGTGTGCCCTGATTTATTTTTGTCTGTGTTGGCTGCTCTCTTCCTCTTCTGTCACTTACCACTACTACCCGGCTTGTTATGTATGCAGGCCATTCCCCACTGTATGAATTATAATTGCCTTGTGAAAAACTCTAAGTATAAGTGTCTCAATTGAACATAAGAGGCTTTGGATATTTTTGTTCTTGATGATATTTCTTTCTCACACTTGGCACACAGGTGATATTACGCTGTACTTAGATAAAGTAGCCGAGGCATTTTTTGTAGCATATCCAGAAGGCCAGATTATTGTGTGAAGTGGGCAAGAAAGTGATGAATTGCTCAGAATGATGGATATACTGGTGGAAACTCTAGCTGAGGCACAATTACTAATACTGAAATAATATGTCCAGAAATATGACTTGCTCTCTAATATGAATGGTTACAGCTAAAAGACAGTACCAATGGTCTATGAGAAACAAACTTCCAATGATACTTCCTTTCTGGCACGTCCTGGCGGCCTGTATAATAATTAATATAAAAGATACACTGACAGTTAATACTGACTGCTTTATTTCTCTAACAAGCAGTTCTACCTGGTTATGCCACTAAAGATCCTCTTGTTGTATACAGAATACAGAAGCTAAAATTATTCCTCATATTGGAAGACTCATGCCTGATATGGATCAGTGGTAGGAAATCCTGTCTGAGTCCCTGGACTCTGTGTAGGCATCACAACTAAATGCAAGTGAAAGGGAAGGAGGGTGTTTATGGCTAAGTATGAAACGTGTCAGACTTTTATTTCCCAGCTGTAAAAAACACAGCAAAATAAAAGAATATTGTTGAACAGCTGTGTTATATATGTTTTTATGTTTACATTACACAGTGATTCTCATAGTGGGGAAAAAATCATACATAAAGGATGCACGTTTTTAATTATTCTTTTTTTTATTACTGTTCATGGAGCTGTATATGTAGAACAGATTATGCATCTCACTCTGAAAGAGGAATGTAGGATCAATGAGATGAATCCCTGAGAACCTCCTGGATTGATCACATCTTAAAGCATTGAACCCAACTTGCTACTCTGGTTAAATAACATTCCTCATGAATAAAGATAGGAAACACTGGTCACACATCAATTAGACCTCAAATCATGGAACAGGTAGCAGATCAAACTTCACTTTATTCCGAGTAGATTAAAACCATCAGATATACATTATGGTCAGCGTGCACTGCGTGATGCGTTTTGGTCCTTAATCATAGGCTGGTTTCTAATCACAATACAAGGTTTAAAATACAGATCACAATAGACATGTGTTAAATTACAACCAATGGTATTAAGAGCGTGTAAAACTAACAATAAGTTAATAAATCCCCAAGTCTGTAATGTAAAAATCCTGAAAACTATGATTCAATACTGCCAATAAATCCCCCCTCTAACCAGAGATTTAACTTTTTCTATGACATACTTTCAACAGATTCTATTCTGAAAAAATGTCTACCAAGAGGGGTAACCACATTATGTATGGTGTTTCCTTGTACCTACGCACAATTTAGTTATTATACTTGTATTTACACAAATCACTAGCACTAATACAAGGGCATTTTGTTTCTGCAATATGTTCAAGACTGTTGGGTTATATAGCTAGTGCTATATATATATGTGTGGTTTTTTCATAACAGACATGCAAGCATGGAAGCTAGCTCTTGCTTTCCTACCAACAACAAATAAAGGCTGCCACTCTCTTTTCACTGTTCCCCCATCAATGTCAAAAAATCTGCAATCTGAATACAGCTTAGAGAATAAGTATAGGAGCATGTCTATCCAGCCTGTCTTAAAGTATTAGCATAGTGCGTGCAGAACAGGATACAAATAGCTAGTGATTAGGAAGGTGAAGAGGGGGGAACAGAAATGTCAAAAGAAGATATCTGCTAAATGGCACCAAATGCCTGGGTGAGGTGTTTGCCTACCCATGTGCTGCTTGTCTCTCTACATCTATCAACAGAAAGGACATGGAACCTCGGGAGGATGAATGTCCTGTGTCACAAGGAAGGAGTGGGCTATATTGCTGATTGCCTAAAGCAATAGCACGCTTGCTGTAAGCTGTCATGCTATAGAATTCGCTGCAATCTGCCTTCTGTCAAACTTCCTGGAGCAACTTGGCTTAGTTTGGCTTCCGTGACCTGTAAATGATGACATTTACCTCGTTTCCTGTTTGAGGGTCACTAGTAAATTACCCCAAGAATAAGGTTAACTAATGGTAACCTTACCATGACTAAAGACACAAACACATTTACATGATAACGCGATTAAAGGCATCTAAAGAAACCCTGTTGCCCTATATATAATTAGAGCTCACAGAAGACTCAAGGTGCAAGCACACACAGCCTCGGAACACCATCCACATCGATTTTTTTTTTTCATTTCTATTCCTCATTAAACCAATGGCAACCAGAAAGCTAATTTCTAATTGCAGCTGACAGCAGATGGAGTATAGTCTGGGTCCCTCAGGTCTTCAGCTTTTAAACAGCATCACTAGCACTTATGCTGATAAATTCTATCATCCTTAGTGTGAAATTCACAAAATCCCAAAAGATGCATTGATATGAGAATCTGACTCACGAAGACAGTTAGATGCTTCACTGCATGGGAAAGAGAAATATTCCTATTTGTATGTTATTAAAGGTTTTTTAGATGACTATGGGAACAAGGAATGGAGCTAATCTGGGGCTCGCTTAAGGGACACTAAAAATATGAATGACTTTTATGTATAAATATATGTATATGTATGTATGCCCTTCTAATAAAACCATTTTATTATTATAATGTTCTTGTTTAAAAGTGGGGCAAATGATTATCTGATTCTGTATTATAAGGGATAGATGTGTACATAAGCATTTCTCAGTCATATTCTAAATAAATGTCCAATTATTTTATAGTCTGATATTCAAGTTTCTAAAGTTAATGTCAGAAATTTAACATTTTTTCAAACTCAACTACATCAAACATTTCCCAAAATTCTTCAGGTAGAAGTATTTGCATGATCCAGCTGACAGCATTTATTGTACTGCGTTATCTGTCATTATCTATAGTCACAGTAGCTTTAGGGGACTTGAAATTATATTGCTTGTCTACTTAGGTTGCCACCTGGCTCCACATAAAAGGGACAGTTTCAAGCGGTGTTGATTTTGAAGCTGTGATTATGATTCAAATAAAATAACCCAAATATCCTGACATCCTCTGCATAATAAAAAAAATACTTTCAGCCCATTCAAATGTTAAAATCTTATGACCCAATTCAAAAGCCATCTCTAAATGAAGCGGATTTTTTTTTATTCTTTTGCCAAGTGAAAATTCTCCCTTGCTCCCACGCCTTACAATTCTTCTTAACAGAAGGGATATGATTTTAAAGTGAAAATAAAAATAGCCTGAGGACAGAGGCAGTGTAATTAAGCATTGCTTTGTTATATTATGGAATGTTTGGCATCATTACACTACCGGTATGGGATCCATTATCTGGAAACCCATTATCCAGAAAACAGCCGTCTCCTATAGACTCCATTTAATTCAAATGATCCCATTTTTATAAAAATTATTTTCTTTTTCTCTGTAATATTAAAGCAGTACTTTGTACTTGATCCAGCTAACCAACTAAGATATATTTAATCTGTATAGGAAGCAAAACAACCATATTTGTTAAAGTTAATGTGTACATAAATGTCTAGTAGACATAAGTGATATTGACACTAAAATTTTTCTTTTGAAAATTTTAATATACATTTAACGTTACATATAGGTCATGTTGACAGTTTTTTGCTAATAGTTCTTCTTTTGTAATTGTTATTTGAAGTTCCTAAAGCTGACTATTTTGTCGACCTGACTGTCCCTTCTTAACCTGCAATTTAAAGTTTGTAATGCTAATGGACTACTGCTGCACAGTAGTTTTTTTGATGTCTGTTTTAGGTAGAATTGCAGAAAGATCTGTTTGCTGGAAAACCTTAGATCCTGAGAATTCTGAATAACATGTTCCATGCCTGTATTTGGTTAATTAACTTGATTCCTGCCCCTAATATGTGACCAGAGCAAACTATATACAGTATAGAAGGAGCATAGGTATTTATAATTAGATGCATTCAAGGATAAAGTATGTGTTATACTATGATGTTTCCATCCACAGTAGTAAAGAAAAGCAAGCATGAAACAGTCAGATCACCATGCCATGAATGTCATGTCCATGCATGTGATCCCCCACGCTGCTACTATTTTCCCCCTGCCTCGAACGTCAAAACATCACTTTGTGCTCCATTGCCCGTGATTGGGAAGAAAATAAATTTGCTGCAACAGATCAGATTAAAGACAATTACAAAAGAGAAATAAAACCAACAACTCGAACAATTAGAGGTAATATGGATATAACTTACACAAATTAAATGGCAAGGCTCCTAATGCTTTTAATTTGAAAACTGAGAGCTTTTCTTTATAATGATATGTGCTATACTCTCTTTTATTTCCTTTTTTTATTACAAATACTGCAGGGTGGCATATACCACTGTTTATGATACTAAATCATAATTTGTAAACCTGATGGCATAGTTGCTCATTTAATTGTTTCTCTATCATATTTTATCGCTGCAAGCAAAAGACTTGGTAACTAGCGTATATGCCTCATTAAGAAATAAAAGGGCAGTGTGCATTTTTTGCATGCATTTTGTTTGTGTTTTTAATCCATGATGCAGATGTCTAGTTCCAGGGTCATTGGGGCTCATTTATCAACATTGGGCAAATTTGCCTGTGGGCAGTAACCCATGGAAACCAATCAAACTGTTGCATTCATTGTTCTACTTGCCCAGTACTGATAAATGAGCCCCATTGTGTCTGAGTGGTGCACTATGTTTGTCACAATTATGCCTGATGCGTCAAAATGAACACAACTGCAGGTATATGCTTTGATGAATCTGACACAATTGCAAAGTTTGTCAACATGTGGACTGTATCATTTCTGGAGCTCAGCATCAGTATGGCATTTGCACAGTTTACTGGACACAAGTCTACTAATTGATGCTTCCTGCAGAGGAAACCCTGGAATTACCCCCACTTTGAAGGTGGCAATATCTCCAGGGTTCCCAAGAATCTATACTAGCAGATAGCACCTATAAGGAAATGCAAAGAGCATCTTTGAACATGGAGTCAATGCACACAATGACTGCGTTGATTTTTGGATTTTAGTTCAATTAAAGTTATTTCATGTTATAGTTTTTCCCTCTGCCTATTAAAAAAGTATCATAGTACCAATGATTATTTACATGGGTTAATGCTTGTTTCTAAAGTTTCAAAAATGTTTTATATGGATTGAAAGGTATAAAGAAACCATTGATTATCATTCTTGCCCTTATTCTATCTCACCAAAACTACTGCAACCTATTCCAAACCAAGCTCCCTGACTCAGTGTGTCTTTAACTGTGCTTTTGTTGTTACTTACCCAGACACAAAAATCTGTATAATAAAAGTCCTTTTCAAGTTAAACATGAAATACAATGCTGTTGTAAGGTCATTTAAAAATCTCAGCTGTCAATCAAACATTGTCTGCCCCTCCTCTATGCCTTAGGCATAGAGGCAGGGCAGACAATTACTTTCACTTTCCATTCAGCACTTTCTACTTGTCACTGCTCTCCACACTTTCCCCCAATCTATTCACCATTTAATTGTGTAGCCAGTGCATGGAGATGAACATCGGGTCCCCCATTCTGATGCACAAACAAGATTCTGAGAAAATACAAAGCTTGCCTTAATAACAGTGTCCATAAAATGGTTGCTCCCTGCTTGCTCTAATTATGAATTCCCAGACTGGAGGAAATAAGATTCAAACAATTAATATAGTGTAATTAAAGTTCATTTTGCTTGACTAACGTGATAAAATAGGATTTTGAATATTTTTTTGGGTGACAGGTCCCCTTTAAGAGATAAGAATAGCTGAAGTAGCACATCTTCATCAAAATGGATGTTAAAGTATCCAATCCTGATATTGGACCGGTTTAAGTCAGTCTCTCTCTCCTGCTCATTTTTAGATCATCAAGCCCATTCTATTTGATCTCCCATACTCCATTCTCCTTGGCCTTATTTCACAGATTTGTTTGCTTGTTTCCTGGCGCAACCACTGGCCTGTTATATGTACTCTCAGAGTATTCTGAATCTGCTGCTCTTTAATTTGTTTATACATTTAAATATTTCATACCACAATATGGCTTCCAGTACTCATCAAGCCATCAAGGCTCCTACCCTCCAGTCTCAAACATGTGGTCCTGACATACTTATACGCCATAACAATGGAGGTTATTCTGTCTTTGGGTGGCTTTTTGCTATAACATGAAAAATGCCTCATGGTAGAATAAACCTTGAATCATTGTTGTAAAATTGGAGAAATTGATATTGAATTGTATATTTTGACAAAATATGCTACATAAAAGCTTTATAAATATATATCTACCCCCTTCTGACACTCTTGTAAAGATTTTTACCTTTATGGGAAAATAAAGACCTTGGAGTATTGTCTTGGTATCTCTACTGAAGCAACAAATATCCAGCACCTGAATTTAGCAAGTAAAATCAAAGCATGCTACCAAAACATTCTGTTCCTTTCAGCAGGGGAAACCAGCCATAGAATGCCGTTGTTAACACAAATTTCAGAGATGGAACATCAGTAGGTTGCAAGTCATGCAGGTAATTGAGTGGAGGGGAAGTGCACATAGACACTGACACAGTCAAGATAGCGTCCTGGATTCAGATCATCTAGGCACTGTACTGTATCTAACGTGAATGGCTCAGCATCAACAGTTTACACTGTGAAAGTAAGTGTAACACACTAGTTTGGCAGGCATCCCAGACTGACAATATAAATAACATGCTGAGCTTACTTACAAGCTGTTCAGTGCATGAGGTTCATAAAGAGACAGATCGTAAATGTTACCTGTTTCTAGACAACGTCTATTAAAAGATAATAATGCTACAGAGCATCTAATTTTTAACAGGTATTTTATGTAAAAATAAAAACAGTTCTTGATCCAAAATAGCAAGAAACTTTTATTTAAAAAAAAGTACTTAGAGGGACCAATGCATTTAATATGGAACAATTCTATTAATAATTACTGAAAAGCATTTGTAACGATCAAATAACATAAGTAGGTATCTAATGTCTTGTCCTATCAGTCAGCAATACTTAGAGTAGAAGTATCTGTCAAATCGGCAGCCCTTGATGGTATCTGCTGCATGGGCTTCTAAGGGCTAGGCCAGACGGGGAGATTCGGGGGCATTTTGTCTCCTGGCGACTTCTCGCCGCGACTTGTAGCCCCCGAACCTCCCCGAATAGCCACTTACCCAAGCGCACCGGCGTTGCTTGAAAACGCCGGCGCGTATCCACATGGAGCGGCGCGCTTTTTGAAATTGCTCCAAATTGCCTCGCCAGGCAAGAAAGACCAATGCAACTGGTGTCCACACCATTAATCCTCCTGGTGGATTCAATGGTCTGTTTCCAAGAAGGCTGACCATTTATACTGTACATACATTGTAGACAACAGATAGCCTGTATCATTTAAAGTTTACCAAAAGTAAAATCTGAAATGAATGTATATTTTCATCTTCATGTAATTTTTAACACAATAACAATATCTCTCATTTCTCAGCAAATTCTGAAAACAGTAGCATTGCTCTATGTATTTCGTGACCCCACTATTGACGAGATAAAAAATTAAAAGTTGGCTCTCTACGTGCTTATTATTATGTATTATTATTTATTGCCCAAAAAGATCAAAGTGGTTAATATCTACTGTTGTTCTGCATATACTATAGCTCAGATGAAAAAACTATGAAGACCTATCTTTGATATAACTATACTATATACAATGCTTTACCAACATTTTATAATAAAGGGGCCACAGTAATTTTCTGTAGACTTTTACATTTTGGAACATGAAATACATTCCAAAATTAATGTATAACAGCGTAGAGATTAGGTCACACTCACATTAGATATGTCTTAATAAAACTGAATATTTTTTCGTAAGACCTGTGAGTGTGACCTCATCTCTACTCTCTCGCCAGAGACCTCTTCGCCACAATCCACACCACTTTGCCAAACGCAAATTTGTTACCACTAAACGAATTCACTAATATGCAAAGTTGCGTCTCAGAACCCGAACACTGGCACATTTTCATGGTGAAACTGCTTGATGTGGACACTTTTTCAAACACATGTCGAATGAGCCATAATAAAAGACAGAGATCCTCTAATGCCCTAGACATGAGCCCGCCCTTAAACAAATGTGGCATGCCCCTAAAATTAGTTTTAAAAATTCCTCATGTTTAATAGTTCGGACTTTTGAACGCAACTCCACTTTAAAAAAAGAAAAGTCGCCAGCATTTTTTACAACTTTAATGCATTTCCAGCATAGAGGATACAATATCACTGACATAAGATTCAGGAAGATATACAGTAGCTTCGTTTTATCAGTTGGCTGGTCTGAGGTGGCAAAGTAAACTCTGGCGAAAGAGGTAACATTCAGTAAAATTCCAGTCGCCTGGTGATGGGGTGCGAATGAACATTAGCAATGGTCTCGTTCACTAGAGAATTGTCCTTGCCTGTTGGCGAATTGGCAATGTCCCTGTGGAGGGGATTTGGCGAATTGTAGCTACGATGGCCATTTAGCCCGTAAGTCTATCTGCTCCAATGTGCGGAAAAAGAAAAATTATATACAATATCAGGGCTGTATATAATGATGTTATTTTCCTAGAAATTTAAAGTACACAATTGGTTTTTCTGCATAGAACCTTATATAGCCACACATTAATCACTGTTAGGGCGTCTATGATTCTTTGCATAAATCCTTTGATTAGTTTGTCCTGCTGTGTAAATTAACTTTACAGAAGGACTGTGTACATTTTTTGATTTACTGTTCATGAGTGTGCATTAAATAGTTGAAGAAATTTTTGTTACTGAAATGTCACCTCCCCATGTCCCCTGACATCTGCATCTTCTTCAGTAATCCCCATCACATTAAGTACCAGTAAGAACCTTGACACCTCTGTCAATCTTCATGTATTTAGTATGCAGTCAGTTACATACCTTGAAGTTTACCATAGGATTTCCATTTTTGAATTTAAGAGGAAATGCCAGATGTGCCTGTTGCTGGGGCTAATAATAATAATATGTATTTATAAAATTCCACATATTCAGCAGCATTGTACAAAAAAACATGCATGATGAAGCTACTGGTGCACTGAGTCAGAAGACAAGGCTCTTTGGAAGGATTTTATATTACATGAAAGGGTTACACAATATATTAACAAGTTTGGAGACCACTTGTGTTATTTATGGAACCATCAAGTACAAAAGAGCTGCTTGTTAACATGCTGCAGCTGCAACTAACCCGCTATTATTCCCAGACAAACATAGCGCTAAAGAGAAATGCTTCCTAAAATGCAAATTTAGAGTTATTATACTTTTAAAGATATGTATGAAAACATTTCTATGCCTGAACAGATCTCTAACTATCAAAGATCTATGGCATAAATAATGTGTAATGTCAGTTTTTACAAATCAAGGCCCAGGGCTCAATGGGTTCAAGCCTGAATTTGTGTGAAGGCCAGAAAGGCCTGGGCTGGAAAGTTTTAGGGGTGGCATGTAGCCCGCTTTACACATTAATAGGGAGCTGCACTGGGGACTATGTCAGTTCTTAAATCTTCTGTCTCCAATGTGACTCTTATTTCATACTGTAAATTGACTTGTGGGGTATGCATAGCCCCCTATCAGTTCTTTCTTGCGGGGTAATAAGTGAATGTGTGCGTAGCAGGGAAGGGAGCAGCAGTCTGGCTACAGTATGTCATTGGTCTCCTAGGGGCACGAAACAGGCCTGATGTTTTCACTCATATAGGGGGCCTCAAAAAGATTTGCATGGCCAGCTTTAATCTTATGAGAAACACTGTTTGTAAGGCAGCAAAAGCTAATGTCTCGTAGGCTATAAGACTACAGCAAACTTTTATGAGTGGGCAGAACTGTGTCTGAATATTCATTTTTTGGGCCACTAAACAATGGCAGTTTTTCATTTTACGGCTTTTAGGATATCTAAGCCAGTATATGCTGGAAGCTGCATTTACCCTTTCAATAGAGCAAAACTACTGAACAGTTGCCAACTAAATTCCTCATACAGACACAGCCGGTATTGCTTCTTTGGTGTGTGCTTTGCATATTTTGTGGCCTGAAGCCACACAGACAAAAAGGACAAATGCAGGTACGGAGTTGTAAGGATTTCGGCACGGCAGCCAGCACTGAGTGTTTCCAGGGAAGCGGCTCCAAACACACAGCAAAGATAAACAATGGGCTAGGCTACATCATCTGCCAAAATAGCCTGTGACTTGTTTCCTGGCGTCTGAACATATAACTGCAGGAAATGATGGCAGCCCATGAAAGACAGGCAAACTGCTTTTCTGCGGAGGAAGAAACCAGTGCAGTAGTTTCACTTAATTACTTTGGGTAGAACAAATTTATGACAAAGCAATAATTAGGCAAATGGAAAACAACCCCAACCCCATCCTCTGCTTCTATTATCTCAAACCATACAGTAGGTTTTACTATAGAGTATGTTTATTGTATACTGCATGCCTCAAAGAGCACAACATACATTGCTAAGTTATAAACAGTATTTTTAATCCCATTATGCTTCTAAGGCTAGGGCCAGATGAGTTGTCTCTCGGCAAAAGGAGAACCATTAGCCAAGAGTCTGCACCTTGGCTGCTGTCTGCCTGCGCTACCTCGGTTGCAGGCAGAAGCAGAGGATTTCCACTCTGAAACTTGCGGTTTTGCATTTCGTGCAAAAATCTGACATGTTTGCCTGAACCCTTCTGTCTTCAGCAGCTGTGGTGAAGATTCTTGGCTTACGTTTCGCCGAATGTTGAGAACTGACTCGTCTGGCCCTAGCCTAAAGACCAGGCCCGGATTTGTGGCAAGGCCACAAAAACCCAGGCCTGGGGCAGCAACATTTTAGGAGCAGCATGCTGCCCAGCCTCAAAGCTCCCCAGTGCTCCTGTGCTTGTAAGTGCACTCATTCACACAGGGTCGGCGCTAGGAGCATGCAGTGGCATCGGGGCCGGCACTTGGACGAAGCGTCCGTGGCGTGGGATGATGACCAAGAAGAAGCCGACACCTGGACCATACTGCCTTGGAGAGCTGCTTCTCAAAATCCGGCCCTGCTAAAGACTGCCAGGATAAAGCCAATTACTGGCCACCAATAGGGCTTTGAAGAAGAAACTTCAACTCACATGCCTAAAAAATAGGAATCAAAATAATTTGAATGGTGCAAAGAGAAAAAGAGGCTCTGTCCTTAGTACTTCAAAGGAGTCTTTCAAAGGCTTCTTCTCTTTTTCTTTCACTTACAGTACATCACCAGGCAACACATCACAAAATTAAAACTTAGGAACACTATAAACTTTTTTGTAGATGCATCAGAACAGTTTAAGAGAAGAGGGACCCTCAGTAAGTGGAAGATATAATGTTATAGAACAATAATTATCTCCCAGCACTCTGCAACAAACAAAGCTTACAAAGGTTGCTGGCAGTTGTAGTTCAATAACATCTGGATGGTTGAGGGCTGGACATTCCTTATAGTTTTTGTCCCAACATCGTGATTGGTCCCTGTTCTATACAGTGTGCTCAGAGATGATGCAGAGGGGTTGGCCATCTCTATATGTACATACTTTAACATGAAGCTAATTACTGCAATGTTTTCCAGATCATTCAGCGTAAGTACCTCATTTGCTTTCTATCCTGTGCCATTAGTAAAATGTCATTTCTTCCTTGTCCGCTTGCTGACAAGCCGAAAGTCTTTAACCAATGCAATCAGAGTGCAAAAGAGATGCAGGATTAGAGAAGGAAATTACTGCCACAAATGAAAAATTAGAGTGCAAAGCCGGCACTCTGTCTAAGATTGAAATCTCCCACCTGTAAAATGAGCTAGGTATGAATCATCTCACACCATGCCGCTGTCAAAGGGATCTAAATGTAATCAACTCATCAGTATAACTCCAAATTAGATTGTCCGCTGCTTTGTGCATAGCAGATTCTGACACAGACAAGGGCCTGATAGCAAAGAACACATCTTATTGCAGGCAGCAGCATGTCTAATGCGTTATTATTAACAGTCTAATCTTCCCTACAGATCAACAACATGCGTTTCTGCATTGTGTAATCTCTGGATTTATTTAAGGCTGAACGGCTTTCGGAAGATAAATGACATATTAAAGGAGCAGTCCGAAGTGACAGGCCAAAAACGAAAGGTACTTATGCAGCTTGCAAGAATAATTGATTTTCTATAAAATATTAATTGTCCTCATATAGGAACAAACTCTTTATACCCCTGGTGCTTGTCTGCATCATTTTCCAAAAAACAAATACCTGTCCTTCAAGCTCAAAACAAATCCGTTGTATTTACAATATCATTTAATAATATTATGGAAGGTTTTTGTTGCAGCCTAATTAAAAAAAGTTGTCAGATAAATATATTCATTTCACCTATATTCAAATAATGTAAAGCGCTCCCGCTATCTCCTTCTACAGTCTGGAAGGGGAAATTTTTTCAAAGGGACCGTAACATTGCTTTCTTGTTTAGTGGTAGTGTGCAGAGGAGCAGAAGGTTATTTGATAGCAAAGTATTTCCGCATGTTCCTGTGCTTGTTTATAGGATTATTCCCAGCATTATATGCAATGTTTAAAATTATAAAGACCCAAACAACCCCCTGTGTTTTGTACCCAAAAACAATGTTTGAAGGATGGTGTAGTCCCTGGCACTCATTTTAGTTTATATACTGTTTGCCAAGTTTTTGTTTTAATGATTTAAACTTTTCACATACTGGCACACTTGGGGGCCAATTCACTAAGATGCCCAAATTTGATTGGGTTGGCTTCGCTAGCGTTCACCACACTTCGCCAAGGGGAATTTTGACCAGCGCTACGCAAATTCACTAATGTATGAATTTACGCTCTGGTCGGCGAACGGTAGCGTAGTTGCGCTAGTGTTACTTCGCTAGGCAGAGTGCTGTTATGCTAGCGAAGCCTAATTTGCATACGGCGGGAACTTTAACTTATAATAGAAGTATATGTTACAGCCACTACATTCCACTACACAAGCCCAGGAAACCTTTAATAAATTATATAAAGTTGTCCTATTGCCCTACATGTGCCCCCTGTATAGTTGAGTTGCCATATGTTAGGAAATGTAGGGGGGAAGAAAAAGATTATCAATCTTTTTCAGACTATCACGCTCCTATGCTAAAATACGCCAGCGTTTTTTTTTTTTTTCAACCTCCTATCTATTGTATTCAACTTCGCCTGGTCTGACCATTCCTCTGTGAGTCTGAGTGACAAAACCCTCTAACATCTCTTGGTTTATTTCTGTTTGCAATTGGTTTTGTTCCTTTGTTTTCTGAGTACATTCCACAAATGTAGACTGACCAACAATAGCAGACTGTGTGGGCACTTTATAAAGGAACACTTATAATAAGAGCAAAGGAACCTTTTGAATTCAAAGGGAAGGGTGTTTTGCAACTAAGGTTCTAAAAGAACCATGCCAGACATGCCATGCCCCTAAGTGCCACAACATTAGCCAGTCCTGCTGTAAGGCAAGGTAACTCTGCTGCAGTTTTATATACATTTTATCTTACAATCGCATCACTGGAGGATCATTTCAAAATATTGATTTTTTTTTGTAATTCTAAGATTTTCTAAGTTCTTTTATTGAAAAGCGACAGAGCTTGGAAACTCTATTTCCCTTTTCAAAATTGGATTCAGATAGGTGAGCAAAGTGCTTTCTTTTCCAAAGTATAATTCATTAAATGCCTACTAAATTATTAATATCATTATTTTTATGTGTATTCATTAATAAGGGAAAACAAACGGAAGACCCAAGAGAAAACTACTTAACAGCTTCTGCCACAGGAGTAATAAAAAGGACAAATAAAGCTTCAAACTGTTTTTCCAGAAGAAATTTCCAGAGCTGTATATTTCTCAAACCAAGGAAATTAAAATTCTGAATTATTATCTAATAATTGCACAGTTAAGGGATATAAATTACATTCTGACTGGGAAGTAACAGAGCCTAGCCAATCAACCAGCAGCTTCCAAATGATAAAGTTGGCCATATGTGTCAATGTTTACCTGATGCTTCATTTATATTAGTCCTGCACAGAATAGGAATTAATGGCTGTATAGCAAGTGGACTGTATGAAGGATCTGCTAAACATGAGGGTTCATTAACATCTACAAGTGCAGTAGGCAAAGTGCAATTTTGAGAGCTATCGCCATGTTTTTCCCCATAATGCAGCATAACGTTTTTCATAGAATTTCAGCGTTGCTGTGGTTGCAAGACACAATTACATCAGATTCCCCAAAATTAATATAACTGCATGCACATTTTATTACAAATCGGATGCAATTTTGCAACGGTCTACCTTGTAAGAGAGTCTGCATCAAATCTTTAGGTGCATGTGTGCTGCACCTACTAACAATCGGTGCAAAGGAAACCCTGGAGCTACCGCCTGGTCAGAGGGTGGCTCCAGGGTTCTCCCACGTCAAGAGACACTGCAGTGCTGAATTCAGGACGGAAGGCAAGAAGGACTGAGTGGTACTCAAAGTTATAAATATGATGGGACATTTTTCTGAGTACTGCAAGGCTAATGAGTCAGGTTGACTGTTGTTAGTCATGCTCTTCCCACCTGAGGGGAACTTCTGATGATTGCTTCTTATCAATTTCACACAGTGAGAACTTGACTTATGGTTCACTAAGCAAAAGAGAATAACATTTTCTGTTCTCTCCTAGAACCTGACCTGGGATTTATTTAGGGAGTCTTAGATCCTAGGGGTTGCAACTGTACAAAATACCCCACACTAAGGCATGTAGGATGGAAGAAACAGCACTTCCTGAAGACGCCCAGTTTCATATTGCTTCTCACTGAATGACAACAATGTAATTAGAGTTTTAATACGTCAGTCGAGTAATTAGGAAATAAATACACATTGGCAGTGATATCAATGCAAACAACATATACAGTATATATGCTGGTTATATAGTGAATAAAGTACCCCCTGTTGTAAATTATAAGGATATTATAAGTTACAGAGGAGTTTGATGACCTTTGGCCTCGTGTTTTTATACAGGTCATGGAACTCCGAGATAACTTCTAATATCCTCATATTTTGCAACTGGGGGTACTGTATTTATTATAATACACAAGTTTCAGTGAGTCACGTGACAGAAATGACATCAGAACTCACTGTTTATAACGGATGACATCACAACTCACCATTTATAAGAATATAATTTACAAGATATTCACAGCTTTTGTGTATTATAAAGTTATAAAAGGAAGACGGTTTAACTGTAGTGATGGGCGAATCTCCCGCGTTTCGCTTCGCTGAAAAATTCGCGAATTTCCAGAGAAACGCGCGACTCGTTTTTTCGGAGAATTTTTCAGCGGCGAATTTTTGCTGCCGTTTCGCCAATTTATTCGCCAGCGGCGAATCGCGGGAATTCGCTCCTGGCGAATAAATTCGCCCATCACTATTTAACTGTATTCCCTAATACCATACAAACGCATGATAAAAACAAGAAAGATTTAAAGGAGACATTTTGTATAAAAAATAAGAAGGTACAAGTGCATTATAATCATTTAGATATAGAAGAATTGTGCTTAAAAACTGGTGTTTCAGGTTGATTTATTGAATATTTCTGCAAAACCCTAATAACCCCTTCCTTCTCTTCCACTTCCTGCTCCCTGAATTCTCAGGCTGTGCAGGGGAGTCTGCAGCTCTCAGCTCACTGCACTTTAGGACAGGAACCAATCAGCAGCTAGCAGGACCTTATAGGGAACTGACTTTGTGACTGCAGGGCTGTGATTGGCTGTCCCCCTCCTACTGTGCTTCTGGCAGGGACCATTAGGACACGCCCACCCTTCAGTTGAAACAGGGACAGAGACCAGTGAACATCTATAGGGAGCTCCAATAAAGGGGCTATTTTTAAAGATAATATAAATTTTTAGCACCATGTAACAGCAACACCATATATTACTTATAATTGCCTACAAAACTAGGGTTTTTTTTTTTTTCATTTAAAGCACTGTAAAGTTTTATTATGCCTGCACTATGTGTCACCTTTAATGAACACAGTAGCTTACAATGTACAATCTAAAATATAATTCCATTGCTAATACCCCCCTCACCCCTCTTATGTTCTTTAAATTATCCCATGTGATCCAGGATCCAAGTGGAAAGCTTGCTAGAATGTGGGCTGTATCTGTAACTTATAACTTGTGTGAATTCTTGATAATAGCCACCATTCTGTTACACCCTCATGTCATGCCAATGCCAAACTCTTACAGTATGTATGTCGCCAAGAGTGTGGAAGAGAAGTTGGCCTGCAGCCTGTACATAAGAACTGTACAAAGCAGCAACATTTCCATAAAAAATAAATACAAACAACAGCACATGTACCTTTGAGGCTTGGCACAACTGTCAGGTCATAAAGAAAGCCCAGGGAGAGGGCATTACTTTTAATTCTTAACTAAGGTTATAGAGCTCCTTTACTTTTCATTTATGTATTTTCTGTCATTCAGCAGTTATTAAATATAACACAACTATTAATAACAATAAATATATAGAAACAATATACACATTGCCTTCTTATGGTTATGCAACCTGTTTTTTGAGCAAGGAGTGTTACTGAAGAATAATATCCCAGCGATATCTGGGATATCTGATGTCATTCTTGAATATAATAAGCTGTTAAAGGTTTCTCAGTTATGCAATTCATTCGCCTCTTTTATTTCTCGATCCTATCAGGACACATTAAAAATAATAATACATACAATTCATAAAAAAAGATAAGGGTGAAAAAATATGTATTTTATCTATATAAATGGGGACTAATTCACCTCTTTTCATTCTCGATCCTATCAGGACACTTTAAAATACTAATACATGCAATTCATAATAAAAAAAGATAAGGGTAAAAAATATATGTATTTTATCTAAATAAATGGGGACCTGTTATCCAGACTGCTCAGGACCTGGGGTTTTCCGTATAAGGGATCTTTCGGTTATTTGGAGCTTCATAACTTAAGTCTACTAGAAAGTCATGTAAACATTAAATAAACCCAATAGGCTGATTTTTCTACCAATAAGGATTAATCATATCTTTTTTGGATCAAGTACAAGCTACTGTTTTATTATGACAGAGAAAAATGTAATATTTTTTTTTTTTAAATTGGATTATTTGGATAAAATGGAGTATATGGGAGACAGCTTTCTGAAATTTGGAGCTTTCTGGATAACAGGTTTCTGGATAACAGATCTCATACCTGTATTATAGCACAAAATAATGTAGCATAACTGTTATCACACTCTAGTGGATTCATGGTATGATGTATGCACTGAAACCGACTATTACCTCCTATTTGTTATCCTGTAGAAGCTCAGTACACCTGCTCGCCAGCTATCTGAGTGCTTACAATTGAATACATCAGTTGATATGTGGCATTATCAGGCTCTACTAGGCAGGATCTCATTCTTGCAGCTTTTCCAGCAGCTAGGGTATCACATTGCACCAGCTGTGCTGTTACGGAGCAAAGTTTAAGATAAATGCCACCAACTAATGACCCAAATTGTAACAATTTATAAAATCAACAAATCTGCTTGTTCAGCTAGTACTGGGACAAAATATGCTGGGGATAGATGAACTTTTATTACGGTGTAGATTTTATTATTCTAAGACTATGTGAAATTTGTCTTTGGGGAAAATATAATAAAAGTCATAAAACTGGAAACATTGCGTAAATAAGAACATTTCTCAATGTAATATTCTTCAATCGATATTTATTGCATAAACGACGCCACCTTTAAGCTGGCCTTAAGAATGCACTAGGCATAATAAAACTTTAAAGTATTACTGCAAAGACAGAGCACAGGTGGCAACAATAAAATTTGCAATCTTTCTTAAACTGACAGATGAGGTTCTTAAATACTTTTGCAAAAGCTGTTAAAGTCACATAAAGGTCAACATTGTTCACGCAAAGCAATATTATACTATCACATTGCACACAGTTTTCTGTTAAAGGAAAATTCAACCCGTAATAGAAAAAATCCTCCCTCCTCCCCTGGGTAGACCCCCTCCCTCTTCCCCCCAGCCTACCTGTCCGCAACCTCCCCCCCCCCCCCCCCCCCCGGGCAAATGCCCCTCATTTTTTACGGGCGCCATCTTCTTTCTTTGGTCTTCTTTGGAATCAGACCGGTGTTTTTGGCACATGTGCAGTTGGAGTAAATTTCCGGTCCCGAGAAAATGTGCATGTCCCAAAATTTTCAGAAATTTGCGTGAATTTCTGTGCATGCAAAGTGGTTCTGGTCCAGAAATTTACTGCAAATGCACTGAAACTTCCGAAGAAGACTGAAGAAAGAAGGGTTTTTTTTTTTTAAATTCTCTTTTAAGGGCTTTTGTTCATTACCCTGGAAGTTGAATAGATGCAGTCAAATACATTAGCACTAAGCATCTATCAGATTTTTTGGCTGCCATGCTGGCTGACCCTGACAATGACATACAAAGTGAAGATCAACTTTAAAAAGTTGATCTGACTTTGTTCATCTAGTTGATCGAATGTTTTTGCCGAATTTTCTTCTTAGTTTTATGAGAAAATGTAATGCCAGAAACTGCTGCCTGCTAAAGTCTATGAGAATGACTGTGCTTGAGAAACAGAGCTCCAGCACAGCATCACATATGGCATTAGACTAGTAATGAA
Source organism: Xenopus borealis (assembly GCA_024363595.1). Classification (NCBI taxonomy): domain Eukaryota; kingdom Metazoa; phylum Chordata; class Amphibia; order Anura; family Pipidae; genus Xenopus; species Xenopus borealis. The sequence goes on from CM044441.1 coordinate 106,198,635, forward strand.
TGTGGCTCATTTGATGATTCAATCATTGCAGTATCTGAGCTCCAACAAAGTCATTACTATGTTATTACAATTTACTGTATATTACGTATAAATTACTTGCTCTATCCTCATTTAGAATTCTCTAGCCACAAATTCAAAGTACAACTATGCCTGAACCAAAAATCTATGAAAATCACCCTCTTTGCATTCATGTGATTGCATCAGTGTCCTAAATACTCTAATGTCAGCAATTAGCAGGAGCAGTGTTTAATTAATCCTTTGGAGTTCTGATGTGGCACAGTCTAAGACCAAGAAATAATAGGAAATCATTTGTTTAAAACTTCAGGATTTGCTGGTGATGCATCACTGTACTGGATGCCATTCATAGCACAAATCATTCACAAGGCACATTAAACAGTGTGTATATAACTGCTTGATTCTCAAATACAATGCACTAGAGAATAAAACAGAAATGCTCTCATTTGGACAACCGGCTAAAAGACATATAAAATGTATCCAGTAGACAACATTCCAATCTGAAACTTACATTCCAATTACTTTTGATACCCATGTCTCCTGCTGAATAATAAGGCTATCAGCTAATGCTGCATTTTGACCCAGAATAACATTCATCCACAAAACACAAGATTAATCACCCATTTTCTCCAGTAATTTTAAGAGGGGCTTGACTTTATTTGTTGAGGCTCTTGGAAAATCACAAGTTGCTTTCACTTGGGTTCTCATACATTCATTAAATTGCTTGTGATTTAGGCAATGCAAATATATGGAATGCATGTCCAGAATGCAATGGGAGCCCTAGACTTTATGGGGCAGATTCACTAAAGGACCAAGTGACTAAAGCTATCGAAAATACGCCAGTGTGACGTCATTCCGTTACTTCACCGATTTACTAATGAGCGCAGACGCCCCTTCGCTATCAAAAGAGATGTAT